>JARQTJ010000423.1:600799-628489 GCA_030142635.1 Trachelus troglodyta | reverse complement strand
TGGAGTTCTTGGCCGGTACATTTCGGAACTCTCCCGAGGGACGGTAATGCGTCCCGTATTTAAAACACGCTAGTTTTGCATTCGGGACTTTGTGACGTAAAAAAAAATAACGTCACAATATATATATATATATATATATATATTCTACCGAGTACTAATTTGATAAAAAGAAACAATAATTAGATAACAAAACGTATGAATCTAGATATTGGGATATGAGTATGTGTTTATATTTTAAACTGATCAATTTACCGTTATCGTATGGAGTGTAATATCTTTACTATATCTTTCAAATTCTAACTGTTTTTTTTATATGTAAAAGGAATATATATAAAGTCATTGCGTGTTGTGTGATAAATCATGAATAATATCTCATGAGTAATTGAAATAAATTACATCCTCCTTTGTTAGTGTCTAGTTGTTTGGTTGACTCATTACCGGTGTTGTGGTCGTAACGCATGAAATATTTCGTATAATTTTGAATTAGCCTATTGCCCAATAGTTGGCTTATGATCCTGGAGTTCCTGGCCGATTATTGTGTTATTGTGTTATTTTATTGGAAAAGGGACGTAAACGCGTCCCCAAGACGAAAAACGGAAGTTACAATTATGGGACATATTTTGACATAAAAATAACGTCACAATAGGTATACTATACATAATATATATAGATATAATACAAGTGTATATATTTATGTGTTATGGCGTTATTTCCCGTCACAAGACAAATCGATTAATTTTCGTGTTTATCATGTGAGACATATTGCCGTTCCTTAATATCGCGTTACGTAAATTACCGGCCAAGAACTCCGATCAAAATTTATGGAATTATCGAACATTAAGCTAATTTTTATTGTACAACCATTTCATTGCGTTACGAATTCGGCCACAACATTTAACATCTTCGCGTCGCTGGATGAGAAACATTACGAGGCTACAGTCGGGATAGTGGAGGACGATTTAAAATCAATAGACGCCTCCACCTCCGAATTAAGTAGTGGTTCGGCATTGAGGAGGAGATCGCCACGGACTATGTCGTTCTTAACGTTACTGCCGGCACCGACGTCTCGAGAGGTGATCATCAGCGGTACCGAAGAGGATGAGGAGCAGGAACTATCTCGGCGCGAGGCCTCATGAACCTTTGTCACCTAGCCGTCCCGACCTGGTCCGGACGAAAATCACCACCAGAGCAACCTGGACATCCCGAAGCTACGGCAGCGGGCTTGTGGCATTTTCGAAGATCCTAGGTCTACTGGGCTAGGAACGGAATTTTTCTGTTTCAGTTTTGACCGTCCTTCCACGTATCGCATATCGTCGAACCACAGAAAGGCTCCGGAAATTAAATATCAAGTTTATCGCGTTCTTCTCGTGAGAGGTTATTGGTGATATATAGCTTTGAAATGAATTTCGCAAAGTTTTTAATTTTAGTCCAGCGGCATGCTAGTGATTAATTCTTCTGCGACGAAGATTGGCCGAAAAGGCTAGAACTAAGCTGGTAACTATCTCGCTAGCGTGTCGCTATTTGTTTCCCGTCGATCGTCTTGAACGATTTCGATAAGTAGTTGTCTCGCATGTGATATCAAAAAGTAACGCTTAGGTAAGTACTTTTGTCTAAAAACCATTCTACTATGTAACGGAACACGTAACACGGAACATATAAACGGCGCGATATTCAATTGTATATTTACCTAATTTCATTGGGTCCTCCAATCGAAAAGGAGAAAATCGTTTTTAAAACTGAGCGTTTACTAAGTCTACGATTTTGGCTACGTCTTGGACATAGCAAAGATACGGAAGCGGTTTCTAGGGTCGATAAGAATTTCATAATATAACATAACATCGAGCACGTCCCGTTCCGTGCACCGTAACGGCTTACGTGAAAAAAACGATTGCCCCGCCAATATTTTCATGCGTGAAATGTCATTACCTGTCACCCGTCATTACCAACTCTATAGACGAGGTCATTATCAATATCGTTAGAGAAATCACATTTCTCTACGATAAAAGTTATCGTGACTTTAAAAATGAAGTAATGATTTACTTATCTATATGAATAAACGCATACACATTTTTTTAAATATTTATATATTGACAGATAATGACAGGTGACAGGTTTCATTTCACGCATGAAAATATTGGTGGTGCAATTGTTTTTTTCATATAAGCCGTTACGGAATACGGAACGGGGCATGCTCGATCTTACTCATCACGTTACGTGCTCCGTGAAATCCTTATCGGTCCTAGCAACCGCTTCCGTACCGCTGCTATGTCCGAGACGTAGCCAAAATCGTAGAGACTTAGTAAACGCTCGGTTTTAAAAACGATTTTCTCCTTCTTGATTGGAGGATCCAATGGAATTAGGTAAATATACAATTGAATATCGTGCCGCTTATATGTTCCGTGTTACGTGTTCCGTTGCATTGTAGAATGACCTTAAAAGCACGAAATCTTTTATATCTTGGCTTCCGTGCATTGTCACGTTTAGATCTATTCTGTTTCGTTTCTCCTGGTCTCGGTCTAGGAGATAGGTTGGCGTTTCGCTAGCCAGGAAAAGATTCCGTACGTTCCGTTAATAATTTCTTTATTCTCGAAATATATTGTCGAATTAGCATCATACCTCGGTGACCCTGGAGAACTGTTAAACGAACCCGTGTTTCACGCGTTTCGTGAGTTCACGTATTGTCTTTCCGTTAGTCCAAGTCCTATATTTTCTGTTTTTGCGTTCTTTCGTATTTTGCATATCTCTTGCAGTCACTATCTTTCCTTTTGCGATATCTGATTTCTCGATGTACTCCGAATAATTTGACTCGCGACAAACCACTATCATTGTCTGATCTTGTTAGCTTTCTGGCATTCTATGATTTTTCTGTCGAATTTCTCGCGTACGCATCGTAAAGTTGTACAGAAAGTGATTTCGTAAAAGATCTACCAAATGTCTAATTCTTCCGATTCAGATATTGAGCGATTCCTGCAAATAAGGATAAAAAAGCGGCATGAATTCAAATGGAAAAAAATTACGAGAAATGAGAAAGGAAACTGAAGAACGCTTTTAGTTAAAAGTCACTAAGAAAAAATTTAAGAGCGCGCTATTAGCACTAAAAGTGAGTTCTGAATACGGACTTTGGTGTTTCGTATTTACCGAGATCAATTTCTATGGATGAATGGACGGATGGATGGATACGCATTTCTATTTATATGTTTGCCTTGCAACTACAAATGCATGCGCGTGGACCATGTGTACGTGTACGCATATGCACTTCTGGCCCTTCTCACCTAGCTATTGCTGCACATAAAAAACCATTATTTTTCCAACTACTATATTTCGATGTTTTCGCGTTTTCATACTGCGGCTATCATAAATTCATGAAAAAAAATAGCTTGGCCAACTGAACTGGGTTTGCTTTTAATGTAGAGCAATTAGGGTAATATCCAACAGGGGAGCAATGAAAAATTCGAATAATTGAAAAAATTCCCAAAAAATATATTGGTGAAAAAAATGTGAAAATATTAATAAGGAACTTTTGACTAAATGCCGCTACTTACAGTTACTTTCACGTATACGTATATCCATATTGCTCAATGTGAAACGATCTGCTCGACATTTTAATTCCAGCGGGAGTTGACTTATTCATAGAAATTAAAAAAAACGTACTAAAAAACTCATCGAATTTCAGTTGACTTTTTTGATCATTTATTTTCCTGGATATCCTCCAATGAACGACGGCTTAATTTTTGTTATTTCTGACTTTTCCGCCATCGTTTCACTCGAAAAATCGTTAAAAACCACCAGAGGCACGTTTAACCGTCTGTGACTTTATTATATTTATCGGACTTGCAATTCTATCTTTCTTTCCATTTTCTTTTATTACAATAATTCGAACAGCAACCAAAGGAATCCATTCACGGGTTTCCTGCGTTTTATTTCGTTCGTGCCTCGAATAGTCGATGCAATATGGTACGTGCAAGATATTCCACATGGGATTCATGCAAATACGAGAGTCAAAGTATTATATGAAAATGTACTAAAGAAGGTGTAAGATATAATCCTATCTGACTAGACAATTTATATCTGAAATGCTAGAATTTGATGTTGAATCTCACCATCTGCCACTGACAAAAGTCATGAATTCATATAAGTAGTTTTCCTGTGCATTCAGTGTTAATATTTCAGGTATAACAAATATATGTATAGATATCTACATATATAGATGTGTTTACCATGATCTTGGAACGCCCTGGATAATCATGTCATGTATACATATTATATATTGATATTGAAGATTCTTGCATCACCTGTAGATAGTTCCATAGGAATTAATAGAAATCAAACGGACATAACCATCTTTAACTATATATGTTTAGTTCAAATACACCAAATGGAGTTCATCCGTCTACGTGATTTTTATAGTAAACGCAAATTCAGTTGATAGCATTAAGCTGAATAGACCAAGATACATAACCCCCTGAAGGGATACACACCTTTAATACAACAGTTGTAAAACGTGTATTATCCAGTCAGAAATAGAAATAAAAAGATAAGAATAGATAACCAGGAAAAGTGAGAAAGCGATAAGAGACTATCTTTATATATCTTTATATAGGTGAAAAGGTTAAATCGGGAACATGATCCAAATTCATGGTTTCCGACGCTGGGCCTTATACCCAATGCGTATAGGGATACTTTTGGCCTTTGTTGCTCACTACCCTCATCCATCTCCGTGCGGTCATAGATTCTTATTAAAACCACCTTCATTTGTATGGGTCAGGAGCGACGAGCAGGAAGGACGGAGGGGGGGGGGGGTGCCAAAAACCAAAAAGGAAACGGCTTGAATTAATTCGCAACGGAATTATCGTGGAAGGAACTCTAATGAAAAATAATGCCGTAGCGTCTGCTCCTGATATAAAAACTATAAACCGGAACGATGAGAGAACTTGCTGGGGTTGCCGGATCAAAGATGCGATTAACGATAACGGCATTACAGAAAGTAAATTTCTGCTTAATTCGCTCGTGCACACCCCATCCATTTCACCCCCATACCCCACTGAAACTACCCCTTATACTCCATAATGGCAAAACTACGGTATTACTGTAACTACTGGATGCTAAGGGTATAACTTTAATGAAAGGCATTTATTCGTACTACCAATTACAGGTACTGTAGATATTTAACCTAGAAAAGATTACAATAATTTCTATTAGTATTATCAACAATTGACCAGTATCTAAATACAGTTTTAAAAAATCTCGCCATAATCTTCAACATAACCTTAACGGCGACTGATATTGATCATTCGGTTAGTTTTTTTTCATTACTTCCATATTTAATCAAACTGTTCTCATACAGTAGAGTAAACAAATTGGAATACTTCTCGAGGAAATGAAACAAATGACGTCTTGTAAGTCCGGCTTAAAGTATGTAATTAGCTGTGGGTATATTTTATTAAGTTCAAGTAAATTAGATAACACATAAAGTCAAACGGATAATCCATGAATCTAACGAAGTAAGAATTATTCCGTTTTCTTTCAGAGGAATAAAGTACTCGTTTAATCAAACACTGTATAGACTGCACAGGGTGGATATTCAGGAAGATGAAGAATCTGCGTTAACTCTTAATTCAACTGGTTTAATTACTTCTTTTTGTGGAAGTAAAACAACCCTAAGGGAACTCCATAACTTTCGGAGTTGTCTTTCTGTTTATAAGAAAAAATATCGTTGGAATTGGAATATTGGTTCGTTTTAACCTTAAGGTTAGATGGAACGATGCATAATTTGTTGCTGGCTAAGCGCTAGATTTCACGAACTCATGAAAATCTTTTAACGAGTTCTGTTCATCTTAATATCGCTTTGATTAAGCAGGTTTATCGATACTTTAAACGATTTCTTTATTAGGATAGACTCGTCATAATCCTTTCGTGAAATATTGTAAATTATTTTTTCTGACGCAATTTATTGCGTATCTGTTAGAGCTTATCGCTTTAGGAGCTCGATATCTTGGAAAGTTCCTGTTATTCTAGGATTCTTTTCCCTGTACACCTAATTTCAAGCTTCATCGGATATCAAATAACGATTTTGATAACTTAGCTTGAAGTGGCACGTGATAAAAAATGTAGCTTTTTTAAACATATACTAAACTATTTTTGCTGTTGTTTAGTCTGATCCTTCATCATTGTGTAATGTATAATATTACTGCTATATCGCTCTGATTGAATAGGATATTTTTTAACTTTACAAATTTGTGATTTATCTACTCGAGTTCATTGCTACTGTAGGTAAGTTTTTAATTTAATAGCATCGTGATAACTCACGAATAGCTTTCTATCATTAATAGAGATTTTCGTTATATTATTTGGAAGATTTTTCACAATTTTTTAATAATCTATTTGGAGTACATGTTTTTGCATTTGAAACTGTAGTTTTTTGTAAAACTATCTTATTCATAATAATTGACATTCTACGTTTGATTTCTGATTTATAATTTACATGTGTAGTGTGTGTGCACAAAGGGAATATATCGATAATATTTAGGTTTACCTGTAACCATATCGAGATTCCGTGGATTTGTTCGGTCCCCAATCATATCCCTGTGATATAAAAAAAATAACGAAAAATGTTGAGGATTTTTGTAGGATTAAAGTGACTGTAGGTATGTACATACATACAAAACTTCAACGCTATAGAAATCCCATAACGGTGATACAGAAGGTAAATCTACCCAACCCCATTCCTGAAATTATAGAGATTTCAAAATTTTTCACAATTTTTTTATTTGATTTATAAAACCATAAATACTTTTATAAGTAGGTATATACAAAAGCTTCGATAAATTACAATTTTTTGAATAAAACTCAAAAAAAGTAAACATTAAATAACACTAAATATTCTACAAAATAAAAAATGCCGCAAGTTGAAACTTGCAATTTGCTTCCTCCGAATTGTAGGTAGTGTACGAAGTTCCTATATGAGGAAGCATTTTCATTTTTTTTAATCTTTGGCTTCCTCATAGATGAATCTTCATCTACTACCGACGATTCAGAGGAAGCAAATTGCAAAATTTAAATCCTTGGCTTCCTCATATAGAGACTTCATCATTCAAAAACTTGAATATATGTAGAATCAGATCCGTTTTCTCGATCTCAGCCAAATTTGATACATGTCACGGCTGCATGGTATTCTATACTTTTGGAAACTTGGAGCTCAATCGGTCAAAGTTGACGGGAGATTTATTGATAAATTTGATTTTTCGAAAAATTCAAAATATCATAAAATCAAAATTTCTCGAAGGATTCGGCCCAAATCCAATACCAACCCACCTTGGATACAAATCTCTTAGTCAAGAACTATTTAGACGAGTATCTCAAAATTTGCGATCGCTAGAGTGATAACATCCTTTTTTTGAGGAATTTGAAAACGACATAAAATCCAAGCCGCAGCTTGAATCATTACGAAAAATATAGTCAATGAAGGTATTATAGAGCTGCACGTGTCTGCAAAATTTAGGGCTGTAGCTAAAATCGTTCTCGAGATGTACACGTTTGAATTTTGGGAGGCCCATTACACACACATACACACACACGCGCGCGCACACACACACATATCCGGACATTTTCTCCAAATTTGTTTTCTCGACGTTTAGGCACATTCCGAATATGGTGACATGAATACATTGAAAAAAAAAAATTGTCTACCGTCACATAGCTTCCTCTATCCTATAAGCAAAAACAGTCAAATAAAAAAAGCTATCCTTCAATCTACTCTTAGTCGTCCCCCTAATCAGCTAAATACTGTTAAGAGTCTAGTTTTAGACCCCCCTATAATTCAATATCGCAAAAGTGGTGTAAATCTCACAAGAAACATCCACTTACTATATAATAAGTAAATTATAATTTCAATGTATTTGGCAAACTGCAGATACTTTATTTTCACTTCACGTTGTGTAATTAAACTAATGGAAATTAAGGAGATTTCTAGTTTAAGTCGCAACCTGTTAGGGGTGCATAGTTTAGTGTTACTATTGGTTGTTCCGTGGTTATTTTAGAGCGTGTATTGGCATTGGCATTTCCCTGTAGGCATTTATTTCTAGTATTAGTATTGGTGTTATAGCGTTGTGTCGACGTTGCCTTTAACGTCGGGTTTGTGGATTGGGGTTCGTGGTTGGCCGGGCTTATTCGAAGTATGCGCGGGCGCAACGTCGAGGGCGCCACGATCGCTTCTCAGTTTTCCAGCATCCCTTTACTGCACCATAACAGCGTTTCGTGAGAGGTGTGTCAGCCAGGTTGTACTGCGCTACGTTGCGACGCTTTGCGTTGCCATTATATCGGTGCGTCGGAGTTTTTATCTCGAATGAATGTTCCTTTTAATTCTACAGTCTCGTAACTGTTATAATCATTTGTACTGCCAGTGCTTGTTAAGACAAAAGGATTAATTCATGGTGACTGTTAAAGCTGATTTAAAAAAGGAAAGACATTTCTGTGCGGAAGATTATTACGACTTTCTACTTCTGGATTCTCATAAATATTACATTACGTAAGTTTTGATTGCGTAATTTATTGTGATTAATATTTTGCTCACGATATCTCGTGCTTCGTAGCTTAGCTGAATGTTTTCTGTTCTCACTTTTTCAGAATGCATTTTCGCGCTGAACTTCGAATTTTGTTTTTAACATTTCATACATTATTATACTTTTATAATAATTGGTTAATAATATATATGTTCGTGATAAATATTTTGACAGTGTGCACGATTTAAACTGGCATATATCTTTATTTGCATCTTTTTCGCATTTCTTCATTGAATTTATTTGGTCACTTGCATTACTTTGCTTCAATTTTCATGACTTTTTTGATTCGATGCAAGAGGTATTTGATTATCTGAATTACTGTAAGAGAATTTAATTAAATATCACAATGAGTAATAGTGATTGGAAATTCAATAGGTTATCGCTATTTCGCTTTTGAAATAGAGTGAAAATTGCAACTTTGCAAATGTATAGTGTATACTCTTTGCAAAACCGTTGAGCATGTACCGTTATACCGATTGCAATTACCATTGCATATCGTCATTATAACTTGACCGCAACGAAAATGCAGTTAGTTTCGGATATACTTCTCCATCAAAGTGAAAATTCAACAAAGTAAACTAGAACGAGCCAAGCAATACGTTAATTGGATTAAACGATTCGATTGATTCTTCGAGTGAATCTGACGCAATACGATCGATCCTCAAAAGCATTGTAAAGCTACTAATGGATGCTACAAATTATCTTATTCCTTAAGAAAACAAGGAGCGCCAGGCTAATTAAAAGAATTGCATAATTGGCCTAGAGAACAAAGGTATTGTAACGATGCCGTCAAACAAAAAAATCAACGTTATTTGCTTTATATTATTACTCTCTCCCTCTTCGAGAATAATTAACAATTATTTAATAATTTTAATTATTGTACTCCTTCATACGAGACATGTGCAATATAACAACGAAGAATGAAATAAATTTCGTTGTAAATTAACAATTTTTGTCTATCCTTGTTTTCCAATTTATCATACTCGGTGACACCATGATTTTTTGGTCGCTTTGTTCTCTCAATCATTGGCGAGCAGCGGTCCGCTAAATCTCCACGTAGTACCAATTACGTCAGCTACTACTATTCGCGCTTTTGACTAGACTTATTTTCAATTATTTTTTAATCATTTCACTTATTGTCTGAGCCGTTTTGTCCTTGGTTTTTTTTAACGACGCTGACGTCGTTTCTCATGAAAATTCGACAGGAGCAGCGTCATATTTGCATAGGCTTAGACGATAAAATTATTTAGGAAGGGTGGAGCGATTCTTTAAACTTTTCAGAGATTGGTGGCGAATCTGTCTCGCGTTCGGAAAAACCCTCCTCAGTGTGTGCACAACACGGTACGGCCCTGAAAAGCAATACAATTTTCACTTCAGATGATTACTGTTGGCTTTCGTCGGTCTCGTGTATTCGGGGAAATTCTCACGGTAGCAAATCGGAAAAGCATTCTAATCTAATCAGTCTCACACTAATTGGGGAGAAAGACTATTTCCAATGGACGAACGTAAGCTACTGTGGGAGATATGTATATGTATGTGTGTGTGTGTAATAATATCAAGTGATTTCCGCACTTCTTGGACTACTTTGCCACATCTTCAGGGTGTGTCAAGTGCGCCGAATTGAGAGCCAATTGACTTTGAGCTATTCGCGTTTAGCTATTCAACATCATTTGTAAATGAGTAAACCATCTGGAGCAATAGGTGGGTAACCGACTCGTTTGCTAGTACATTGTAAAGTTACTACTTTTTGCAAAACACGCAAACCGCGTGGAGTAAGGTGACAAATCGACCCTTTCTTCCATGACTACATGCAAATATCTATGTAGATAATTCTTTTATTCCTGCCCATCAATTAATATATATCACCCAGTCAACTCATTGACCATATTCTATACTTTTAGATATGGCTCAATGGCACGAACTGTTTACTCCATATTAAGCCAACCCAGTGACCATATTCTATACTATTGGATACTGCTCATTGATATGACATTTAACATATCCGAATCAATCCTATGTCTATTCTAGCCTTTAGATATTGTTCATTGGAATGATTCGGATCATCTATAGCAAATCAACCCTTCGATAATATTCTGGAATTCAGGCATTATTCGTTGGCACGACTTTGCTCTGAACATTTACCTTCCCGCTCTCGTCAAATTCCATCTTGGAATCTGACCTGAGATTCAACTATTACTCATATAATCGTTTTATTAGGCCGTTAAGAGAATCTAGTAAGTTTCTTATATTTCTGTATATTATATTTATGTGTATGAAATATTGTTATGTAATCTTTTTACATTCCACTTTTTTTTATTTTTTATTTATACTATATTATACATCTCGCAGCTTTAGGCTGGGCCTTTCAGTGGCCATCTCCGTATATCATTTAAAATAATATATTCTATCTTTGTTCGATTTACAAAATAGAATCTCACTTTCATTTCTTTTGTCCCTGCCTATTATCTCTCCTCATTCCTAAATGCTCGATTCCGGCTCGAATCCACCTAATTCACATGTGCTTATCCCGGTGATATAGGTTACAATATATGTATGTATATTAGATAGTGAAAATATTTGTAGAGAACTACAAATCACGATTCTGACTTAATAAGTTTCGCTTATTGAAGATGGGATGTATATATGATATATATATATACATATACATGCAGCAACCCATCCTCAATGGCTACCAGAAGGTTCGCGAAAAGGACTTGGTCAATTATCGGATTGCGGATTAAGCGAGTGGACTCGTCCGTAAAACCGTTAGAACCAAGGGTTCCAAGGGTCAAGGTCGCTAACTTAATATATTTGCAATTCGCGTCCGTTCGATGGAAAATTCCCATAGTCCTTTCTATCCCACCGCTACTCTCGGTTCAAAAACCTCTCAATTTTTATATATTTCTGGTTAAATCGCCGTGATGAATTCAGCATGAGAAGTTTACTGTCAGTAATTATAAGGATTGTGGTTTTTGAAAAAATGTGTTAAATAAAATTATAAAATCAAGGTCATCTTCACCGATACGATATTCGTAATTCAATCGCACCCTTCACATCACTTCTATCAATTTAAAACTCTCCAGCCTTTATCTCTGCATACGTAAAGCGGGTAGTTTCCGCCATCTGCAAACTTGGATTTCGCCCTTAAAACGCCGTTTTAGAAAAGAGTCGCGTGCGAGACACAGATATGGAACTCCTGTCGGCGATTCAAAATTCGTGTCAGCGCCATGTACGAATAGCCTATAAAAAAAGTGTATAATATTTTCTCAACTTTTTACCAAAAAGTACGTTTTTGTCAGAAGTACAAGGGGTGCAAAGAATATTCAGAAAAGTTAAAAACAAAAGTGAGTAAGTCTATACAATGCGCCTTCCTCTTATCAAGCCAATAAAAAGAAAGCCAAAAAAAATATTTTTCCCTACAAAGTCGCTGCTGAGGAATGCTATGGGAGTAGACGAGAGTCGTAAGAGACATGGGAGATTGCTAGGGTTAGGTAAGGGTAGTTCTTAGCAATCCATTTTTTTTAACTTTTTACCAAGAACCACCATGGCTTTCGATTGTCTTTGGTATGTACAATACTATCTTCTTATAAGCAAATGTTAGGGCGGTTAGAGGAATAAGCACTTAAGAAATTCGTCACTCGAATCTTTCCCTATTACTGTGCGGGGAGCTCGAGAATCACGCATGTTAAGTCGTGTACGTAAGCACCACTGCTGCTCGTTATAATGAAATTACAGCGAAACACATACGATAAAATCCAGCCAAGCAAAACTGAAGAGAAATTCGCATACAACGAGTTCACTTATAACGAGGTAGTATTGCATATGCAGCCAAAGAATAAAAAAAACTACTGGGCTTCTCCTTCTCACAGGATTAACTGTATGGACTATGGAAAATGTATGGAAATATATATTGAGATGTTTCGTAATTTTAGGGGCGTGGAAATCATGGGACTTTTAGGAGGTTTGTGCACTAGACAAGCGCCTTCATAGGGAATTACATTGATTTTTCAAATAACATTAATCTTGGCATATTGTTCAATAAGTTACATACTATAGGAAGTCATGTATTGCACACGCTCTCATTTGTACTCTTATAAATTTATACATACAGTCTTTGTTGTCGACCAGCAGGTGCCACGGAGTGTATTACTCTCTTTTCCTTATACTAAATTTTTAGAAAGAGCAAAAGATAGTTTGAATACCAAGACAGCGGATTACACAATTTGTCCGGTAATTGCCCATATGAAAAATATATGCATATATGGATTATATACAAATCATATACGATTTTGTATATGTAATTCATATATAATTCAAATATAAAAATGACCATACGTAATCTATATATAAAATATAAATATTTATTGAGAGGAATTATTATACGTTTATTGAACACAAAATTATTTTATTACACATTACAATTGAACGTTTTTCAGAGATGGATGGTAGTGAATGGATGGATACAATGCCTAATTGATTTAGTAACAACAAAAAGTATGAAAAAGTATGAAAATTCTCAAGAAGAACTCTGTTTCAAATTTGTACTAAAATTCACAAAATTTGTAACGGCAAGACTAACCCTTTTACTAATTCTTCTACTGCAACTTAATGGTGGTTTTCGTCTTCTACTGAGATAAACCCTAGAAAGGTACACTGGGTGTCGCACATCCAGGCCTTTTTTTCCGTCGCTTACTTCTCTTAGCAGGTAGGCTGCAAGGGTTTATCCGCAGCACGTAAATTCGATTCTCCCCTCAAGCGTACATAAAATGGTTTCGGCCGGCAGTTCGACGCTACGTCTGTAGTACAACGCACTGAAGTTCGCATTGGGTGACTCACACCCATGCATACCGTTTACGCAACTCTTTCGATTAGCATAAAATTTGCCTCTCTATTGATGTCGACTTATGTGATTATGTAAGTATAAGTAATAAGTAAGTATAAGTATAAGTAATTTGATAAATTAACCTATAATATATTCAAATGCGATATACTAAGTGACAAATGGTATAAAATGAAATAAAAGAAAAGAAAAAAGCATGTATAATTTCAACGCGTCTCTATTCCTGCATAATAGAAGGGTTTCGGGATACAATCTCCAAAGCTACGATTTACTTATTGAAAAATAACCTGTTTTGACATTGTATGATAGTTATTTTTTTTATTATGAACCGCGTAATTTTTTTTAAATAGTGGTATCGTATCTACTTATAATGCCATCAGAAACAATAAAAAAGAGCGAAAATTCAAAAAGTTATGAATTCTACAAATAATTATACTTTTTAGAACGGACTATAATGTCCAATTTTATTATCAAAAGTGTCAAACTTCTTCTTTAAAATGACGCCAAACAAATTTGAAAATATTCAATATTACAGAAGGTATTAGATTTTTACGGAAATCATGCATATTTGGAAAACTCCTTCGAAAAACTCGGTTTATTTATAACAAATTGCTGCAAAATCATATTTTATCTAACTCTCTCATATTCTTAATCCTTCAACGGAAAATTCTACGTTGGATTTTCTACGTTCTACGTTGGAAACGTTTGCCGAACGTCGACACAAAGTTGATCACGAACGCGGGTTCCATCTAGAAGCCATGAGTACTGATAGTTATCTGCTTCCTTTTATGTATCACTTTGTCTTGCTCAAATCGTCAATTTCAGTGATCGAAGTTCACTATTGTATTACAATACAGGGCCAGGAGGTGGAGTTAAAAAATATATCTTTGCTCCTGAAAATCTATATTCTATCTATTCTCAGTCACCAAAGCTTTTTTTATACTGATCTTATTTATACTAACAAGGAAGGTACCCTCAGGTGTCCCCCTCGGATTTCCTTCGTTTTGAAATATGTTATTCTCCATCAAAATCTAAGAGACACGTGTTTTTTATCGGTTTTCGAAATCGGTTATCGAAAAACGGTTTTAGGGGGTGAAAAGAACCCCCAAAGCTGTACACCTCGAGTTCGGTTTTCGCAGTTTCGCATACATCCACTCGAGATTTTTTAAGTAGGACCAATTGGAGTATAATGCTCATGATGAATAATGAAAAATGCATTTTGATTAAGGACCCCCCCCCCCCCTAATCAAAATGCATTTTTCATTATTGGGGGGGATTGCATACAAATTTATAGGGGTTCAAAAGTGCAAAATTTCTATAACAAAAAACTATCGATTCGACTTTGATGAAATCGATTGCATTTGAAAATGCTACAAAAAGTGGGAGATACATTGTTTTTGCGTTTTTCGAGAAAACGTCGTTTAAGGGGTAAACCACTCCTACGCCGGTGCAACCAATTTCTCATTAAAGCGGCGTTATCTTGCTTCAATTTGCCTTTCCAATTATTAGGAAGCTCTTTTTATGTGTTAAGTAAGAAGCTTAATCGTTTCAATAATGTTCGTTTATATATGCTAACCAAAACCATCCTGCGGAACTGCGAAAGTCGCCTTCAAAGAGCCCAACTTTGGGGGTTGATTTCCCCGCCCTAAAACTGTTTTTGGCCGATAAAAAAAACACGTGTCTTTTAGATTTTGATGGAAAATAAGATATTTAAAAAGGATGGAAATCGGAGGAGGACACTTGAGATACCATCCTCGTAAGTCGACAAGCATCGGAGATGCGCAGTTTTAACTGTTGGTAATTAACGATGCTCTATTACTGTTCCTTCAACGAAAATTAACTTCGATCAGCATGACACCTAAGTATAACCTTAATAAGACCGCAAAGGGTCAATAGTGTCCAGTATCATAATAGGCTAGAACTATATATTCCACTGTAACATCTCATCTGTTAACTGTATCTGCTCTGTCTAACAAATAAACTATTGGACATCCTGATCAGGATGTAGTGTTTCACAACCCCTTATACAAAGGGTTACAACTTAAGCGTTAGAACAATGCAATAGTCTGACAATGCCAGGATTACGTTGCTATCTGTCATTGCTGTCGGCAGTACAGGTCGATCGTAAGGTCTGCCACGAACTGTGAATTATGGAAATACAATTTCCGACACCCCAGAAATAGTGCCAGATGGGTATTGAATTGCTTACTTCCTTTTCTTGCTTAAATTTTTACCAAAATTTAGATTCTTTTTTTCGTTCTTCCCTGTGTCCGAATATTTTAAAATCCTTAAATATTTTAAATCACGAAAACTGATTACTCCTGACGTATTTGAACTTATATTCATACAAATTTCCGCATATGCTTTTTTGAGCTCCCATATTTTCAAACTGATATGACTATTTTAACATTTTTAAAATATACCTTAATTTCAAATTTCTATTACACTAAGAGATTTATTTTCTGTGCATGGGATCTCTTTATTGTGACTTTAGATCTATACTAAATCTACTTCTCGTAGGATACATTGAATTATTCTCGACAGGATTTTCCAGTCGTATCTAGTATAAGGAGGGATGAGGGATGTGCTTGAAGCACTTTCTGAAGGTTTCCAGTGAAATTTCAGCGGTTAATCTTGCGGTATTTCGCCGCAGCGATTCTAACGAAATTCCCTAACATTCCTTAGCATTATGGTATCGCCATTATGCTGTTGGTAACGTTGGACTAAAATTAAATGTGGTTTTCAGCTTTAGGTAAGTATATATACAATGATACTAATACCATGGGATGTTGAACCACAGGAGAAATTATGATTATTATATTAATGAGATAATTAGTGGTAACGAAAGGAATTCTAATTTGACCCAAGGGGTTTTTAATGTCGCTATATAAATTTCAATGTATCGTTAGAATACGTAGTGACATTTAAATACCATCGTACAATTCAATGGCGTGGAATTAATGTTTGAAATATTCAAATTCAATCGGCGCCCAATGACATGTATCCCATATCAATCTTATATAAATACCGATACGAAATTTATTTCTTAAATAGATTGTTTCCATCGCTGTATTAGATTTTGGAACTGGTAACACGTAGTAACTGGAACGGAGCGCCACGGCACACTGACAAATATTAAATTTATTTGTTATATATTTTATATTAAAAAAAGAGGCATGTGAGATATAGGCAGGATATAAAAAATTTAAAAAAAGCAATACCATCCGTCCTTTATACTGAGCATAAATATTATTTTAGTACAGAAATCCATCCTCCTGGAACAAATGCCAATTCCTGGTGATGGTCCTACATCATCCGAACTGATAAGGATACGGCCAGAACTAGAATTTTATTTTTTTTAAATGATTTTACAGTACGGAGGAGAAAGAAGAAATAGGAAGAGTGTGGGGGAGGGGGGAAGCTTGTTCGTATCTAAATAGATTTTTTTATACTCGCAATTTTCCTGCTATTCATTTCTTTCTTTTTTTCAATATACAGTGGAAGTAATTTCAACGTGAATATTAAACTGAAGTTTTGTCTTTTTTGTGGCTATTTCAAGTTCACAGTGAGATGTTCTCCATTAACGTTCAAGCGTATGTTTGATAATATATACGTAAATATCGAACAAAAATAATCGGTGGACATTCGTGTTTCTCAGTTTCCCTTTTTTTTAAGTGCTTTAATACATAACGTGTACCACGAGGATTAGAAAACTAGATTCATACTGAATTTTCCGCATATTTTCGAAGTATTGCAGCTGTGACGGGCTTGATATAATGGCTATGCTATGTTAAGATAGCTTGAAACTCCAATGCTAGATATCCCAATGTTTCATGTTATTTTTGGTATATACGAGAGTTCCATTGCGAATACCCCATAATTAATAATGTTCTCGTAACTACCCCTTTTTTTATCTATACACTTAGTAGACTA
This sequence comes from Trachelus troglodyta, assembly GCA_030142635.1. Classification (NCBI taxonomy): domain Eukaryota; kingdom Metazoa; phylum Arthropoda; class Insecta; order Hymenoptera; family Cephidae; genus Trachelus; species Trachelus troglodyta. Next base: position 611,158 of record JARQTJ010000423.1, on the reverse strand, counting down.
ATTCATGTCCACTATCAAGCTACACGGTTATCACTCATGTTTCAATAATGTTTTTCCTCTCATATTTTGTCTCTTTTTCTTATCATCTTTTACCTAGGTTTTCACGTAACGTTTTTCCTCCGGCAGTCTCGTTGAGTTACTAAGAGAACCAATCTGGGAACAACTGGGGCAATCATTACACTTGTTTGTATACCTATATATGTATGTGTAGAAATATTTTCGAAACTAGTTAGGTACCACCGAGTTGAAAGATATTAGAAAATATCTAAGTTGTATCCGAAAACCTTGTTTGAAAAGAAATGGAGAAGAAAAAAAGAAAACGTCTCTACGAAACCCTCCCTCAAAATCCTCATTTCCTTCGTAGCGAATCTCCTTTTTCGAGGATCTGCCCTGGCTTACACGTAAAAACTAGGTATATGACATAACAATAGCGTAAGGATAAAATCTTTATACCCAAACCGATAGACTGACGGAATGACGGTATACATAAATCGGATGTCTACGTATTGTATCATTCCAAAGTATGAGCTAGGAACTTCAGAAAGATTTAAAGTCTTAACAAACGTTCTCAAAACAAAGATGAGAATTATACTCCTATGGTCGATTTGAAAAAACCTAGATACAAAACTTAAAAATTGCGTACGAACATACATATATATTAAACGAAGAATTGTCAATAATACCAAAGTCGAAAAATCACCAAATTGATATTCCCTGATATTGATATTTCATATACATATATATTGCGACGTAAGAAACCACATAAAAAAAAAAATATGTCACGCAAAATATGTCTCACTCGGGCCCCACGTTAGGCGCCAAATCTTGTAACGTAAACAAAAATTATAACAAGAAAAATCAATAACAATATTTCTCACGTTGACAAAAACGACTCGCGATGGTCCTCGCTAAGTCGACCCAAGACGGCTCAAGTAGGTCCTCTCTTTCCTTCTTTCTCTCCTATCACCAACACGCAAAAACGGGTTGGGCGCCAGGTACCCCTCGCGGGAGTACCACGAGTGCAACGCACTTCCTTCGTTAATAAATAATTCACCAAATTCGGAAAGGGCCGGGTTACACTAAAACTAAACACCAATCTAACGGAAGCGAGGACCACGCCAACAACCTAAGACGGGTTTCTCGTTCACAAAATTGTCGCTAAGAATTTAACGGAAGTGGGGGTGGCTACGCCACAGTCCTAAGACGCGCCACCCATTCACAAAAATCACCAAAAGTAATCTCACTACGAGATTCACCAAAGGACAGCGGCTAATCCGTAAGACGTTCACTGAAACGGAGGATGAGAGAGAGAGTTGCTAAAGAACAATTACACTAAATGCCCTATCTGGTGGCTAGCTAGCCGGAAGCGTCGTGGCGTTCAGGCGGGCAACAGAGGAAGTAGAGTATAAAGTAGGAAAGCACTAGATTAGTTTAACGCACCGGAGCTATAATTTATAACAAGCAGTCAAAAGCCATCAGAGGAAAAATAGCAGAAGGAAAGTCATATAAGCCAAAAACATGTTGCAGGAAAAAGCACAAGATATGAGCGGTGCAAACTAAATCAAACCGACTTAACATGAGTCTTACGCTAAATTAAAAAAACCAAGGAAAAGATTCTATATAAACTAAAGTGAAGTTAATCTAATAAGATTACTACGATATACATGCGGAAAGAAAAGCGCAAGTAGCTATATGCAAGCAATAGAATAAAGAGCCAGCGGAGAAGCATAATTATAATCTAACAATTAATTTATCGAAAGACGTTCTTTAAACGGTGTCTCTATATAATCCAAGACGTTAAATATACTGATTCTAATAATGAAAGATTCGCAAAGTAAATAATATGCTCAAATGAATCGACTGAAATGCGGAAAGAATACAAAACAGAATTTACTTAAACTAACGCGGAAAGAAAACGAAACAGCACTAAAAATGAGGAACGAATCCCCTAAATACGAATCGGATAAATAATGTTGGTCTAGAGTCTCAGAAATAATTTTATCACAATTTTCCTACGAGCCTACGACGATTCACGATCCCTCGTAGAGTTGCGCACGGCAGCTCGAGCGCAGTAGACGGTGTACGCTTGAAGCTTGTGACGCGTTGGCGGCCCAGGGCCGTACCTAGCGATTCGACTTTCGGATATTTATCTGAGAACTTATCCGATCTTTCTTAGGTTTTCTCAAACGACGCCAAATAAATATGTCGGATCACGAGCGTTAAACATGAATAAGTTAACAATAGCGCATAAAGAATCACGGCCAAATCTTCACGATAATTATCTAGAACTCAACAGAGTTTTCACGCGAATAGGAAAGAGTCAATCGTGGCGTCAGGAGATTCGAAAATTAACAGCAAGGCACGCGACACGTACAAGATACAAAATAACTAACACCAAGAAATCACATAAATAGCGGGAGCATAAGATATAACAATTATCACTAAAAGCATCCTTTAGTTACCTGTTATAATTCTTTCAGATACCATGAATTTACTTCAGAATAGGGTTTGCTACTTCCAATCGGCCGAGCTTAAAGGGAGCGGCAAAAATGCCCGGAGAAAACACACACGGTTGCCGTGAGGGGCGATCCCAGGTGGACGGCCGGCAGACGAAAGATGGAGCCGCATCCCGGGTACTCTGGAACTCTCCTAATTCCTTGGTTGCAGCAGCCCCTCCTCGTGGATCAACGGCAGTCGGTCTCCAAATGTCATCAAAATTGGCTCCTCTTTCCTCACTTCCTCCGTTGTCCAGTCCCGATCCATCAGCCTCGCGCCAAGCGATCGCACCGAAGCGTCATACAGTACATCAAAGAAAGAAAAGGAAAACATCGGTATGCAATAAAGCCAAGCAAATTAACATTAAGACAGACGACAGGTTGGTTACTTAATACGAAGGAATTTGTGCGTCTTAACCTAATTGTAAGACTGACGTTTGGAGCGTTTTACATTTTACATCCTACGTTCCCTATACTTGCAGGTCGTTTGTGGCGTGGATTCCAAAAATTCACTTTTTAACGGTGACGCAAAAATAAATAGCACCGCGAGAAATAATTAATAAAATACTATATTATTGGCCGCCAGGTATAACCAGAGTTACACCGCTGTCTCCTAAGGACACACTGGCCAGCTCTTATGCGGTGGGGTCCTGGGTCTGGGAGGCAATAATCACAATCTGAAATCTGGGGAGGTTCACTCTCAAAACTACTAAGAACAAATACTAAAGTTTTCCAAATTAAATACGGAACCACAATCTGGCTCGATTTATTCAACAAAGAAGAGAACGAGATGGAACAACGGTTTCTGAACAAAATATACACGCTTTAGTCCTTCCTAGTCGCGCCAGATATCCTCAAGACACAATCTCTTCGATACTGGGTCCCTCAAGCGATCGCAAAACGGCACGGTAGGCGATACAATACTATACAAATTCGACAAAACTAGAAAAAAACAATACGATACTATACAAAATTTACCAGACGAATACATGTCTGTTTCTAATCTCGGCCACACCGTGAGTGACGATACGAATTTTAAAAACCGGAAACCTTCCCAAGAGGCGCGCTGTAATACATCCCTTAGGCCAATCTGATTGGCGGACACCTCGGCTTCGCCAGAGCGCTCGCGATCTTCAATTGTTTTCTTCGATCCCGATAAATTAGATCCTAGCATCTTTCGTGTTTGGGATGGCTGCAGTGATATTTTCGGGAGGCGGGAATTACATCCACCTCTGCTCCCCTCGATGGACGGCTCCAGGCCGTTACTGCAACTTCCGTATGCCCTCTGGATCGGGGAGACGCTTGCCGAATGTCCCGCGTAACTGGCCTCTTAAGGCGCGTTTACACCAAGCGAGCATTGTTTGCGAAGGTTCGCAGACGATTGCAAACCTTCACAAACGTTTGTCAGCATTCGCGAACAGGAAGGGGGGACCCCATTCACACTGCCTGACCACGCCCGATTGAGCAGTTGTTCTCGAACATTCGGCGAAGTTCCGACAGAAGTGCGTAAACATGGCACCGACGTTGTCAAACCTAGGTACTATTCACACCGGACGAGCAACGAACACTGAATCCCTTTGATGATTTGTTGGTTTACCGATAAGTCGCGGAACGAGCTCGAATGTTCGCGAACATTTGAGAACAGCGTTCGCAAACGGTCTTCGGTGCGGCCGGGTGTTTACACCGCCCGAGCATTTTGCTCGCGATTGTTCGCAAAAAGTGTTCACAGTGAATGCTCGCTTGGTGTAAACCCACCTTTAGGGTGTGTGCTCCAGTCTGGCTGTCGCGTCGCCTCGCCAGCGCGCTACACCAGGCCCGTAGTTGGCCCTCTCGGGGCCCGTAGTATTCAAATTTCGACAAAATTCTTTCGAATCCGTTTGAAAAATATAAAATACAAAAAACGTTTCCATGAGGGAAATAAGTACAAATTTAACAAATAATATACAGTCCAACGCCATGAAATCCCTTCCCCACGCATAGGGCCCCACGATGTAGCCGGAAATCGCAGAATATTACGTTTTGTGGCGTGCATGTCGAAATGCCTCACCGGACCTTACTCCTTTAGACTATTTTTTGTGGAGCAAATTAAAAGATACGGTGTATCATGAACCACCGACAACACCTGAGAATATGAAGCACCGTATTCGTGAAGCATGCATGACACTCAGTGCGGACATGATTCAGCGTTCAGTGTCATCATTAGTTAGTAGATTGCATCACTGTGTTAATGTTAATGGATATCAGTTCGAACACTTACGTTAGTTGCGATATTACGCGGAGACAGTTTTCAAGAAACAAAGTGAAATTACTCGTTAGTTATTAGGTTTACGGTTGATAAAGATCAGTACTTTTTTATTCACAATTCTGCGTACTTTCACAATTTGGTATACAAAAAATAGCATTCCATTTAAAGAAACGACGTTGACCTTGAAATCTCCGAAACGCCTCCACCACAATAAAAAAAGATATGCAGCACATAATGCATCTTTTAAAACCATACAAATTTTATATACAAAATTTTTCTGTAGGCTGCATCGTTTAAAAGTTATAATAGGTGTGCAAGTTCCGTGGACCACCCTGTATATATATATATATTATATATATACCATCTTCACTGTATAAGAAGTACCTATAAAGTACACTTTTCAACGAGTTCTCTTTCTCGGTTGGTTGACAAAGGTGCAGTGGTGCAGCGCAAGACCTTCAGAGGGTTGGCAAGAGGTTAGTGTAACCGAGCGTTAAGAATGCTCCGATTGAAATAGGTACCCAGCAACTCCAATCGGCATGCATCATGTATGTAGGGGTGGTCCATAGGAGTATTCAATAAAGCTGTCCAGTTATATGTTAGTAGCCTAGTAGGTATATGTTATAGATAAAGGGGGTGGTGGTTGGTTGTCAATGCTACGAATAGAGCGATGGACCTAGTACAGGGTTTCTAGATACAACAGCATATATATTATACACACATAACCCGCCTGTCCTGTTCTCTGTGGAATTGCCAAACTGCAACTGCTGGACCAAAGTAGATCAGTTAGCGTTTAGGGATTTGGTGGTTCCCTGTAATAGATCTCGCCTAACCGAATTGTATTACGTGATGTACATAACAGGTCTAGTTGCGCTTAAATGATTCCATTAACAGCAGAGGGTTATGAAAATTATCTATTATCTTTTACGTCATTATAATTTTATCTCATCTAGATACAACTGTATACCAAAAATTTTTTATGAATTGGTATCCAAATTATAATTTTCTTTAGACAGCTCCACGTGCAATACGTCAAATTGTCACTCCAATAAATAAGAAACATTAGCAACGGTACCATAGAATCGAAAAATCTTAAAGAAACGCAGGAACCATTTCACCCCAATTTGTTTGCCATTTTCGAGTGTGTAATAAGGCGCTCAAACTCTTGCCAAGAGAGGAAGTTCTTTACATTTGTGAAATTGCAGGCGCGAGCACTTCGCATTAAGACATAATTATCTCTGGTGACGCTCCTACAAAAACTGGTATGAAAATGTTGCTTGGAAACGCTATATGGTCTCTCTTACGCTTCTGTCTTTCTACGTTGCGAAAACAAACTAATAAGTATGCACTGTGCATATTAATGTCTGATATATATATATATATATATATATATATATATCAGAGTTATATATAAACTCCAAATCTACATGTACACCTACTTAAATCTGCGTCTCTTACGTATATATGTATACAGTGGCGCCTGGAAATCTCGACGGAGCAGTCTCGCCATGAATCTCCTTCCCTCTTTTTAACCCCTTTACCGTCTAAATCTTCCGTTAATTATTCAGCGTAGTTAATTAACGTCGTGGCGCCCCCTACTGCCCGGATGCCGTATAACGTGGCTCCTTGACCCCATTATGCCAAAGAAGAATTTCCTCGAGATTACCGACCGAAATTATTTCGTTAAACTCCATGACGGTGGTCGATATCTTTTTGACTTTAGTCAGTCCTAGAGTTCATACGAGTGTTTACTTCTATTCGGCCTAATGGTCAGCTTACTGATTAGCCAACTAGCTTATCCATAGCTTCATTCAAAAAGGTTTGGTTGAACTTTATGAAATTGTCTAGGATCGATCCACCATATAACTAGTCTGCTATCAAGTGAATTCTCCTATTCACGCTCAACTACCAGAAACGAATAAGTCGGGAATGTCACTCTGGTACGTAGTTTAGAATTTACATAGAGGGTAACCCAATGTAACCTAATTCTAATTTAACTATCATTAAAGTGTTCAGGAGATAACTGGATGGAAACTGCAGTTGCATTCGTCGAGTAATAGAAGGGGATGGTTAAACAGGAGGTTAGATTCTGTTATCGAGGAGGTCAACCATATCTTTGCGTCTACTTCATTTTACCTAAATTACTGATCGCTCGACTCGTTTTCAGTCATCGACTTGGCTATCATGAATATTCTGTAGGACCTATGCCAAAGGCTTATAGTATAGGCAGCTGCTCTGTTTGCATACCTGCTATACGCCCTTTGATATCGATGAAAATTTCAATCAGTTTCGTAGCGGTCCAATATCACTTAAAATACATGTTTTAGAAAAGAATGCCTGTAATAAATGTTTTGGGGTTCAAATAAATGTATTATCTGGTAGAGATTATTTTATCTTTCAATGATTTTGAAACGCTGCGTTAAAGTCAAATTAAAAATTGTCAGTAGGAACCCCCATTTTATATTGCTTATTCTTAGAGCTAATCTCTAGAGGTTTTCAAACCACTACAATTGAACCGTTTTATTATAAAGTATTCCACCAGATACGAGTACTCAAACTTTTATAATCGATAACATTAGTATTATCCAAGATGTACCGTCATCTGGCGGTAATTGTAAGTAGCAGCGAAAGGCTAAAAAGCTCTCGACTGCATACTGAAAGTTGGAAGACTCATTTCCGGTGAAGTTATTCATGAAAAAGGGTTCAATCGTAGTGTTTTGGAAACCTCTGAAGATTAGTTACAAGAATATGCAATACAAAATGGGAGTTTGTTTGACAATTTTTAAGTTGATCTTAATGCAAGGTTTCAAAGTCATTCGACAGTTAAATAAGATGCACTAAATAAGATCTACATTACTAGTGGACATTATCCACTAGGTTACAGTCATTCTTTTATAAAACGCATATTTTAGAGATATTTGATCGTTCTGGAACTTGAGACACGCAATGTATATACAGAGTGTCCCATTTAACTCTGCCATCTGCAATAACTGGGTTATTCTTCAAAATACGAGAAAATGTTACAGAAGAAAGTTTTTTCATTTGAAGGGGAATATCAGGACATCACAGTAAAATTCATCTAATGGTTATATGTATTGTCCGAGATTTCGTTGCCAGCAACTTCTTTTAAATAGGATTGCTTATTTTTTTCGTGCTACAGGAGAGCTGAAATCAAAACACATTCAACCGCGTATAATAACTTGACTTTCGAATGACCTTCAGCTTCGAAATCCATAATTGAATTATCAACATTCATCCGTCTGTACATCCCAATAAGACGGGAGAATATGAAGGAACGTGAACAAGTGCATTCAGGTTGACGGACAACATTTTGAGCATATTTTGAAATAAGTAGGTGTAAAACATTACTGACTCCTCGCATTTCGACTTTGATCATTTAATTATGAATTTCAAAGCTCAAGGTCATTCGAAGGTCAAGTTATATAGAAAAAAAGAAGCAGTCCCATTTAAAGAAACGTTGCTGTCAACGAAATCTCTGAAAATATGACAATTAGATGAATTTTACTTTCATGTCCTGATTTCCCCCTTCAAATGGAACAACATTCTTCTGTAACATTTTCTCGTATCTTGAAGAATAACCAAGTTATTGTAGGTGGCAGAGTTAAATGAACACTCTCTATATGCATCCAAGTACACACGTCCTCTTCATAATCATACGCATATCTTTTATTCTAGGAAATACGATAAGGACTTTCATACTGTTATATGCATTACAAATATATTTATATGTATTGTTACGAATAAGCACACACATTTATGCACAAATAAATGGCACCGTGAAGAATAATTAATAAAATACTCAATTGACTGGGCGCCAGGTATAACCAGAGTTATACGGCTGGTTCCTGAGGACACCCTGGCCATCTCTTATGCGGTGGGAACCTGGGTTTGGGACGGAATAATAAAAATCTGAAAACTAGGGAGGTTCATTCTAAACACTACTGATATTATTTTATACAACGACGAACTGTCGGAACCAAAATATAGGGACGGATCCGATTTATTTTAAATAGAAAAATATAAGGAAAATGTGGTAGAATACAAGTGATAAGTATGGAAAACTGATCGAGATGATACATAACGCACTGGGATATTACCCGAACGATAATATACAATAATATTCCCGCTGGAACAACACAACATACGATACGACGTAATAACGGTACCATAAGAAACGGTACGATAGTAAACGTTACTATAATGACTCACGCACCCGTGTATTAGGGAGACGATTCCGCGAGACGTGCACTGAACGATTAGACGCAAAGCCGGAAGAATAGAAAGAAGGAAATGAGAGACCGATCCTCTGTTTGTCACCGAATTAACTGTCCTCGGACCCGTAACGGTCAGGAAAGCGCAGGATGACGCGTAAGAGTACGTCGAACAAAAAAGATCGGTTGATCCCGTGAGTTAAGAGATAGCCAAAATACCTCTGAGCGTAACTCACCGTTGTCCAGTAATTCCTATTACCCACAGGAACACACTCCCGACTCCTGGATTTAAGGTCCTTCAAACGGATCACGATATGATATAATAAATCCAAAAATCGGTATCAAACGATAACACGCCTATCCTTGAGTTAGGCCACGTGGTGAATGACGCTACAAATTTCCAAAATCGGGAACCCTTCAAAGAGAGCGCCGTAATACCAACCCCTGGTCCAATCAGGTTCGCTGTTACATCGGCTCTGCTAGCAAACTTGCAATCTTCAATTGTTTTGACGATCCCGGTAAAATAGATCCTGGCATCTTGCTGCGTTAGGATGGCTACCGTGCCGTTTCCGGGAGGCGAGAATTACATCCACCTCTACTCCGTCGATATTCGGCTTCACGCCGCTTCTGCAACCCCTGTATGCCCTCTGATCATGAAGACCCTCACCGTTTGCTTTGCGTAGTTGAGCTGCCAGGCGTGTGCTCCAGTCTTGACGTCACCTCTCGTCGACAACTCTTTGCCAGACCCGTAGTTGGCTCCCTCTCGGGTCCCGTCTCAATAGAAATTGTATCGAATCCTCTCGGATCCGCTTAATGAACTCAAAAACAAATGAAACATTCCCCCCAGGGAAATAAATACAAATTCTTAAAATAAAGTCAAACCAACGCCACGTGAAACGCTCCGTAACCCATCAGGCCCCACGACGTAGCCGAATTCGCCTATTTTGTGACGTGCATCAAAATGCCACATCACAGTATATACACAGTCCTATAACAGCAAAAGGCAGATTCACAAGGTTTATTTACATTCCTAATTTTACTACTCTCATTCGTCTGACAAATTTCATTTTGTCAAGTTGTACGTTCGTAGAATTCATTTGTATCAAATGGCTTAAGTTTCCGATGTCATTCTCAGTCCGCTTCTGGTATAATATGTGCATCCATATGCACATATGCAATCAAGATATTGGCTACATTCTTTGAGGTTATGCATACGTATGACCCGCGGAAATCCTTAATTCTAATTGGTGCATATTAAATGCGTCCCGTTTAAAAACTATTGCGAATTTTGACGAACTGTTACGGGAGGGAGTAGTATAAGTTGGAGAGTTCTGGATACAGATTCCTGCACCGACCTTTACCGACACTCTAGAACCTTCGAAGGTGG
>JARQTJ010000423.1:520928-552352 GCA_030142635.1 Trachelus troglodyta | reverse complement strand
CCAATATTTGTATTTTTTCACGCCGGATCTAACGGTATGTCTCTTGTCCGGGGCTTAAGATACACCCTGTATATATAATACATATTTGATGTTCGATTAATTTTTTTTTCGCAAAATCCTGAATCAGTCTCAAGCCATTGAACATCCAGCGGATAGCTTCTGTTTCTGTGTACATCGCTGTTTTTTGCTTTACTTTTTTTCTTCATTATGAACACGCGAAAATGGTAGTACGCTGGCGAAAGGCACAAGAATTTTTTAAATTCAACCATTTTCCCTATTTTCCTCGCTATCGGTTATCTCTTTTCCTCTATATGTTCGTTATACGGTGGGAGTAGCGAAATATAAGGGAAGCTTACGACAGATTGGATGACGGATTATGTTTGAAGTAGAGTAATGTTACTGAATCGTAAAAGTTTCTACAGGATAAAATAAAAATGGCCATTGAAAACCTCTTTTCGAAATTTATGATCGTGTATATAAATGGCAGGCCGGATGGATGCGGCGATTTATGTAAAATAATTAACAATAAATGTGCACTATCATCGTCATTTTTAAATATTTTGTACACGATAATTTTCAATTCTATTCGTGCTTTTTTGTACTTCATTATTTCATATTGTAAAATTTGAATTTCGTGGCTAATTGACTTGAAGGATACTCATTAGATTGTAATTTATACTGTATATTCATTGTAACCTAAATTCCTATAGCAGTAAGGTAACGCGATAAGGTAATAAGAACTCAAAAGACCTGGGCGCTAGGTATCCTCTGGGAATACCGATTTCGCGACGACAAGATATTCGGTAACCGCTCTCACGACAAACCGATCGACAGCGCACTAGCTCAGCCTGTTCACCCTGAAACAACAAGGGGAGAGGGGCGGGGATCTTTGATTAGGAAATAGCGAAATCGTGAAATGTAACAGAACTAAATTTCAACCAATGATAACATAGCCCTTTTTATTAGGACATAAATAATACAATAAGTGCACAAGGGTGGACCGCTCTATAGCTAAGTCCCCAATCACGTAAAATAGTCGGGTACGAAAGAACAAAATTTTGCACGACAATAAAGACAATATTGATAACGAGAGTGGTATGCCTAAAATCGGGCGCGTTTAGATCACAAGAAATAGTACTCTTCGTATAAGAATTGTACGATAGCCCTAGCAACAATACTACATAGGCGTAGCTAATAACACATCCTTCACGGAGCGATAGTCCTAAGGTTGGACGTATTACGATAGCATTACTACTAGAGAACGCTAGGCAAAGGCATCTCCCAGTACCTGGGAATTAGAAAAGAATAATGCACAGAGATAACAGAAATAAGACAATGGTGAATAGATCTAATATTCGCGAGAATGAGATAAATGAGTAACCGGTAAATTTACTGATTCGTAAGTTCTTCAAATAATCAAAGCCAAGTAAGACAATAGCAAATATATAATAAGGTACGTCTCGATATCGAGAAGCGATAACGACACGTAGGCTCCGTGGCCACACTCCAGGATCCAGAACGGCAATTTTGCAACGTCACATCATTAACGTCTGTAATCTACATGTATACTATGTCCACAAGCAGTATGTATGTACTGGGTGTCCCTAAAGAGTGGAATTCAAAAGCTTTTCAGGATTTCGAAAATCCATTTCAGTGGAAAGCCGTAATCCTTGAACGTGAACGACTTGTAAGGTCTCAGATCATTGAGGACTCGTGACAAGTTTTTTGAAGGGAAAATGGAAGGATTTTATGTAACCTTACAGTTTTCTTTTCGACGTCGGTATCACAAAGCTATGGCTATCCTTCAAGATGATAACTTTTTAGATATCTTTCGAATTAATTGCACTCTGCTTGCATTCTGTTTACGTACTTGAACAATACCGTGGGCGACACAGTCCTTGATTACTGTCCGTCTCGTCGGGTTTTCACAACTGGAGTGATCAGACCACGTTTCGTACCAATTCTTTCCGATCGGTTTAATTCCGCTGGTCTGCGTACCAATGATTTCTGGAGCTGGGCAGCGGTCCTCTTAAAAGTCTTAAAAAACCGAAATTCTTATACATATAATAAAACTATTGTTTTTAATGCGATAGGGGTAAAAATATAATATAAATTCAAAGACAAATATTTGTGATTTTTATTATTATTTAGAGTTGAATATCCTTACCAATACGGGATTAGGAATATTTTTGTTCGCCCTCGCGTTTTGACTTCTTTTTGTTATCGAATTTGGTGGATTTACATATCTTTCAGAATCAACATTCCATGGTACAAGAATTTTCGATGTGGTTCTCACGGTTTCCGTCTTTTCGAAAATGGAAAAGAGATCCCTTCAAATGATTTTACATGAATCAGGATAACCGTTGGACTTACTGCTGTCTGTGGACCTATAAGTCTCTCTGTGAGAATTTTCTGAATTTCCATTTGCGCTTTCAGTGCAACGTTTCTCTCCATTTTCTTCAACTGGCACGCTACGCTTCGTGAAAATATGTCAAATTCATCTTCGGCTTCTATACGTGACTTAAATTCCGCTTCGTTAACCGACTGCTTCCGGACGGTTGACAAGTTTGGCTATTTTCAAAAAATGCAACCGCGTTACATAATTTATCACGGGGTGGGTGGTACTCATTGTTAAATCGATAATAAGTGAAACTTAATTGCAACCGATATTCTATTATATATTGGCTATTAGTGAATATATAGTAGAGCAATATTGGAGACGTACGACATCCAATTGGACTAAATGAATGAAGATTGCACAACGAAGCGAAGCGGTTCGATTTAAAGAAAAATGAAACTCAGTGCGAAAGAAAGTGACGTGTATACCTTTTTAGATGTAGATTCAGCAGGCCACGAAAGTTCCTGATCCGTAGCAGAGGAACCTTCTTTACTGTAGTATTCGGAATTCTTATCGTATAAAATAGTCAGAGAAATGGATTTTCTTGATTCAACTGAATTACAGCATGTCAAACTACCATGGGCCTCTTGTTTCTTTGACTTACACTCAATTATTCTGGTAGGACTCTCTTGAAGAGTGCTAGTAGGACTATTCTTTGGGATTTTCCATTCAGGCTAACGAATAAATTTTTATTTGTGACTCTCATTATAAGAATTATTGTTGTTTAATTCTTTTATATTTTCTCACACGTGTGTTTGAGGAATTTAGAAAATTCTTATCATCGCTCCTTTTTTTATAACTACGCTCTATGTTAGAGGTCGATAAAATTCGTGGAATGTCCTAGGAAAATTATTTTTTTTTTAAAAAGGAGCATTTTTAATTTTTAGATTTATTCTTGAATACGATAACATACGTGTAACTCAGCAATTTCGTCGTAGTCCAAATATGGATATAAGAATTCATGCAATATATGAAACCATGTACATCCCGAGTCGTAATAACAATTCACAGCTTCTGCTTGCAAACATTTTTTCAATTCCATAACGTACATCCGGCGTAGCTCACGGATTTTCATCATAACTTCTATAAAGTTGCATTCAAGCGGCGACATTGCATTGTGTATCGATCTGTAGGCGCAGTGCCTTGCTCTATTATCCAAATACGCCTTTGCGTCCTTCTGCCACAGGCAAGGGTACTTCCGGTACAAGGAAACAAGCTTACGCAGCTTCCTGTCTGTCCACTTATCCTTAGTGCAAGCCCCCTCGATTTTCTCGTCATCACAACGTATCATCTGATGGCTGAAACTTCGGAATTGAAACGGATTGATTCACATAGCCAATTTGAAAACAGCATCCAGTTAAATTTGCTGATCTAAATGTGAAATTAAATGGAACTTAATGACCTTGAATGCATTGCGTGTTCAAACATTTAATTTTAACCTGAAAATCTGAAATTTGGAATCTGAAGTTGACAAGGCTTAGATGTTTTTTGCTGTTGCAGTCTTCACACAGTGACAACATTTTTATGGTAATTTATTCGCGTGACATTTTTTTAAGAAGTTTAATCACCCTTGAGTACACCTAACGGATTGTGATATTTTTGATTATTTATTTTTAGTCTTTTGTCAACTTTATTGATTTCTATATTATTTTCTTATTCTTTTAGTTTTTATGAATTCATTTTTTAAGTTGTGCTTTTTGATACTGGATTTAGATCATCTCGTAATTGTTTTTCAGAATTTGGTATATCTCTTAACGAATCTAAGAGAGGGACTCTGTTCTCCGTTTCTAATTCTTGAATTGGATTTATTGATTCAGAAGAATAACGAGGTTCCTTTATCTCAGCGGAAATCCTTCTTTCTTCAGAATTCACATTGGACAGCGCATTATACTTTAACTGAGACGCATTATCCACTTCCCTAAATTTTGTAGTCTGCAAAGTTTTTAAGATCAATTCCTTAAGTTTTATTGCTCTCTGCCTGTCAGTCTTTTTTAGCGCAGTTGCCACTTCCGTCCCGAACCAATCATATTCTTTATTTATCTCTCCCGAAACTTCTAAGCCATTTTGCGAGCCTCTAATAAATTTACTACTATCATTGTATAATGTTCCAGCATCCTGCAATTCGATTCTCGCCATTTCCAGAACTTCTTGTAAAATGTCGGAATTCCCTAAAACCAAAAAGGAAAAAAAACGTCTGAAACTTATGGAATGGAAAATAAAGGAACAAAGATCAGTAAAAGTACAAAGTGAACAAAAATAAAGGAACTTCGTGTCGTAATGAAAACGACGTAATTCCAAGCAGACGCAGATGTAGCAATCTATTCATATAATTAAAATTATTCTTTACTTTGCTCAAAATTTAAAGACAAGCTAATTTTATATCCTTTTCTTCATTTTTAGTAAAACACTCGTACGAACCACTTCTTAGAAGTTCCATACACTTTAAATATAATTCTTGGCCGCCATTGTCAAGCTCATTCGAATAAGCAAAATAATTCTGCATGGATGTGAAATGAGGGAGTAACTTGAAATAAATATTTATTGAATTCCTTGCGACGTCAAATTATGAAAATATTTCAATTTCCTTCGACGTTACTTCTGATTCGGTTTTGTTGGAAATCCTCGATTCTTACCTCCTTCCTATGGCACCTGTAGAATCTCCTAAGGACTCTCAGACATCCCTCCCACGCTTGAACTCGTTAGTGAGTACCACGATAGAAACCAGAGAAAGGCTTTCATCGTTCACATCTTTCCAGCAGCTTCTTTTGTCTTCCTTTTTTTAATCCTTACGCTAAGTAAGCGATTAATTTTCATACATTTTTCACTAGATCCTACTAGGATAAGTGTCAGATTTATTGTCCCTACGTAGAATCCTACCTTTACGAAACTATTGATTGAATCGTGAAACAAAATTTTGTAATTACACAACATTTGTATCTGCTTGAAATTTTTCTAAGATTTATAATATGATCTTTTTGTACCTGATGTTTTATATATTTTAAACTTACCTTTTTTAGAGAATATTGGTAGTTTTACTGATTTAGTTGGCTCTGAACAACTTTTACAAGAGCATCTCGACGCATCAGAATTGCATATAATATCGACTGGACATAATTTTATTGTTGTATCATTCAATATAGTCGACGCATGATCCTCGATGCCATCCCCTAGACAAATGATCTTAGCCTCTTCCTTGGGACATTTTACAACATTTTCAGTATTCTCATGACGAGATCTTGATACGCATAATGAATTTTGCACATCTTCATTAAAGGAATCCTTTTTCTGCATAGCCCTAGATATTAAATGTTCATTCAATTCAGGACGTTGTTGACGAATATTTGACAAGAATTTTCTAGCCGCCGAAATAGAATCTTCGATAACTTTATTCATTTGAATGTTCTTTTCACATTCCTCGCAAGAACGACACTTGGATGGTCCTTCATTCCTACAAACAGTTCTTGACATCTCGTGATAAGGTCGCCCGACGTCCTTTGAGCATGACACTCTAGATGATAACTGATGCTTATCCAAATGATCAACTTGAAACTGATCTTTGCATCTAATGCGCAAAGAACGCGAACAAGCGACGTGTCTCCTTTTCTGCAATAAAAGTACGTTTGGATCACGTAGTTACTTTACCTGAAGTAGTAACTTTGTTTTCTTTCAATTAAGTTATGCAACAAGTTTTCAACATAAGCCTTCCTTAAATGATCTACCTTCCCCTGTAAATTTGACTCTTCACAAAATACTTTGCACTGAATACACTTTGAGTTATCATCAGATTTTTTTTTGCTATCCAAATTCGTCCCTTTCCTTTTTATTATTTCATATACGGTGTTCATCCTTGCCAGCGGGAGATTGGTCGGTGCTCGTAAAAAAAAAATATGCCCTTTTTGTGCTCTGCGCTGATTCAACGAATTTTCTTGGAAAATCTCAGCTTTTTCTTCTTTCTCGTAGCACTGACTCGCCCCTTGACTCGAGCAAGTGGTCCAGGAGTGGCTGCTGCTACCTCTTGAGTGCTAACGGGAAAAGACACGTCAGTTGTCGAGGACAGATTTCTTAGGGTTGTTACTACTAGAGTTACTTATGGGGTTGTTACCCTTGTTTAAACTATTTTTTTTAATGCAGATTAGATAACGCTATTTTGAAGCACGGGTAATTTTTTCTGGCTAATATATTTATTATTATTGTTGCTGTACCAGTAGTTATAGATTTGGTGTTGGACTGTCTGTTTACGTAAGGGACGATTTCCCTTACGTATTGGCTATTTTTAAGACATGTAGCTGTTTCGATGACCATAAAGCCACACCAAATTTGTTGAAATTTTTTAAATACTAGGCACCCGGAACTGTGAGGGGCTTAGAAAGGATTACGTTAGGTTAGGTTAGAATAGAATAGAATTCCAATTCTGTGATGTCCTAAGGTTCAGTTTCTTTTCTTTTTCTTTTATAAAAACCCATCAGTTCGCTGTTGTGGTTACCGCTTTATGATACCCTGTCCTTAAATTATACGTAGGGCATACAAATATATATAAACATTGCAGGATATATAGTACGCTAATGATGTCGTGTAAAACGCTAATGAAATTTATTACTGTGGAAACTCATCGTAAATTGTAAAAGAGTTCACATACATCACTAGATTAAGCGAAATAACTCACGATGCTAATGTTCGAGGATCTCGCGAGTCTCTCATCAGCATCCAAATGATCGTAGAGGAAGCAATGCATAACCTCGAACCATACGACTCCAGGTTGGAAAATACTTCCGCTCTTGAGGGCCACTTCCATTCTTCGCAATTCCGAAACGTACATTCTCCGCAATTTTCGTAGTTGCGAAAGCACGTCGCTGACCGTCACGTGCTCGGGCATGCAAAGACCCTATGAATAAAATTGTCATTGACATCGAATAACCTATAGCACCAAAGAGAGCCCAACCAGGCTAAATTCTGGATTAGATCTGATGCGAGTCGTGTCTCAGCGAAGATCGCCATTTTCTATTTAAAAAATTGATATTGAGAAAACTTGTACGTATTGCTAGAAATATTTTCATACGCAGTCTGGTATTTGACTTTCGTCGATAAATTTACCAATTGAGTAATTTTCCAGATTAACATATATATATATTTGTTATATACACTGTGCACTAATTGTATATTTGTAATTATGCTCAACATTGCAATTAATTCAGTACTTTTCAATTGGAATAATTTCACTGAAATTGCTGCATATTGATTTTAACATTATTAATAGTATTTCAATCGACTTTATTAAAAATTGATAAATTTGAACGTCGTAGAGTTCGTAACTTTATTAAGAAAGTTTTTTTTTTAACTTTACCTGAAGAATCCGAGAGTACGAATAGTATCTGCTAGGCAAATCGTCGTAAAAAGGTTCATTACGATCCCAGAGGTTAGGAAATCGTGAGTAGAGTCGAACGAGTTTAAGAAGTTGATCATCGGTCCAGCATTCCATGTTTTTATATGAAACTTGTAGCTTCTCATTATACTTCAATTTTCATTAGCGTTTTATAATTCAATGTTCGACGTGACGTGACAATTTTTCAGTGGAGCAAACTTGCACTCGCAACAGTTGACGAACTCATTGCAATAAAATTGCAATGTCTGTACCCTTAACATGGCAACGAGTCCTAATCTTAAGTGCTAATACATGTAAATTCAAGGATGCGCATGCTGTAGTATAGAGACAGACGGTTTAATTGCATACAACATTCTGCTACAAACTTCTGCTTTAATATTATGCACAGCTAACAACTATGTTTGTTACTATTATTTATTTTATTCAAAATTGCATACATGTGAAATCCATGATAAAAAAAATATTGACGAATCCAAACAATCATTTTTGATAAATTAGTTTTGCAACCGTACCGGAAGTGATACCAAATTCGCGTTATCCACCTGAATATTGCACGCAGGCATGTGCACCGCGACGTGTGCATTGTGGCGAACTTCTCTCGGTTCACAGGTTTCAATTCCTGAATCCAGTTTGGCAACCGATGTTATTTTTATTACTATTGACGACAGCCATGCACGATACATACAACTTGAAAAACAGCCACGTACATGTAGAAGCCTATAAATATTAAAATTCTACAAAGTCATAAAGATTCTTTAAGATTAATTAAGCTCCTACGTACAAAGATAACGATAAAGCAACAATTTTACGTACAACAATAATTTTGTATCAATTACAAATATGGATGTCAGTCAACTTAAAAAAAAACCAATTAATTCATCTATAGATGCCTGTTTCCCCAATTTTTCTGTTCAAAAAGCAGACTATCAGTATTTGTCAAATAAAAAAAAAGTCACACGATACTGACACTGTCCTTAAGTGAAGTGGGAAAAAGTTTTGGTGAAGTAAAAACAAAATAGAAGGCAGAACCAAAATATCTCTTGAAAGTTACCGAAGGTATTAACAGACGTGTTTACTTGGCATAAAGAAAAAGTAAACGGAAAAAAGTTGTACTCCGTCTCGCCATACGGTATCATTATTCATTATCGTAAAAGATATCGATCTCTCTCTATAGGTTTCCATTCTATTCTAATAACAAATAATACTGACCAATTTGACAGGATATAGCTGATTAACTAGCGATCGTTTGTATCAGTAAACACGATAAAGCACAGAAGCTTGACAGGTCGACTCGTGCGGTTGAAGTACAAAGAATCCTCGATACCTTGCACAGCAATTACCTCCATTGGGATACTCCTAGGGTCTCCTCTAAAGTGCCATTCCTTTGTGCGCAGGTATACTGGCGGCGTTTTCGGATATGCAGACGGTTTTTTTGGCGTGTATTTCGACGCTATTGCCACTGATTCTTGCACTGGGAATAGCCTTTGCGATAAGGTAAGTAGATGCCCGAGGGCTACAATTATTTTTGAATTATAAGCTATTGTATAGAAAATTAGAAAAGGTGTTCTCGGGAGTAGGAAGAATACTGTAAAATAAAAATGAAATTTATATAGTTTCATTGCATATAATAAAGGTAAAGATGGCAGTGTTAAGTTCTAGGTTCTTTTCGGTACTTTAACCTTTATAAATGAGGTTAAAAAAAACATCAATAGATTTGCTGCAAAAACTTATATAAAGATCTTATATAAAGTTCTCGTTAAGTTCCGAGCTACTACGGTGGCTTTTCGGCGAGGGAGGATAAGCAGAAATAGAAAATTTTTTATTTTTCTAAATTATTTGTTTCTATGGGTATTTGACGTCGCTGATTACGATTACGAAGTCAAATTTTGAAAATTTTCAACAGTTGAATCAGTATTGCAGACAAAGCTTGAGCAAATGTGGGAATATTTAAAAACTTTTTTTTAGATTGCCCAGAGTTAACGACATGAATTTAAAAACTGTTTGCAGCCCCACTTTGATGTATTTTTTGTTTTCGAATTTTTTCTCCAAGGTTTTGTCAGAGTTCAAGTTACTATAGTGGCTTTCTGACGGTCTAAAGGCTAATGGGAGGGGTAGAATCTCAAAAAAAAATGATGTCAAAAATACGTTCACTTACCAGATGTCTGGAAGCATAAATCTGAGTAGCACGTAATCGTTAATGGGAATAAACTTAATGACTGTCGGTAACATCTGCAAATAAGTGCGTCAAGAAGCACCCTCGTACGTTTCCTATGAAACCCATGAATTGTGCGGTTCTTAAGATTTGCAAGGAAGACTGGTATATAGTAGTTTTGGAACAGTGGATCGGGATTGACAGCAGGATCGCCTAGAGAATTTTGATAGGTACTCCTAGAGCAGTAAAGATTTTAGAGTTAGCATAAACTAGGGATAGCAAATATTATGAAGCCGACTCATGCCTTACGCTATCCTACAGTAGGTAGAACGTATTAAATTTGCTGCTAGGTCTTCATAAAAATTTCATGCTTCTATCTGCATTGCGTAGTTTGGTTCGCGCGAAAACATGAATTGCTACGTATACTTCAATAC
The DNA here is from genome assembly GCA_030142635.1 of Trachelus troglodyta. Classification (NCBI taxonomy): domain Eukaryota; kingdom Metazoa; phylum Arthropoda; class Insecta; order Hymenoptera; family Cephidae; genus Trachelus; species Trachelus troglodyta. The sequence goes on along the minus strand of JARQTJ010000423.1, from coordinate 541,988 downwards.
CTACATACATATGTACGGTAGAGGTGCAGCAGAGGTGCAGAAATAGTGTGCAGATAGCATCAGAGTCAACAACAGTATATGTATAGGTAAAACATGAAGAAATTTTATGAAGAGCTTTTGAAAAATATTAAGCAGAGTTTTAGTATCTTTTTATTTGAACCGGTAGAATCTTTGGAACTATTCCGAGAAAATAAAATTTATTGTCCGTTTCAAAGATTTAAGAGTTATTAGACTTTGAGCACATAAAGACTCTGCTTCCTAGTTATACTTTTTCCCGTTCAAGATGGCTGCTCTAACATTTCGCTAGAAGATTGACATTGATAAATGTAGCAGCTGAATACCCTTCACTGTTGAAGCGATTATACTACTACTACACTGTACAAAATAATCCAAAATCGTGTTACGTACCTCGATCACTCAGTCGGAAATAGCTTGTTTGATTGATTAAAATTCAAAGACAACGTCTGCTTTCATTGCAGTAAAAAAAAAGAGATGAATTCGTACAAACATGTGTATATGAAAAGTTAACATAGCCTTGATTGTAGAAGATGTCTGAGATATATTGTAATGCGTTGTCATAAATAGAATTACGTTAGGTTATACCTACAAGATACCAGACCCTAATCAACATACTCAAAGTAGCTGCCATTTCCTGAATAAGTATGGATACTTTCCTCTTGACTGATTCAATGAGTTTCCGAATATCGAGAACCACTTCAGTAATTTTCTTTTCACAGGCACATGTATTTCTACATACCAGTTACTCATCACGAATATTTTCTGAAATCTCGTGTGACCTCTTTAAACTTCGACACACGCCACTGGTTCATCACTAATACGTTACTGCAGATATTGTTGATGCATTTTGCAGATTTCAATAATTCATAAAATCCTACATTTCCATGAGCGAAACATCATTCTATCAATCAGAAATTTTATGCTTGATACTGCGAATTACATTTCACTATTGCGAAGCCGTCCGAAGCTTCGTCGAACCTCAAACTGACGCACGGCACCATAATGGGATACGTGATACGAGTAGTGGAAATGGTTTGAAGATGGTGCTGACGTTGTGCTGTCTATTCAAAACGTGACCAGCGTACGTGCCGGCACGAATTTTTAATATTTCACAGACCGAAATAGGTCGTGAAAATGAAATATACGACTCTAAAATATTGCTCTTTAAATAATTTTCTGTTATAACGATTTTCTATAGGTCATCTTCTATTCTCTCTTAACGATACTCCATTGTTGTTAGATATGAATGAATGAGACTAGATTGATTCTATTATTCTGTTTTCAGGCACGTATGGAGGAAATACCGGAACAGGAGGAGCGGATCGAGACAAATATCCTGGTACAGGGGTATATGCTCCAGGTACGACACGAACGAATCCTTACATCATCGTCCACACTCAGGGAGTGTGACAATTCAACCTGCGACTCGCGTTCTCTCAGCTCAAGATGTAAGTCACGGCCAGTTCTCTTGTATTGTTGTCGGGACTGGTTACCTCAGAGGTTAGCTGGGATTGGAATTCAAAGTCCTCTCAGCTTTCAAATGTATTTGAATAAGCTCGCACCAGGGAGAATACAAGCCTTCGACTAAAACTACCTACTACTCTTCATCTTATACTGCTACTTTAGCTATAGACAGGGGCGACGACTTTAGTCAGATATAAGGTAAATGGTCCTGTTATCGACACCGATGCAGATTGTGATACCGATGGCATAATTTTGACTGCCATAAATACAATTTTTGTCGAATAGTAATTCAATTACCGGCTAATTAAAAAGTGTTTTTTACATTACATTATTGAAGAAACACACAGTTTTAAATAAAATATTTTAGAATAGAAATTGACCAGTGAATAGTGCAGCACGCGTCTCTGTGGCTCCGCAGCGGCAGTGCTATACAGTGGCAGTGGTTGCGACGAACTACGTCGCTGTGAATTTTGTTCGTCAGGTAAGTATAAAACGACATAAAAATGGTGTTAACATCTTCAGCAGGAACCAGATTATCCATGAGATGGAAAATTATTTAACTTTTGGTTAGATGTTTGTTTAAATTCGTTAGATCAATAAGTGCGTCACATAAATCAGGTTGTATTGCTGTGTTGTTGACACTCATTTGTATGGGGATATTCGGAAGTGGCAGAAAGTGGATACGCGCAGGCGTCATAAATTGCTCCAAGGTGGTCACAAATCGGGTACACGTCAGGATCAACAACTATGCATGGGCGTTTCTCCAGTGTTAAAAACCCCACTAGCAAAGAAACACTATTAAAACAATAATTTTATTAATAAACCTTAATTGTTTCACTTGTATAATAGATGAATTTCATTCGGAAGACTTTAACGCACGTGTTGAAATCTTTAGTTTTCAGTTTGGCTATATCACGCGTGAATAAATAGCAAAAATCCGACACGGCCGCTCTTCAAGTATCACTCACTGGGCCGTTCACTTTATGTCTACTAGATCTAATTGTGAGATAATGCAGTCGGTATACCTGATGTCGACTAATTCTAATTTTACGCACAGCCCCTATAAATATTTATAATTCCATAATGCAGCTCCATTATTAATATTATAAATGTGTACAGAAGTGAGTGTAGGATGGGTTGAAAAAAGCGACAAATATTTGAATTTAATATATACTGCACATGCGCAATGCGATCTGGAGAGTAGGTATAATAGTTTTTGATTCCTATTGATATACTATAAGGTGCCCATAAACAAAAATGGAAGGTGTAATGCTTGCTGTGTACGATGTCAATATTTTCGTTGTATCTTACAGTTGATACTACTGGCGCTTTATCAAATCTAACATAGCATCATAGTCGATGCAGAGAATTTTCGCGACAAAAAAAAAACATAAAAATATGGAAGCTTGTCACATAGTTCATAGTTCATACCTGCTGCTAACTTTTATCGCACGGCACACCGCTTTGCTAACTTGTGAAAATTTCCTCTAATCGGATTTACACCATTCGTCGGTGAGAGACTTTTGCCATCTTTATAGGACTTTAAGTCCAAAGATTCTTGAGCTCGATTTTCGCGAGCTGCCGAATATTTTTACTTTCATCTTCCCTGTTCCCACATTTCCCTCCCTTGTCCAGAAGTAATCATAAAGATCTGGCAAAATCGTCATCTACTCGAAAGTTCACGTACGAAAAATTCTTATTCAAAATTCTTTACCTCAGGTCTCAGGTGAATATCACACTCAATATAAAAAAAAGACTCTTGAAGACTTACAAAAAAAAAACGTTTAAGGGTAAAAAAAGTATTTTATTCCTGGCAACGTTTGCAATAAAAATGTCCATGGGCTTCTAAGTGGTCGTAAAATGATAAGCATAAGTAGCTGGTCTCATAACGCTGTATAAAACTAGGATTTATTATATAGAGGGTAACTTCGAGAGGGATGAAAAGAAAGATGGTAGAAATAGGTAAGTTGTGGGTACAGTGGTGGGTAGGCAGTCCTGTTGTTGGTAGCATAAGTAACAAGTTGTCTTTGAAGTTGTCTCTTGCTTAGCAAGATTTAATAATTGGACGAATATATGGCCCAACATTATTCGGCTGCAAATTACAAGGCCAGCATTAATATTGATGTTTTTTTATCTGTACCTTTTTCAACACGGCTACCACGGGACAAAGTCGCATCGTAGGACTTGAGCGAAAGATAAATCACCCCTTGTACCAAATTAAAAATATTTTGTATATCTACCCTTGTGCAATTGCATACTCTAACTTTACTGTATACCTGATATACATATGCAAGTGGTACGACGGGCCTTTCTTTTTGCGTTTCTATCCAGTTCATTATAATTATACAATTACGAGGGTGCCTACCCCTGAAACAATATCTTGTAAGGAGTTCATCCTCCCGCGATATTCACCCGTGACGAAAATACAAGCTTTTTGAGGTAATTGCTGGGATTGTTAAAACGGCACAAGGGTGGGATAATGAAGAGGAAAATAAGGAATGTTACCTTAGTCTGTCCCTATGTATCTCCAACCACCTACGATCTTTCTCGCACCCCCCCCCCCTCGCTCCTTTCACGGTATAGCCAGAAAATAGAGGCATTTTCCATGGAAATGAGGACTCTCGAAGTAATTGAAAACCATAATGTCTAAGGGCTAAGTGGTACTCGCGGGCTCTTACCCCGTACCGACAATGAGTATACACGGTCTAAAGGATGGTTCTTTGAGTACTTACTACTCATTATATATCCCTAGCGATTTCTAATCTCAGCTCATTTTCTATATATTCTTGTGAGTGAATTTCTTTTGTCTAGATAAGGGTGCGATTATTATTTCTTATGGATTGTTTTCATTTTTATTATTATTTTCCACCCTTATTCCGTTTCTTCTTCCCATCTATTCTTAAATGTAACCATCTGGCGTCACCCACTTCGTGTGATTCCGCTTTTATTCCGTCCCGTGCCGAGATAGCGAATCAAATGTCCCTGCCCCAAAAACTTACCCTCATCTTGCCCTCGCTAAACTCCCCTATTTTCCAAGCTACTATCAGCGCCGGGAGTTGTAGAATATTTTCGCACCCCGAGAGCAAAGTGGTAAGTTTTGCTCAGTAGTTTTCCAAATTGGCTAGTTTGATACTACCCTCGAAAAAAAAGGAAGTTGGCTCGTTGATGGTACCCGAACTTCAGATACATTGTTTCTCCATTACAGAAATCGTACGCGGGATTACGTGGTATTGGAGTTGTCGAACAAAAATTGGGATAAACTACGAAACTCCTGCGGCTATATTATACAAAAATATAGTTATGTTTATGCAACACTACCAGTCTAGTGCCTTTTTTTATCTATTGTTGTGTTAATGGATTCAATATGTTTATTGAATATCTTTCATTCACAGTTACACCATTTTTTTTATTAAACTGTAAATTCTTTTCTCATGGCAGTAAAATGGGAGCACATAGGTGAAATACCATACAATTGGTATTTCAGAAGGTTATGGGATCTGAACTCACTGAAGCCCAAAGTAGTTACACGCTTCCAGATGAAATAGTAGCCTAAGCCAAATATTCGACAGATACTGATAGCTGTCAACTGCTTTTCGTGAGGCTTGTAACCTTGGAAGTCATGGAACTATTGATTTTTAGGTAGTAGCAATTTTTTCCGCTAGTCAGTTTTCATTGACGGCCCATCCAGAATGACGTAATAGTATTTTTTACAAAGCTGTACGGAAAGTATACAATTTGCGCACCAAAAAACAAGCACAAAATGGTTCATTCTTGATGAGTTCAGAGTGTGCAGGAATCATAACATTCCCGCACGAAATATCGTGGGGAATCTGGGCATCCTTTGACATTTTCGGAACAAGGATGATTGGTCAACCCCCACCAAACTAATTTTCCGATTCCGTCGTTCCTGTTCTGTCTTCTACACATGGGAGAGCACCCTGAGTCTTATACTCATTCGTTAGTAGGTACATACAACAGTTTTTGTAACAAATGCTCAAAGAGAACGCCGTCGGGCCTTTTTTCACAAGAGATGGCACTATTAACCTGCTTAAAAAATGTTTTTAATAGGCTATTCTCCCCCTTCCTTGAAAATATTTTAGATGCCTATGACGTCATAATCATAAATTGTTAGGTAATTTTATAATCATTTGTCCAAAAATTAATATTTTAAGGTGCCCTCTGGTGACACATTATGCACTGAAAAAAAAGACGATGGTATTCTTAATTATGTAGCAGGGTAAAAATGTTATTAGTTAGTGAAACCATTCTTGTAGTATTCTTTACAATAAATTTATTAGCGCAAAATATCTTAGCATTCTTGAATTTACTATTGCAGTTGGTGGTTATAATTGTGGTAAGAAATACTAACTTCATAGTAAATTACTTGACTAATTTCAAAAAGTCAAATTCACTTACAAACAAAATTAAAATCTACTATGGACAGTAATTATAGTTAGCTATGGATGTCAAGGGTAAATATTGTCGCATAGTTATGGTAAAAAAACTATATTCATCCTAATACAGATACCGGCCACCAGAGGGACCGGCATACCTGCCAGCAGAGGCGGTTCAACAAGCCAATAAGCCTCAAACTTTATTTCTTATAGAATTGTGAAAAAGAGACGAAGAAGCGATAAAAGCTATTAATGTACAGCACCTGGTGGTCCAATCCATCGCACTGCTTCGATATAAACTCTTAGAATCAAGTAAACTATTTAATATTCCTTTGTACTGAAATATCCTAACAACTTATTCAAGCAGTGGAAAAACGTAAATAGCTTGTAATTACTGACAAATATTTCGTTGTCAAAGCAACTAACAACAATTGGTTCAGAATACAATTTTTACTTGCATATCTAAACAAATTAACTAAACCGTTTCGTTAATCTGAAGAGTGGCAAAGTTATATCTAATTATACAATTTACGGTGGATGTTATCATCTAAAAATAATAGAATACGAAGTTGATCAATCTTACTATTACCAAACAATATTAAGTCGTAAATATTACTAACGATTGTGATCGGCGTAACAAATCTGAGTTTACTATAAACTATAGTTAAGTCCTTTCAGAACCCTGAAAAATAGTTAAGAAATGATAAATTTGACCATATTTTTTTCTTAGTACGGGTTATTTATTCTTTTAGCATTTGTTACAAAAATATTTTCATGAAGAAAATAGCATAAATTTTCATGAAGTATGTTGATCCATTTTTTTCTACCTCAATGCATACTCCATTACATATATTATTAGCTCAATATTTATTAGACTTAATATTGTTAATAATTTTATTAAATAACATTTTATCATTTTACTATCAATAAAATAATTATTTTGGTTAACTAATAGAATCACACAACATCCAAAACATCAGTATCTAGATTATACTTGAAGTTGGTCAATCCGCCTTTAAGACCAGATTCGCGAATCTTTACATTAAGCCGAAGATTAGTGCCGTAGTCCAAGCTACGTCAAGTTGCTTCCACGTATGAGCGGTAGCCGTTTTGCGGGCGTTGCACACCTTTCAGGGCATAGAAGTCAACGACCTCTGATGTAGAAGGTTATCAATCGTAAAATACCAATTTTATTAAAAATCATAGTAACAAAATAATCTTTAATGAATATTGTACAATGAGGATACATTACAAGTGCAGGTGTGCATTTGTCTGCATGCGCACTTATTTCAAATGCTTTCGTTGGCATCCCCCTAATGAGTAGCAAACGACAAGTGGCGTTAATTTAAAATTTTCGCGTTCTTTGTCACTGGAGATATTGATTGTGGAAAAGTGTATTATACATGCGGTGAACGTTATAGCTTCATACTGCGGGACTGCTGTGCAACATTAATGAATAGGGAGCGGTTTCTTAATTAAAGGGCATGGATTCGTCTCTTTTTGTTCAATACAATGATTAATATAATATTGATAATCCCGGTTAAAATAACAATTTTCCAAATTTTCTGATTAGCTCGTTATTATATGAACATTGTGCAATTTTGAATTTCTCTTAGATGATAGTTTACGTTTGTTCATTATTAGGCTGTGCCGTACCAAGACAGATAATTGATCCATGTCAAATGATCTACATTGATCGTATGGCGATCTTATAAGATTTTAAGATGTCTTTTAGTAGTTTAATTGTTATTTCTTATTTATTACATTACCTGAATTAAAGCGCATCGATCCCTGACGATCGCGAAAGTTCGTCAAGTCAGTGGTGATTAATGAAAAGCTTCATTAAGTAACGTTACGCTGCAATAGTTCCATTTCGAAAGTTTAAAGGATATACAGTTCGATTCGGACGATTTCAGACGGTTCCACTTGGTAACCCCCTGAGCAGTGGATTAATCAATATATTTCTACGTATATCGTATTGTCATACAGGCATTACGTAAATTTGCTTTACAAATCTTTTTCTCCATGAACACCAGAAGGACACACTGATAACCACTGACAATTGCATGCACATCGAAATGCATTTTGGTACTGCGTCTCTTAATGAAATATTTTCGAAATTATCGAACGAAATTTATCCCACATAATAGAACACTATTAACGTTTAAAGTTAAGAATTCGTTAATACCAAAATTTTTTAATAATTATATGGTAGAAAATGTCTCGTGCCAGGAACGTATAAAAAATATTTGATGACAAAGCTACAGAAATATTATTATCCCAGTGTAGATTAAAGTCCTAAAAAATTAAGTGACATGCAAATTTCTTGCAAATTTCAAATTACACAATCAATGTTATTTACCAGTATACGGCTCAGTACAGATAACTAAAAAAATTGGCTAAATGCTACGAGAGAAAAGGAGAAAGTTCCTGCACGCGTTTGTCATCCGTATATACCATATACGTATATGTATGTATATAAAATGGGATAAATCGGAAGCTCATAAAAATGCACGAAGTAACCATAACGCGACGTACGAGTGAGAACCGCTGAAATGCGCAGCCAAATGCAGTAGTGCCGTGGGCCGTTTGGATACACGTATCTCCAGCATCTGTCCGGCACTCGAGTAGCATGTGTGTGAGCACACAGACGGTGACATAGTCATCCCGCACGATGGTCCACATGTGACTGTAGAATGCAAGTTTCGTGCAAGTGCCGTAACATGGTTCACGCTCCTACAGAGTGCTAGAGGGAGGAAGAGAGCGAGAGAGCGAGAGAGCGAGAGAGCGAGAGAGAGAGAGAGAGAGAGAGAGAGAGAGAGAGAGAGAGAGAGAGAGAGAGAGAATATACACTGAGTCTAATTCGTGTGCTGTAACCGGGCTGAGATATACATATATATGTAAAGCGACCGCTGACATCACGGTGGCTGAAACCAAATCGCAACGTCGCTCCAGTCAGCTGCAGCAACGAATTGCATAGCTACCTTGCACCGGCTCTAACCAAACAATGTGGGTGGAATAACTTCGATATGCACCGTCGATGCGCGCATGTCCGTGTACAGGGAACGTTAAAGTTTTATGGGCCAGTCGACGCCGCCAGTTTTCTCTGTCGTTGCACTTCGGCACCGTTACCTAATCTCATACTTAACCTAAGCCGCGCAAACTACCCTTTTACCCACCTAGCGTCATTACCTCCCACTCTGAATTCCAACCTTACCGGCTGTATAACCAAAGCTTCATCCAATTAATGAACTTTCGTCGCTCGCTAGCTTCCTTGTGTCACACAAATTTTCAGTGCCTTGATAGTAAACCTAACCTCTGTTTAAAGTAAGCTAATCTACCTTCTGGGATCATCCCCCTCTAATCAATGGACTCTTGTATATTCGCTGTGGTGTGTGGTATCTTCTACGTCGGACTATCGCAGCTGGGATAGTCTAGCCTAACTTTAGCTGACATTATTTTGTGTTGAATAAAATATCATGGCGGTTCCCATCTATATCCTCTATCAGTATCGTATAATTTGTCTTGTACTTAACTTCAGTTTAGATTGATTGATTATGGCATATTCTAATATAGAATTCCTTTGTGTTATGTTATGTTACAGATTAATGCTCTGATATGTTGCGTAGATATTGTGCAGGTTTACTTTGATGTCATCCGTATATATTGTATGTTTAGTAACTAAATTTTCGTAGTTGAGCACGATGAAGTGTCTGCCTATTATTTTTTATCCTGCGTGCTTTGTTGGTAACTGTACTTATGGTATTACCAGGGAAACTAGTGTTTCGATAAATGGCAGATTGTGATTTTGTCCACTGGTGACCCAATTTTAATTGAATGCATCCGAAACGACTGCTTAGAGTAAATATAACACAATGAATGCTATCACTGCTGGGCAAGTGCATGCTTGATAGATGGGGCACTTTTATTATTAGTCTCCGGTCAAAGAAAAGTGCACTTGTTGAATTTGATTTGTACCTCTTTACACTATTTGATTGGAAGTTTGTATAATTCAGTAGTACGAATATTCCATAAACAATGAATATTCGTTGAATATTTTTTTTCTTCCTCTAAATTGTCAAGTCACTATAGTCATTAAAGGAACAGACTTAAATCGCGTATCGAGTATTACTTCGTAGGACTGTTGAAAATTCTAATTGACTTGTGGTACATACTATAGCTAGTGTCGTTGGGCCCAGTTTTCGAGTGTTCAGCCCTGGTGAGGTTATAGGCCCGGCCTATGAGGCCGATGCACCCGCATTGGCCCCGCGGAAGAACCAGACATCTCGCGGACTTTTTTCTTCGCCGTTTGGACGCTCTTCTTCTTCTTCTTCGTTTTCGTGAGAGAGGGGGAGTAGAGAGGGGGGGGGGGAGAGTGAACCAGAGAGAGTGTGCACTAGAGAAATACTGGAGCAGAGAATATATACTGCCTTGGGATCCGTCAATAGACTGGCAACGATGTATAGGGTAGGAAAGTTAACCTTAAATTCCCTGATGTATCCTTACCGTGAAGACTGGCCAATACGGAAAAAAATTGACGGGCAAAAAAGGAAAGGACGGGCATATAAATCAAACCCTATACACACAGTCCATCCAGGGACCCCATGGGCTTACTAGATATATTCCGTATCAGATATTTGCTAAGACATTTCACGGGTCCATTTTCGCCTTAGCAATAATCACCCACGACGATACGACGGCAGTATCTTCCCTTCCTCAAAACTCACCACCGTGACCTTATATATATATTCGAAAGTAGATGAAGCTGGATATCAGAATTACACAGTACCAGAGATAGAACTATAAGAATCGACTGTGCAGCCTCGAGCAAACAACCCTATTATTGTTAATAGCCAAAGCGACCTAACCAGTTTTTTCTATTTTGAAAATAGTACTCATCGCTACTACTAGTCTTCCATGTGTCGTTGAGGGACGTTTTATTGTAGGCAGCTGTGACCTTAGCGTCTCTTGATAATTTGCCACGCACCTGCCAGCTATTTCGTGTGTTTCGTATAAGTGACAATTTTGCAGAGCTCTCTACGGTGAGATCGAACGCGAAAAAATTGGTCCCTCGACAAGACCAGGAATTAAAATAAAATATACGTTATTCATGGAAAACCCTGTGTGGATAAATACGACCGTGGTGTCAATACGGTACATGGATACAAAGAGCGGAAGAATCAGGGCTTGACGAATTTACGAGGTTGGTTTTCCCTGTTTCTTTTTCCACCCCTTTTTTATCTTCCGTCATTTTTTCTTCTTTTTTGTTTTCTTTTACACCCTTCATCCCTTTAGTCTCTTCTGCTATTACTTCGGTTACCTCGGCGCAATCGGAAACAGAAAAAACGCTTCCCTTCGTGTAAGCTTTTGGGGAAAAAAAGTCCACATTAAAGAAATTCCTCGCTGTTAAGGCTGATGATGACGCGACTCCCTTGTACCGAAAAATCGAGAAACAAGAGGGTTGAACGACTAAGAGGAAAGTGAAAGAACAAAAATAAATGCTTTAAAAACGAAAAAAGTGGATCTGAGTTCACAGACAAATTATTCCCTAGTCGACAAGGGTTCTGTCTCATTTTTTTTTTTCACTAGCCGGCGAATTATAACGGTATGAGATTTATGAAGGATATTTCATACCACAATCTGCAATTGCTATAGGCAACCTTAGGTAAACTCTAATTAGCTGACCTAACCTCCATCGAAGCTGCTCCCAGTTTGTTAGCCTATTCAACATTAGCTCAACTAACAATACCGACCTTGTAAATACACTAGCGCCGTGTGTTACAGTCGTTAATGGTGTTCCGCTCATTTTCTTCGTTCTGGACTTCCCAATGGCGACCGTAAACATAACGTGCGCAAATGGCACTGATCTATACGTTCATGGTGCACCGGAGAATTTAGAAGAGAAACTTATCTAGTTAGTGAAATTGGATTGAATATTCGCCTCGCGGAATACACAAGAATTGAAATAGTTATGGTATATGATTATACAATAGGATACCGCAGACAGCAAATCCAGTTGCTGAGAGAATTGAAATGAGAAATCGAACCGCACTATTTTTCTGTCAATATTAATACAGAACTCCGACTTTTATCGATTGGTAATTTCTTGAATTGCAAGAATAATGGGACATGGAGTTTTTTAATTTATATTTAACCTGGCTAACTATTTTTTTTAATATGCATACCGGGTAACATACGTTTTATTGATTCCTCGTAGGTTTTCATGTAATATCATAAATTAGGTATGACTTTAAGTTGTAATATAATATGATCTGTCACGTTCGGCCTACTCGCTTGATTACGGACCGCCTAGACTTTAATTTACGTTTTTCTCGTTAATTAAGATTGGGACGGAAATCGTAAGGTGGACAATTTCTGTAAGGTTTTACGTCAGCGCTGATCATCTATCAGGAGATGGGTAAGAACAAATTAATAATACTTTTCCCAGCGTCCCGATGGATTGTGACTATTTCACCACATAAGTAAATTCACTGGATCCTACGGTGGCACGAATTAGGACACTAGATCATAAACCAGTAAGTATGACAGAAGAGTCTATGATTCATTGAGACACATTCACGATGTCTCCTTTCTCACGTTCTTTAGAGATGCGCGATGGAACTTAATTGCCTTTCCATTTATGTTAAAATGTCGTGTATCAGAATGACTGTTGGTTTCAGTGAATATCGTTTTCAGTTTCCATGAGATTCTCATAGAATCTCAATTGACAATTTTTCAAGCATGTTACATAAGTACATGGTACGGGCATATCTGTCCTTTCGCAAAACTCTCAGAGTCATATTTATCCTTGCAAAGTTCACGCCACCTCTTTATATATAATATATCCAACGCTGTACTGACAAGATGATATGATTACCGGTTTAGTTATCTAAGTCTTACCTGATCCTACGTCGGGACTTTCTTAATCATCGTTAAAAGCTAAAATGACGGTGCATTTTTTGCATTTCTTTTTTGACACGTATATAATAAAGTAACTTCCAAAAGTTTACAAGCACGAATTGTTTGTTTTCTTTTTTTTTACATATTTTGGGGTTCTGAGATATCTTGTTTTTAAACAAATTTTAAGACTGTTTCATTTTTAGTCCAATTTATACCGCCATATAATACAGGCAAGTGTACCTAATGAATGTGGTATATCTGATCTTATGAGTAATCCCTGTTAATTCTTTTTCCCAAGCTAATTGCTGCTTGCCAATCTATACCTTCTCAGGAGCACCCAGAAGCTTCATTTCTCTTCGATTCTTGATACTCGTATTCTGACTTGCTTGTTCTAGTGGCGAATGTGTCTCGAAGGTTCCCCTAGTGGGTTTGCCAAGTTTACTCGTGATTGATGCCCTATTGGACTCGGTTCACTTTTCTTACTCGATGAATTTTCTTGTAACTGTTCTGGAATGCCTCACGGTTTTTGTCAATTCTTTTTTCTCATCCTATGCGATCCACCCTGTCAGAGACAACTTATCGAATGGGGGGGGGGAACAGTTACTGACATTTAGTACCTTGCAGTTATTGAGAAAAGTCCCCACGAAATACGTGGATCAATACAAAAGAGAAAGAGAAAGAGAAAGAGAAAGAGAAAGAGAAAGAGAAAGAGAAAGAGAGAGAGAGAGAGAGAGAGAGAGAGAGAGAGAGAGAGAGACCTCTAAACGTCATTATTTGCTCATCTCTAATATCTTGAGATGACTTTATTCGCATTTCCATTATATTGTGAGGTTTTTCATGTATAATGTAGATGGAGAGCTTAGCATTTTCTTCGATCCTAGAGAAGTAGGTCGACTTGATAAGCCAAATCTTGTAATATGAGACTGAGCGCCATTGGAGTTATTGGGAAATCCAATTTTAGGTTGGTACTCCTCTTCACCTGGTTCCACTAACTTTGGATCTGGCGATAACTAGTAGTTCTGAAAGATGTCAAAGACCCTTAGACGCAGATACGACTGGAATGGAGTATACGCGCAATCACATTGTGGCAGAAAAAAAGATGAATATAAAAAAATGAAAACAAAATATTCACGTTCTACTCCTCCTGTACAATATTACATTTTTGACATTGGTAATGCTTAATATACAAGAAGTGTATACATCTTGCCATTTTAACAAAAAATTCAGCATTATCTCAGCAATTGAGGATCGTAGCGTCATGAATTCATTATCGTATAGACGTAGGCGCGTAAAATTTGGTAGTCATAGTAAAAAATACAATGTATAACGATTAATTCATCCAGGCTGTTTTCACGCAGTTGATCAACTGAAAATTTCGATAATATATTAAAAGAAAAATTAGCAAGAAAAAAGTTTAAAGTCACAATTATCCAAATTTAAATATTAGATCAATCGGTCACATAATATGTATCTGATTCATCTATAAAATTTTTACTTTCCAAACAAATCACGAATACGAATTTTATATCCTATATATTCACCGTATTAATTTCCTTGTCACTTTTATTTTCTCTCATTTTTTTCATACGAATATTGATTAAACTTTTTTAAATATACACTCACTTTTTAAAATGTATCTCCACGTGACTGATGCTCCATCATGCTCCTATCTTGTTTACTTTTTGAATTGTCATTTGCGAGTCTCATTCCGGTTCCATGAAGATACAGTCTCTGCTTTGAAATATGTATTCCACGTGCACAGGACAGAGGTTATACATTTTATATCGGTTGGTATCTCTGCTTTGCATTCTGTTTAAGGTTGCGCGCGTGGAGACTATCAGATACCTTATTTTTCCGATAGAGGATACAACTTTCCGAGAAGTGACGCGTCATGTGTTATTGATGACACGTGTCCTGTACGAGGTTATTCTGAACTAGATTATAGCGATATATATGTATTGTGTATATACATATAAAAATTTTGACTGGAAGCATAGTGCTCCCCACATTTCTATAATATTTATCGACTGTACAACTTCTACCTTCTCTTCGTTTCACTTGTTTTCCGCTCTGAAGTAGCACGCGCAGAAGAATGTTATATTATCCGTCATAGCAACCAGGCGGCCAGAATGTTAAGGCGACTGGTTAAGAAGTTTTCCTCTAAAAGCGGATATTGCTTACGAAACTATTTGTAATTTGGCGAATTTATTCTTTCGGAGTCTGACCATGGAAATGGGCTCTAAAAAAGTATACCAACTTTATTTAAATAAACGTATAACTTATGTTAAAGTTAAATTTTTATACAAATACGAATGTACATACTTAACATTCCGGAATGATATTGCGTTAAAGGTAATTGATGAGGCAATCGATCGAGTTGTTTTTACTAATTAAATTTATTAATTTTCAACAACTATCTCGCTAATGAATTATATATGTTTACTTGGTCATATGTACGTATGTTACACGCCCGTTTGCCAATAGACAAATATACTACAGTGCTACGGGACGCTTGCTGGCTTATTCTAGATATTACTGTTGGCAGCCATTCAAACTATGCGAATGAAATGAAAGAGAAAATTGGAGGAAAGAAGAAAATACCAGATAAAATCGAAATGGTCTGTGCAAATCTTATAACCCAGAATTTTAATTGGTCTCTTTCTTAGTTGCTTTGCGACTGTCGCGAATTTAATTGGGAAAACGTCTACCCACGTATTTGCAGTAGAATTGAGCTGCTTTTCATACTTCCGAAAGTCAATACGGGATGAGAATTTCTCGGCGCATGGAATGACCAGTGATGTTGACGATGAAATAAAAAAATGAGGAAAACAACGAAAAAAAATCACTCGGCACTTTCGAGTTAAAAGACCAATCAGTTCCAGGTTTGCCTACTAATCGAGTAACATTTGCTTGTATCCCTTTGAGTTTAGTATTAGTATGTACCTACTTCCTACCCGCGTCGCTCCCGATTGTATCCTATAACATATACATCTATATATTATACTATATTATCTTGAAAAATTTGTTGTTGGTATCATGGTAAAAGTCTGTAGATCGATATACGGGAAATATGCAAATCAATTAAGACAAAGAGAGAAGGGAGAGAAGGAGAGAGAGAGTAAATGAAAAGGGTGAAATCAGGCATGCAGTCGAAATCACGCGCATATGAATATTCAGACGACCAAAAGGAGTAAATGGAGAACGGAAATAGTTATGACATCACGGTACCGGAGAAACAATCGGGTAACATCGTTTTGTCTTTCGTGTCGATCTTTTTCGATAGCGACAAGATACTAACGGTGTCCTGGACTTTATTATTTTTACATTTTTTAACGTTGTATCTCATGGCATTAACGTACGATGGAAAGAAGGCTGGAAAATAAAATTATAAAGGAACGAAGATAGAGAAGTAGGAAAAAAATGTTGCAATATTTTTCCAAAAATAATTTTCATGAATATACATAATCCTAGTTGATATAATTACGATCGATTATCCTTCACAAGAGCGACTTATAGATGGAATATAATAAAAATATATTTTTTACATATGTATTTTTTTTTAATTTTATTATACAAATATATTTAGTATTATATGCAAAATACGTTATGTTGCACTGACTAATTCCTAGCTATCGCTAATGAATGAAATATAATCTATTCTGCAATGATATTAAAATTTTTGATGAAATAATAATATAATTATATAAAAATTTTCGTCCCCAATATATGTATAACTAATATGCGTATTACGTATATTCCTGTAGAATTGATTGTACATGAAACAGTGCTATGAAACATATGTATTTGTATGATCAGGTAGAAATATCAATTATACGTCGAGGGGTCACCTTATTATGACTTACACAACGTAAAAGGGTCCTCTGAATATGAAACTAACGTCACGAGTATATCGTGCATTAAATTAATAACGTGCTGTCGAGACTCTTACGTGTTATCAAATGATAATATTGTATTTCCAATATAGAATGACAAGTATACATTTTTTTCGGTACGTTTATGTAAATTACAAATCTACATTACATATAAGGATATCGCAGTATCTGCCGGTACGTCGATTTAAAGTTCATTTAAGAATCCGGAAACGGTATCGAACGGGATGAGGTCAGTATCAAGGTAATTACACAGTGGTAAGTTTAAAGTATGATTTTTACGAAAACTTTAAAGGTCGGTTTTGGGATCTGTAAGAGAGACGTAGACATCCTAACCGCAAGGCCATAATAGCCGCCATCTCAAAATCATCTCAGATACCGCAAGATTGTCTAATATAAGATGGAGATTGACGCGAGTTTCTGACCGCGACGAAAAACGCAACAAGACTCACTTACATAAAATTCCTTTCATCCAAGACGCATTAAATCGAAGTGAAAACTTAGTAATCATTAAAAAATCAATTCTAACCCGTACTAAACACATGCAGACTATATTAAAAAATAAAATTTATAAAGTGGAATAATAAAAAATCATTATAATTATTATTAAAAAGCAATAAGAAAATCCATTTCGTTTCGTTTAAACATATCTTATCAAACACTTATATCAAAATGCAAAATAAGGTCATTTAAAATCATCAAATGCGTATTCCTTTGGAATTTTCAGGTCACACTGTTAATACGATGTTAACAAATTAGCCCACTTAAAACCTTTGCATATTAAATGACCTGTTACATACCGTGTTCAGTATACGTCCGCGTAAGTCTGGCAATTCACCTACCTAGTGCAACTTAGCACTGTTGCATATTGTCATTGCGATGCATCGGACCGCCATGTTCTATCAGGCATCGGTATACGAATCGACTATCGGGCGTTGCGTGTTTCGGCATGAATATTATCATACCCGTTTGGTTGGCATTATTGTGGCATTGTATTTTCGACCAGACCCAAAGTCTCCGAAAAGGTCGACGTCCTGCTACTTGCCGCGTGATTACATTCACGCGTTCACGTTTGTGTAAAGGGAACGGCTTGGATGCATTTATACGTTTGCGGCGCAAGAACCCGCGCGACTAATGACTGCGCGTATCTGAATCAGATTTTCGTTAATTACACTGCGCATTTGCAACAACCAAATTGGGAAGCACGATCAAACGGCCAGGTGGGACAATGATTCATGTGAATGTGTGCGTATGAAGATATATGAGAATGCATATGATAGGTTGAAAGAGTGGAGTGTACTTAAGAATTATAAAGCTAGAGTACTCGTGCACTGAGAAAAAAGACGATGGTATTCTTAACCCTTTGACTGTCAGTGACACACATAGGGGCAAATATAAGTCGTGCCACTTTTGTGTCATGACAGGTATAGGGGCATTTGAAAAAAAACACATTTCTACTGCATCGGTTCGATTGTAATTTGGTAAATCATGGTTTTTGAGGTCCCTGACTCCGAATTTGAAATCAGATTTCCAAAATTAAAAATCGCGGATCCAATATGGCGGACGCAAATTCGAAAAATAGTTTGAGTTCGACGAAAATGAGAACCTTATGATTTCTGGAGTCGCTGAATTCGAATTTTAAATCGGATTTCCAAAATTCAAAATGGCGGATCCAATGTGGCGAGAGAAATTTCGAAAAGTTGTTGGATTTCGACAAAAATTTGTATCTTTAAATGTTTGTGGTTACGAATTTCGAACTTGCGTCCGCCATATTGGATCCACCATTTTCAATTTTAAAAATCCGACTTCAGATTCGGATTCAGCGACCCCAAAAACCTCTATACTGAAACTTTAGGGCAAATCTATGAAAATTTTTTTCCAACACAAAAGTGGTACGAAAATCTTATTTTCACCTGACTGCGAAGGGGTTAACTATGTACCATAGTAAGAATATTATTAGTTAATGAAACCAAACTTGTAGTATTTTTTACAATGAATTCATTAGCGCAAACTATCTTAGCATACTTGAGTTTACTATTGCAATTAGTGGTTATAATTGTAGTAACAAATACTAACTTCATAGTAAATTACTTTACTAATTTCAAAAAGTCAAACAAAAAAAATTAAAATCTACTATGGACAGTAATTATAGTTATCCATGGATGTCGAGGGTAAATATTGTCGCATATTTATGGTAAAAGAAACTATATTCATCCTAATACAGCAACCGGTCACCAGAGGGACCGGCATACCTGCAAGCAGAGGCGGGTCAACGAGCTAATAAGCCTCAAACTTTATTTGTTATAGAATTGTGAAAAAGAGACGAAGAAGCGATAAAAGCTATTAATATACAGCACCTGGTGGTCCAATCCATCGCACTGCTTCGATATAAACTCTTAGAATCAAATAAACCATTTAATATTCATTCGTACTGAAATATCGGAACAACTTATTTAAACAATGGAAAAAACATAAATAGCTTGTAGTTGCTGACAAATATTTTATTGTTAAAGCAACTAACAACAATTGGTTCAGAATACTAATTTTACTTACATATTTGGTCAAATTAACTAGACTGTTTCGTTATTTACAAGAGCGGAAAAGTTATATCTAACTATACGATTTATGGTAGATATTACCATCTAAATAATAGTAAAATTCGAAGTTGATTAATCTTACTATTACCAAATAGTATTAATATATTGTAAATATTACTAATAATTGCGGTCAGCGTAACTAATCTAAGTTCACCATAAACTATAGTTGAGTCCTTTCGGAACCCTGAAAAATAGTTAAGAAACAGAAAATTTGACCATTTTTTTTCTCAGTGTGGCGGGAATTTTAAATAAAATTTATAAAAAGAGGGATATCGAATGTGTTGGATATTGGAGTAATGTATAGCGGGAAAATCAGTCATTATTCATGTTATAAATGTCTGGTAAATTTGTACGCATGCAAATGGCAATTGAGTTAAACGTTCAATATCTTATATATCTTTACTGTCAAGCAAAACAGTTTAAAGATGATTTTATTTTGCATTTTATCACGGGCAATGGGACTTTAAAGGAATATTAAATAAATGAGTCGTAGATAGCGTAAGACTGATATAAATATGTCGTAATTGTGATATGAACAAGACGTCAAATTAAGGGAGATGAAACTCGAGAATGAATAACATGCTTGCTGCATATTTGCAAACAACATTTTATGTTGCACCTCATATATGTACATACATACAGATCCTGTTATACTGCAACGACCTGCATTTAAGAATTGCAGTTCTAACAAAGTTCATCGTCGCCAGTTGATTACATTTCTGTACATTTAAGACAGAATACCAAAAACAGTATAATGGCATAGCACTGAAATTCAAAATTTAAGATTTTTTTTAGGTCGTATTTCAGGAGAAATGATGCATCACGGAAATGCGTAACGCTTGAAATTCTGATATTGCTAATGCGTGATTCCGTCAAAATGCATACCTCATAAATTCTGATAATGTTAGTGCGCCATGTTTGGGAGAGTAGTGGGGTTATATATACGACACAGAATTTGACAATTTCTAGAATTCTTGTTTCGCAAATTTACTATATCTCGAATTCAAATCCTGTATCGTACTTCCTAATGTTGTCCGTCGCTTACGCGGAATAGGAGATCTGTGTTTTCTTTTTTGAGGAAATGTGACTTTTGAGATCTGTCCTCGAAGAATTTTCAGCGTAACGGCTTTTTTCAGGGTCATAAAACCCTCCATAAGCCATAAAGTCACACCGAATTTGTTCAAATTTTTCCAATGCTGGACTCTTGGAGTTGTAATGGGCTTAGAAAAGGGTTTGGTTAGATTAGGGTAGGATAGAATTCCACTGCTATGATGTATAAAAGTAATATTTTTGTTAAAAAAAAAACGCACCAGCTCGCTATTGCGAACGTCCCTTTATGTTTCATGTCCTCAATTTATACGATCGACAAGTTTATATATATATATGCCTATATAATGAAAATTCATAAATAAATTTTTCCATGCACTAGTATCCACATGGCTCATATCCATAGATCCCCAAAAAACACTTACGCGTAAAAAACTTCGCCAAGTACAGGAGTGCTGTGCATTCCTCTAACAAAAAGTATTGAAATCATATTATTGAGGCCAAGTACGTAAGTCACTATATGTTTGCCAATTATATGATGTAGTACTGGCCCATCATTTTAATTGTTTATTCAAAATTTCCTATACCGTTTTCGCTTCTCTTTTACATTACTACTGCTTCCCGTAGTTGATTATGATTTAATGGTCGTAAAAAATAATCACGGAAAAAACTAAATAACAAACATAGTATTAGAATACTATTAGTACGTTCAATTTCAAATATAGTATATAAATAAGAATATTTATATAA
>JARQTJ010000423.1:466063-520828 GCA_030142635.1 Trachelus troglodyta | reverse complement strand
ATGATTTCAATACTTTTTGTTAGAGGAATTCACAGCACTTCTGTACTTGGCGTAGTTTTTTACACGTAAGTGTTTTTTTGGGGGATATCACAAGTTTTTCTTGGTCAGCGGGATATAGAAGTTCTATGTACTGAAATCTATATTTTTACAGATATAAAATGTAAATGCATTGTGATGCCACTAATCAAAAGAGTATATTGCGTTGTCGAAATTGTTTAATGGTATATAAATTTAATTTGTAAGTCCATTTTTTTATAAATGCATAAAGATATACATATACAAATTAAAGAAAATGTAATCTTGAATGCATATAAGTGTCTTTAATGGTGTGCAACTTGTTGAAGACGTGTGGTGAACGTAAGAGAGGAGAGTGTCCTGGATTATTTACATACCTTAGGCTGTACAAACAATAGAGAGGATACTATGGTTTGAGCGAAACGGCAAAGCCTCGCTTGTTGCAAACTTTTCTGGACACCCTGGGCATCCACGTCCGACACCTAGATACAGGAAACTACGGAGCGGAACACCTGGACATCCTGGACTTCCACGTCCGACACCTAGATACAGGAAACTACGGAGAGGAACATCTGGACATCCTATATCTCTAAAAACTGTCGCCTAAAATACGAGGAACTATGTCGAAGCACACGCATACATACACCCATACACACGCGCTCCACATGAAAGCTTTAATAATTCTATACTATTGTGAAAGCAGCGTTATATTTACTGGAAATTCGATGTGAATGGATTCACATCGAGCTTCACGTACAAAATATATTTGATTGTGTTTTGTATTCGTAAATTACCAACACCATCCAGAGTACAAATAGATAAAGAAGACAAAGCAGTCAGCGCCATCTGCCGTTTAAAAAAGTCGATAGACGTGCGAAGACGACGACGGCGAAGAAGAAGAAGAAGACGACGAGGGCGACGAGGATGACGAGGACTACGACGGAACTGAAATAAAATCATCTTGCTCGCCATCTTAATCGTATTGAGTTTGGTGGCAATTGATTCAGAACTCTCAATTCGTATAGTGAATCTATCAATTAGTTTTCTCATATATAGCGGTTCATAAGATATTTCGTTCAAAACATAGGTATGAGGAGTTGGCTCGGGTGAAGAGTCTCTGCGAGCTATGCCCTGTACAGCCAGTTGCCTGTACTTGGCGCGAGACTCGACCGAGTCTCTTGATTGACATTTTTCAGTAAAATTTCATATAAGAATTTCTTATAATATAATAATAATTCATATAAGCGACGTAATTTATATACCTCACAATGTACAACGTAAAATAAAGAGTGTCCCAAAATTAACGCAAGATTTGAATTAAATAAAAAACACAGTTTTTTCTTTAAATTGTTATTTTTTAATTGAAAAGTACACAAGATAGAGTTATGTATGGAATAACACATAGGGTAAATGGTCTCCACGGCTTGTTGCTATTGCGTACTCACGTCAATGAAATTACAGTGATACCGGCTCTCCGTGGAAGAAAATATCGACGATACATAAATCGTCAGATACTCCATTTTCGTGAGAAAAATAATTTCTCATCTCATCATATACATAACGTAGTTATATTTCCAATCTAGAAAAACGTTAAATGCACTTTGTAGAGTAAAAGCCATTTCAGAATTCTCCAATCGTCTATGAATAGTTATCAGACCACTGCGTGTATGCTAAATAGACAGGCAAATTTACCATTCTCCGATATACCTAACGCCCGATTGCTATTGGCTACTGAATTAGCATAACGGAAGTACGCGGCTGATGTGAGTCTATTTGATCGTAGGTATACACGTGTCTAAATATATGTGTGTGTATACGTACACTATGTACCTACTGATTCGAAAAAGCAAGTACCTATGTGGATACTTAATTAATTCTAATTAGTCATATGAATTTTGACGAAGCACATTACCTAGTTAATGCACGAGCATCGGTTAAAGAGACCCGAGGAATGGAGTGAGAGAAAAGTTAAAAAAAGAGTAGAGAGAAAAAAGAAAAAATGAAGATTTAGTGGTTAAAAGTGGAAACGCATTTAGTCGGGACATAACCAAGAAAACATCAAAAGTCAATGTCAACACGTTGGTCTCTTAGTCGACGAGGATCGGGAGAACAATGAAACCTGAACTTTCCTCAAGAAACCAAATCCTTAAAAAAAAGAAAAATTCAGTCTAAAGATCTAGGAGGAAGAAAGTTTGTGCTTAGCAAACATGGCTGTTATTAGCACTGACCAATTACGAGCTGCGTTGGACTAACCCATTATCCTGGCAAGTTTGACTTTCAATAAGGCCCTTGACCTCAATGAAGAATTCAGGGTCGTCAGAGTAGGGTAGGTAGTAAAATCTATGTATTAGACTTTTATTCACGATACTGACCAGAATTCAAAATTTGTAGATAATTTTATTAAATAATTGTGTCTGTATTCGATGGTTTTTTCTACTGGCTGATTCAGCTTGATCTATATCTGTTTATAAACTGGTTATATGTCTTATGTTCTGCTGACGTTAGGCATTCTCTGCAGATCGATTCATGCGACTGCATCCTCAGGTCACGATCGAATCTTCCCATGCCCCTAGATGTCAGCCTAGTCGAGACTCGCACATCAAGGAACACGAATTGAATACTCAATTCGGTTGGATATGACAGTCGCTATGGTGGAGCTTTATTACAGTCTTACCTGGTCCGTCTGTTAGGACGTCGCACTAGGAAATATCAGAGATGCCACAAAACGTCAGACAGGATGAAATGGATTTTCGTGATTTCTCCTGAAATATTTACGCGTGTCTCTTTTGCTCTATCTTGGTTGTTCCCTTTAATAAATTTCCTATGTCAATGAGATTGCTCGTTCAAATCTTGACAGACTTTATTTTCTGTTTTTTTTTTTTTTTTGAAAAATCAATCTTTTGTATCACACTAATGGAAACGTTGACTGACATCGACATCTTAGTAATTGAATCTGTCAGTTGATATAACATGAATAATTCTTTGGTATCTGCAATTTATTATTGAGAATTTTCTTATCATGGTCGGAAGATGCAACGTTGCATATAAATCTGATTTGAAATTCCCTTGAAAGCTTCTATATACCAAAAATGGCACCCGTCAACATGATGAATATTCGTGATGGTATTTCGTTTCCCTTACGATTTCAACAAGATGGCGGATTGTTATCCATAGGACATACGATTGAATAACAAGAGCGAGGGAGTTGCATGCAATTATTACATGCATTATAATGCATCTTTTTTTCTTGTACCTATATATATATATATATATATATATATATATATATTATTATTCATTGAGAAAGTGTCAGCATATGTAATTAGTGTGATCGTTCTAAAACACACTTGTAGTTTACCAAAGTCAAATGCACCTAAGATTCACCGAGGATGTGTTAATGCTGAAAAATGTTTTTTTTTTATCCTGAATACCATCACTTCTCTACAACGATCATATGCAGTTTTTCAGCAATACAGTTTACTTAACGCGAAATGATCGGTAGCGTGACACTTAAGAAGTAGAATCACTTAGTTTAAGGACTTTCTAAAAGAAGCTCTGGTAGAAAAAAGGATGAAGAAAAAAAAACCTTTTGCCTCTTCGAACTCACGGCGTGGGACTCCCGTTTCCCCGAAATGTACTTCTCCACTGCGCGGTGACGAGTTGCATTCCTGAATGCACCTGTCACGCTGGGTGTGTTGGCAAAAACGCTGAAAACACGAGAGAGCAACCATCGAAAAAAGGTATACCGTTCAGAAGGGTAGGAAGAAAAGAATGGTGAATAAAAAAAGAAAAAAAAAGAACAGGAAGCAAAAAATGGTGATAAAGTATCGATATACTGTTTTGATATCTATATTGATTATTTACGTACGTAACCTTTTTTATTAGGAAAAACGTTTTTCTCCTCTAAATGTTCTATTCTCAGCCGATATCTTACCCGTGTCCATATTTCAACTGATAAAGATAATATAGTGGATTCTCAAGGTATCTCAGGAGCCTTTATGTACAGTCGGCTCAAACGATTCTGACGCATAAAAACGTGGCTAGAGGAGAAGGCTTCCCCTACTCTGCACGCTCTTCAGTCCTAAGTCATATACTCGCATCTATGACGCGCAGTATACGTAGGACTGAAAACCATGTTGAGTAGGGGAAGTCTTCTCCTCTAGCCACGTTTTTTATGCGTCAGAATCGTTTGAGCCGATTGTACACATATTATACACACGGAGAGAAATATTTTGCTAACTACAGCATGGCTCGCGTTATCACAGTAAATATCAGATGTTAACATAGTGACAGCAAATACAATTGTGTCGTTACAAAAAATATTTGTTATTGCAATCTTTGCTAGGGAAGCAAATATTATTTGCTGCAACAACATACCAAAAATATTGCATCCCTTAGCAACGGTTTTCTAGGGAAGAAAATATCATTTGCTGCAGCAACATAGAGAATGATGTGCTCCCTTACCTATGACTTGCAAACAAAGAGTTTCAATGCCTATTTACCCTGTCGAAACCAGCCAATTTCAATCCGATGCGATGTAGTGGGCAGAAAGCACCCGTTTTCGATTCGATCGTTCTGAAATTATCTCATTTCGACTGGCTCCAGATATTAAAACTCCCAGTTTCAATGCAGGTACCCAATAGTGTTGGGCATTTTTGTAATTAATTACATTTTAATTACTAATTGCATCTGTAGTTTTTAATTAGAAAAATATCTGATTACAAATTGAGAGTGTTATTAGTAATTTAAATGTAATTAATTACTCTAAATATTTAGTGGTTGCCCACCATTGGTATCCAAGTAGGAAAGTACAGCAGGCCTAATATTGGGCCAGCATCGGTGGCCATTTTTCCAGTAATGGCTCGATAACAACAACCATGACTGGCCTAGCCATGATTAAGAGTCGGATGATAACTTGCGCCCAGCACTGGTTGCCAATGTTGGCCAATAAATTAAAATAATATTGGCCCATTAATGAATGCAATATTGGCCCAAAATCGTTAGACGATACTATGCCTATGATTTTTAACCGTATATTATGGCAAATATAAAAAATATTAAAGGTAAATATAAAAAAAATAAATAATAATGGTAAATAATTTGCAACCAATGATGGCCCACAGATATTAGTCTATATCCAGCCCATCATTGGCAGTAGTACATCGGCCTAGTGTTGGTTGGATACTGGCAATTACTAAAAAAATGTGACCTTGTGACCAATACTAACCCAATTACGGCCCAACATAGGCGAGTTACGCTTGGCCAATTATCAACAAACATATATTGGCCAAGGCTTGGGCCTGTTGTAAGCGTTGGCAAATCTTACATGGGTAATATGAAAAATATAGTGGGTGACACGGGACAGAACTACGATTTCAGACTACGGGTGATGCCAGGCTTCGCCTACGGCTTGGGCAACCAACTTCACCCTAATCTAAAATCGTCTTGTTTCATCCCTTCTTACATAATATACTATTCATAAACTTAAACTTTTTCTCGTCAGAAACAATTTTAGCGCACTTGTATGGGTAATTACTATTTCCTGTGTGCACAACATCCTATAATGCTTCCGAATTATATACGTAAGACACGTATAAAAACTCTACCGTTTCAGAATTCGAATGCTAGGTTTTTACGTTTTGAGCGACTTACCTGTACACTACAGATACCGCACAGGTACGAGCGTAAACCTCGAAGTTGTTATAATCAACTTTTGACAATTTTCGGGACATAATTGTTACATTGGTCTATTAGCTCGAATTTTTTAAGCTCTGACAGCAATCGCTATGTTATACTAACAAAAAAATAATATCTTGTAATGAAATCATTATTTGATAGACATATCACAAAAAATCTTGCCAAGTAATACCAGTTACAAACTAAATTGGTGACTTGGGCAAATGCTTTGCTACGTCAGCAAATCGTTTGCTGCATTAGCAAATATTCCGTAACATAACATTTTTGTTCCTACTGCAAATTATTTTTACTGGAACAACAATATTTTTGCTGTAATATCATTCCGATTTGCTGTGATAACAGATCCAGACTTAACAAATGCAATTTTGTTGTAGTTACTATAACATTTTTCTCCGTGCATGCTTGCTTATGTACTCAATTCTTCGTTTGCTTTTCCTCCAGTATAATGTATACATAGCAAATCTACTTGACTATTCGGTAAGTGGACTAGAAAATTAAAAAATGAAAATTATAACGTTTGTTTAAAAAAAATTGCTTAAGAGGACTCCATACCTCTCATTGGTTATGCGAGTAAAATGTGAACTTAAATCGTAAAAAACAGGATTTTCACAGAGATTCTATCCCAAAGTGGAGTTAACTGCATATTTTTCAAGGTTTACAATCATTTTGACACCACTTTACCAATTATCAATTAAAAACTGAAGGAATAATCGGACCTGAACATTTCGATATGGATTTGAAAAACGCAAAAAATGTCGGGTCGGATTACTCTTTCGGTTTTGGGTTAGTATTTGCGAAAATACTATCAAAATGATTGTAACCTTTACACAGTGTGTGCTGAACTTTACTTAGGGAACGAATCTCTCTAAAAATCTTGTTATTTACGATTTTCGTTGACATTTTACATGCATAGCAATCAAAGGTCGGAAGTTGTTTTAATGGAGATTTAGAAGGTTTAATATATTATCCAGTCAAAATCAATTGAATGAATCTTTGCTACCAGGAACGTGTAATACGTTTAAAATCTTTTGAATGAAATAATATTAATGCAATTTCCCATTTTTTTTCTTTTATAAATGCAGAAATATTGGAACGCGAGATAACAATTTACTTTAAAATTGTCACACGGCTCGAGGGCGTGCGAACTGAGGGATGAAACAAAAAAAGACCCGTAAATAAATCAATGTGAAACGTTCGGTTTTGACCCGAACGAGTTTTGCTTGAACATATTGCCAAGCTGACCCAACCTATCGGACGGAAAAGGACCACAAAAGGATAGCCCCATTGTAGCCAGCGTATTCACACAACCCTCGCAGCCCCAGGGCCAACGGGGTTTTTGTCCGGAGATTGAGAAGCATTTGAAAAACTCACGGGAGAGCTGTTAAAAAGAAGGAAAAAAGAAACGGCACGAAAGAAAAAGTGAAAAAAGATGGCGCTGTACTTGACGCAAGTCTTTCATATGCATCTGCGCTCGCAAGAAACATGGAGCTTACATAAGGAGCATGAACTCCGTGTATACATACAGTTTCCCAAAATAAGAGGGCACTAGTGTTCTGTATGCACCGAAAAAGTGGAGGGGTATAAGGCGGGATTTTAAATTGAAAATCATATTTGATTACTTCGAAAATTATAAGATAAATAATTTAACCTACTTTAACTTGAATAAACAAAATAATAAAAATTTGCAATGGCAATTACTTGTAAAAATTTGCCTCCTTACTTCACATATATTATTTATGCTATATTCACATCAGTACAAAAGGGAAACTAGCGACGCTAATGGTACAGAAAGAAAACGTAGTGTGGTCGATATTAGTAGCAGGTTCTATTAATTTTCCCATTTGAGTTCGTGCTCCTTATGTAGTCTCTATGACAAGAAAGTTGCTGACTAGCACCTCGTCTTCCTCGTAACCATCGTTACCGTCACACTGACTGTCATTGGTACGCGCTATTGTACGCACTACAATACAAATATCTATATATATGTGTATAATCCTATTCTTTAGTCTCCATTATATTGTGCAATATCATTTTCTTAAACGTAGTAGTAGAAATGACATAAAACATCAATTGTCAGAAATATTTTTTTGACGTTATCAATAAAAAAAATATTCACTATAATATTTTTGTTAATATGCATGAGAAATGTATATAACGAGAGGAGACTATGTTGCTTGGAATTTATGACTATGTACGAGTATGGACAACGTACTGTGCATCAGGTTCTTTGAACTTTACACGGACGTTAGGGCGTCGTCGCTGTTGCACAATAAATTCGATGAATTTCTGCAGTTGCTCCAATAGTGATAAGGTATATCCCAAGAAACTACTAGTTATCGCAAATGATAAGACTTTTCCATACGTCCGATACGTTGGTGGGACTATGAACTATTGACTAAGAAGTAAGCGATCAAACAGACCCATCATTTTTTCTCAGATCCTCGAGTGCATCCCCTTTATTATAGTCACATTCACTGATTAGAGCATCCGGGTGATAACGAGACGTAGCGAAGTTTTCCTGACGTCCCACGATCCCGTGATAGCGTCGCGACGCAGATTACCGATTTAAATGGCGCATTAAGTACCCAAGCGTAAAATTAGATCTGCCTAACTTTATCCTTCTCTGAAGCAGCCAAACGGCTTATCTTAAATGTTCATCTATAATATAATCTTCTATAGGTTTGGAGTGGACCAATTACCATTAATTCGTATTGATTCTCACATTTATAAATCCTGATTAAAATAATGTCTCCAGGCTACAAAGTATGCACTGCTATGACTCCATCGTAACATATACATCAGTAGATCATTTAAGAAATAAATTTTTACAAATTTTTAGAGACTTTATGCCATTTAATGTTCTTTACATCATTCACTCACCCTGCTATAATTTAATAAATCTATAAGAAGCAGCAGTTCACGCACTTTTAAATGCATAGAAGCTTCTTTTTTTGGTGTTAAAAAAAGTTCCATTCCACTCGCGCAATGATTGATCCATTGAGTCCTTTAATTAATCAATGTTATGATGAGTATTTTAATTATAGAAAATATTTGATTTCACGGCTCGCTCCTAAATGGGATTCGATCCGTGATTTACGAAAGTTGAGAGCGAAGCACTTTGCATGCAGGGGTGTTCCAATTATTATTCAGGAGTTCAGTGGCTCACTTCCACGACCCGCGATTCACCAGGCTGCACTAGATACTTCTATGGATGTCGGGGAACAATTAATAACGTGGAAGATAATGCGAATCCGTACACTTTATCTCGAGTGGATATCGTAGCGTCGCGTTTTGTCACACTGTTGAAAAAACCGGAAATTGGACGCAGCTATACTCATTTGATGAGCTTCCTTGATGCCTTGCTGTTTTTCTTTCTCTTTCATGCTCTTTTTTTTTTCTCTCAGGAAAGCTTTTACCAACGAAGCTCTTTCGCCTGCGAATTCTTTCTCAAGATGACAGGAATTTATTTGAACACTGTACCCACGCTAAGTAGGACAAGCTTCTATTCAGCAAGTACATTGGTACGCGAGTGAGAATCTGAGCAGTCTTGAGAAGAGAAAAGAAAAGAGAAGTAAGAAAAAGAAAAGACGCAAAGGAATGAACGAATAAAAAAGAAACAATTGTAATCCATTGGGAACAATGAGATTTCGAGGGTGATGAAACGAGAAAAAAAGTGTCCATAAGAAGTAAAATAAAATGACTTTCATTTTCATGAAGTTTCGTACAAAAAAAACATTTTACTTTCCATCATTTTTCTTTTTTCAAGACAATTCACATTGCTTTCCGAAACGAATTACGAAGAATTGTGTGATATCGTATACCTTAATATCCATATTCTTTTTTTATTTTACATCCAGAAACAATCGTCGCTTAGACACTCGATGCAAATCACTTATCAGCGATGAAAACTCCTCAGGAATTGCCGGATACGTAGTTTTTTCACAATTTCCGGATATTTCCCGTAAATCGCAAAAGTACACGAACACTCCCCCATCACACGGAAATACTATCCACTTGGAAATCTATACGGAAGTCTCTATATAGGTTTACCAGGACTTATCCGTATTTTTCCTGTTTCCCATATTTTTCAATAATCTAAACACACCTAGATAAAATCCAGAAGTATATACGATCCCGTAATAGTCTCACCACAGCACCATCGAGCAGTATCCCAATATTTGATTTAAAACTCTACTAATTCGTATCTAGCATTACCAAAAACCGTATTCCCAAACCTATACCCCCCCCCAGAAAGTAAGAAGATCATAAAGTATATCAAGGATGATCAGACAAGCAGGTTATCCAACTATTCGACACAAAGGCATAACGGTAACTAGTTTTCCACGGGAATTCGAACTAACTATACAATGCTTAAATAGTCTACTATTAATCTTCAGGTGAACTAAGAGTTTTGCGAGGAAACACTAGTAGATTTTACGGTAATAGAACGACAAGCAACGCTCGTCTATGTCAGGCATAGAAGCCTGCATTGGACTCGGTGGTGGGGGGCTTGACGCGGCTTCTTAAAGCTTCGCGGTTTTTTCAAAACCAGCGCGCAATCCCCACCACTAGAATTCATTGCGTCTCCCTTCT
This sequence comes from Trachelus troglodyta, assembly GCA_030142635.1. Classification (NCBI taxonomy): domain Eukaryota; kingdom Metazoa; phylum Arthropoda; class Insecta; order Hymenoptera; family Cephidae; genus Trachelus; species Trachelus troglodyta. The sequence continues at coordinate 510,523 of JARQTJ010000423.1, read as the reverse complement.
CGCTCTCTCTAGTTGGTTTAAGGCCTTTTCTCCTTTTCGCTCTCACAACGTTACATCCGATCCCTTCCCATTTTCTCCTCTCCCTCTTTTCTACTCCAGCGCCTATGCCTGTCTACGTCTCTCTCTTAGGTTCTACCCTACTCTTACTTTGCCATTATATGCCTCTCGCTCTATCGCATATACTCTATCTACTTTACGCTTCTGATTCTCGTTCCCTCTCTGTCTTTCTGTCAGGTTCTCGATCTCGTGTTCCCGTTATGCTGCGCTCGAACTCTGTCGGCCCCGATGCAGTTGCGTTGGTCGTTGCTGCAGCTTAGTTCGACAAGGTCGTATGTGCGCATTGAAATGCTACGGAAGAAAATCGATAATAATGCCGAGGCTTTGAGCTGAATTCCCCTGTAAACTTTCCCTTTTCCTTATTTTTCATTTTCTTTTTTTTCGCTTCTCTTTTTCATCTCTTCGTTTACTTTGTCACACGTGCCTTGTTATAAGTATAGATATGGATACCCTATAACGCAAGGGGAGCAGGTGGGTAGAGTCAGCCGCTATAGAATCTCAAGGAGGCAACATGTCGATTTACCATGTAAAAGGATGTAAAAGCAATTTTTGAGGGAAACGATGATCCTGGAAAATGTTTTGGGGGTGATACTTTTTCTTTCTTGTGCACTTTTTTTTCTTGCCTTAGCGATATTGAACATTTTTATTATATTTGTCAGAATATGTAGTCTCCTACTTAGTTTTATTTAATAGTTCTTTTTTTAAATGTGTTTAAAGTTTTTATCATCTAATATATATATATGGGAATTAAATGCTTTCGTGCGACTAATTTCAAGTTTTTAAAGCATTCGCACGTGTGCGCTGAAATAGTATGAATCCGCATAAAGTTCATCCAAATTTGCAGTGTGCTGTTAATTAAAACGATTATTTTAGTTATTTTTAATTTTATTATTTTATTATAGTTACTTTTAATTTATACATGACCAGTAGAAAGCGTATTATTTCTATCACTAGGTTAAGAGAGCATTTACCTGCAACGAGGAATAAGAATGAAACAACTTACAATTAGTCAATGATATAACTTTACCGAAAAACACGATACCTTAACCATACTTCCATGCTTGCGGTAAAACTTGACTAACTCAAAAAAATCACTTTCCTTATTATCAGTATTTAGTATAACGCATAAATAACTTTTTTCATATTTTCCGAAATAATTCATCCCCCACTATTCCTTTGTGTAGTTTGTTCTCGATCCTTTTCTTCTCTAAAAATTTATTCTGTCCTCCGTCCTACATACGTCGTGACCTATCGCTTTTTTCTATGAAGCATTTCCTCCCGTCAAGATAGCCCAGTGCAGCCACCACGATGAATACTCTAGCTACGCCCGACACTGCCAGCTAACCTCACTTTCGCATTGCTAGACTCAATTCATGCCAAGGCTGACTGGGTGCGTTGCCCTCTATTGCCCCTATGTTGCCGTCACTGCTGGCCCGACGCTTGCGACGCCTCCTTCCTTTCGTCGGCCACTTCCATTGCACCCGGCCACGACGCCAACTGCAATTGCCTTAGACCTTGCAGCATTTACGTTAGCCGGCCTCGTGCGTTCCCGATTCCTTTCCACGCCTTAGAAACGAGGTCTCCCTGTACTATAGGACGTTTATACGCTACCATCCTCTGTTTCATGAAAAAACGGGGCTATTTACGGTACCTAGCATGTAATAGTGTTATATTCAAATGTATCCCATTGCACGTGTATAGTCTAGGTTAGGTTACTTTCCTATGATGATGATGAACATCTGCGTTAGTTTTCCAGCCAATAAAGTGCTGATAATTTTTCTTGAAATATCCACTTTTGAAACGCACGACACCTTTGCTGGACCATTATTTGCCAAAGTCAATTAAATCTAGAACGGTACACTTCCGCATCCGATCACTAAAGGTACACTGGGTGTGGGGTGTGCGACACCCAGTGGACCATTCTAGGATTAGGATACTAAGTAGTAAGATGTCGAAGATTAGTACGTCATTGACTTGGTAAACGTATAGATGTAGTATACATCATGGAAATAGTGGATATATTTTCCACTGCCATTAAATATATAGGTTAGGTCACGTCATGGTTTCACTTTATGAAATCTTGTTACTGTATTTTTTGCCATAACATGAGTATATACCGCGTGTACTTTTCGTTTGATCTTTGACACAGTTGCGAGCGTTTGACGGAACCGAATTTTTATAAGATTTTATGAGAAGAATCGTTAATGAAAAGCTTTACTGCACTCGACTATTATTTATAGATTTACGCTTTCGTATGTAATGGAATTCGGCAATGTTGTTTTATACACCGTGAGCATTTTTATAGTGCAGCTGTCGGTTATAGTTATACCCACCGTTCATACATCTCGTAGTAGTACGTATTACTAGGGAGTGATCAGACTTGGTGAAAAGTCTACTTTTCTCAAAGACATTTCTCATGCGTTACGTTCGTATAGTACATTGTACAACTACTGTCGAGCTTGAGTTCTTTGATTTACAGAATTTCCACTGTGACGAATCCTTCTAGAATTTCCTTTGACTATGAACTGTCTTTTATTTATGTTTTTTTTTATCCTCCGTATCTTCTTTCCATCTTGACTTTTCGATACAACAATTTTAATGGTCAAGTTGAAACCAAGAAGACCTCCCAGTCACGATGTATCCGGTTAACTGTTCTATTATAGCTCCTTGAACGACAGCGATTCTCACTGTGAAAATTCATCCGATCCACACACTAGGCTTCGGATGATTCGTGTCGACGCATGTGTATACATACATACGTCAGCGGACGACGTGCAAGATTAGTCCGAGGATGTTTATGCGACGGGTGCCATGCAAATGTGCATCGGAAAAGTTTCCATCATACGCACGAAACCTGGAGGTTAAACAAATAGACTGTTTAGTCGGACTCCTGACGATATCTGCAATTGAAATGCGCCCGAAAGCCAACGATAAGCGGCTTGTTCGCACTCTTGTCATTGTATACCCATCCATTGCATTAGTCTAGACGTCTATGCTATGCACTTTTGTAATGGTTGCACATTGACCAAGGTCAGTTCGCTATCATAAACATCGCAGAGTGCAGTCGCCATCAAGTGAATTCGACCAATTTGCATCTTGCGGTTTGCAAGAGAGAGAAAAGATATTCTGTTTTTACTCATTATGATAAATCGACGCTCTTCCGTTCTTCGGCTATAAAATGCACTCCGAGGCACCTTGAAAATTTTCTTTTTTATAATTAATTCAGCGAAATTCTACGGGAAAGTTCGTCAGGATATACTCTACCAAAATCTACTGGCGACCTATGCGTGCGTGCGTGCGTGCGTGCGCGCGCGCGCGCGCGCGTGTGTGTGTGTGTGTGTGTGTGTTGTGTATAAGTGCAACATTGAGGAATATGCGAAACGTAATGGGAAGTGGAATGAGTAAAATAGAAATGCAACGTGCTAGCGTGGATGGCACGTTGCCAGTTGCAACTTGCAATGTGCAGTCGGAGAGATAACGCCGTGTCCAATAAAACACTATAAATAAATATCGTATTTGATGTTACTCCCCCCTTCTCTGTCTCTTTTTCCCCTTCTCACCCTTTCACTCTTTCTCCGTATTTATATTGCACATGTAAATACTGCCTTCATGACAGACTGAATGACTGAAAAAACGAGGGAGAGGATTATTGGGCCTGGGGAACTTTTTATATACTAATTCTTTCTGTCATTAACACCAAAGCCAGCATTGCGTACTGCAATAATCATTATGCATAAGTAAAATTGAATTCAAGTGATATATGTACCTTTGTCACTTATGGTACTCAGTGTATAAAACACACACACTAAAACCTTCGACTATTGACACGTGGGTACGTTGGTGCTTACAAGCGTTCTTATGGATGCACCGACCTTTAGGTGTATAATGCATCCGTAAGTGCATCCGTGCGCAGACCCACATTTTTTTCTAAGGTAAACGTTTTTCTCCAAGATATCGTGAAAACGTCGATTTTCTGGTATATTTATTGTCATTGCTATATTCCCTCGAATAGGGTCTTCTATGGTGCTCTTTTTTTCCCATTCCTTAAATCCTCAACCTAGAAACCATTACGCCCCCCTCTCCTCTCCTTCTTTAGAGAGGCTCTCACGCTATTCGAAGAATTATTGTCGACCATCAGGATCAAATCGACCATTGGGATTCGACAATGCACTTCCTGCATCGTCGGAATGAGAAATTGAAATGACTCCTCGCTTTCCCATTACTCATATACGCTGCTGTCTTTATGGCCTTTCAACGCTAAGCTGTCTTAGCATTGAAACACAAAGCCGCGTGCAAAGGCGCTTCAATACTTTCAAATTCGACATGGTCGTTGAAACACTTTGACGAAAAAAATATCCGATTCGATTGTTTCGCTTGGTACTGCTGTGATAATGTTGTTCCACGTTGCAAGAATTATGTTGATATTTATATATGGTACAAACGTCTCCGTTCATATTGTACGTATCGTTGTATCTGATTATATACCGGTGTAAATGCACTGTTGCGTTCAGTCACTTCATTGTTTTCGAAATTGAGTTACGCTCGTATCGATACGATTTTACACTTTCCACATCAAACCCGTAATTCATCCAGAGTCACAACAACGCCGATTACGCTCACGACTTTGTTGTATCGCTATTCTATCCGTTAGTCACGAACGACAATGTATACGCGCCATTTGAATTCAACGATGCACATTCGGGTACAACTTTAATGCCTGGCTTGCTCGCTCTGTGACGTGAATATTCAATGCGGTTCTATACGAAAATACGAAAATAGTATTTCACTTGTTTCTCATAGAGATACCAGTATTCTATGTGCTTATGCACTGTATGTCATATTTTATTATTCAATATTTATTGTATTGACCTATCATTTAAATTGCGTCATCTGTCGTCTTTTTTCTTCAGAAAATTTACAATTTTTACCACAGCAAAACAAATCCCTATGTTTCATTCGTATACATAATTTTGTTAATGAGACGAATATCTATACGCAACTTTATAACGAAAATTAGGGTGTACCAACGAGATTCTAAAATTGAAAGGATATTTAAAGTCCAATATTTATAGAAATGCTGCGTTTTATCAGCTTACTTGATCATTCCCACGTTCGTCACAGTAACCCTAACAAGAATCTATTGAGAATTTGAAATTTTATTACCTACCTAAGGAATGGACGAAATACTAATTCGGCGGTCCAAGTGGAAAGGAGAAGGGATGTGAGAGGATAAAGCGGCATTATGGATTTTGTAAATTCAAAAGAGATAAACAATGTAATGAGCAAACGATAAATATAAAATATATAGCAGTAAAGCAAAAAAAGGGGAAATTATATAAATTTATGCAAGTTGATGCGTAAGTAGCTGTAGTATCTTTTTTTTCACTGCAAAATCTTAACAATCAAGAATTTCAATCTACGTGGCTAATGCAATTCCTTTTGGCCGATTAACACGCATCCTTGAGTCCGTAAAAGGACCTTGATGACCACTCAGCTAGCGGTATCTATACCGATGGCTAGACTACCTTATAGACTTGTTTTTAGAACGCACGTGTGACTCTTCAAAAAACTTTTAGTACCTGCTTATCTCTTTGTGATCTTATCGATGCTAACGTTACCGCCATTACAATCTTTATCATCTTATGAATTTTTGTTGCGAATCCCTTTACATACATACACATGGTACCAAACGTGCCTTTCGAAAGTGAAGAAGGATTTTTTAAGTAAACACGAAAGAAATGCTTAAGCCAAAGAACAAAAACGTCTATTGATAAAGAACAATGAAAAATTTACAAAAAAGCTTTTGATACTGATTTTTTGGTGTGTGCGGCGGGGGGGGGGGGTAATAACTCGTGTTCTTTTGCATCCCTATATTAAGCCTTATATATATTTTATATATTACTGCTTTCCCCATTTTTTCGATTGATCTTTTTCTTTTTTTATAGCTTTCAAAACTCCGTATACATATTTCCTACATAGCCACGAATAAAATGTATACCTTGCGTACCTCTGTGATAATACATTTATTTTCAAAAGTGTTAAATATATACCAATTTCTATAAATAAATAACAATTTCATTCTATGCATTCTATGCAATTTCTACTGCGTACATCGTGGCGCTGATACTGTTCGTCATGATCCCCATTGCCAAATCCCATAACCCTGAACTAGTCCCCACCGTCATTACTATCGTCACAGTCACTGACTGTACTCCGGAGCTATTACACGTTGATGAAACCAGATATTATATTGTGACTACATCTACCAGACTAGACAGCGAACTAGACAGCTAACGGTCAAGGTCAAGTCTGAGTCATATAACTATTTCTAACGGGTTCCGACAAAACAAATTATGTTTGTCCGACTGTGACTGGATAGTCTCCATGATACGCATTAGCCAGACGCCCACGTGATGCAGTCTCTAGTGGCTATACTTTTAATAATATAAACACTTGCATCTCCATCTGTTATCATATAAAACGATGTAATGTATTATGTGCCTAAGCCATCTCGAACTTTCTAACTTAGTTACTAACCGTGCATTATGATTAGTCAATGTTACCGTTGCTCGCTTTGTATTGAGGTAAAAAATACTTAATAGGAAAACAAGGAGTGAAGGTATGCGCATCAATATTTATCGAAAGCAGGAAAAAACGTACGGAATATTTGTTGGAGCAATGATTTTATACTGTGCTATCGATTATCGTAATATGGTTTTTTCCATGGTCCTGTCAGGACGAAACACAAAAATGGCCTACGTGTAACAGGCATAACGGTCAATCCCGGTAAGTGACCACGTGCAGAATTTTTTTACGTCGTTTCACGAGATAGATATTTGCAAAAAAATATGATCAGTGAAATGGCAGTTATATTTTTTACGGTAAAACAAAAAATTTAATTTACGCGAAAATGTTCCTTGGGAATTTTTTTTTTCTTCTTTAGTGTATCGATATAATTCTTATAAGATATAATACCTATAGCATATATACATATATGCTATATATAAACATACAGTATGCATCGCGTGACGTATAGTTATGTAATCGCTACGTACATTGGAATTCCTGATAAATGGGAACGGTTGCAGTATATAGTATATCTACATACGGATATACACACGTGGGACTTTATGCGAATGAACGTGGAATTCACGTTATCCAGGCCAAGGCCGATGCGTAGCTTGTCTAATGCGTTTCTAACGAAAGGGAAGTGACTTTCGCGTTCTGTGTCTAACGGTATGTACCGTATGTAGTAGGATCTAACGCCGTGACTCCCTCTCACGGTATGAGTATATTCACCCAAGTACTTTCACATTCTAACGAAACAAAGAGTACGGAAAACGATGGAACTCGTTCTACCTATTCTAAAATCCTGAAAAACGTCTCAAAGCAGAAATTTAAAAAATCACGCTTACTCAATCAATTGCCATCTCCAGTATTTATTATATGAAAAAAGTAGCATAGACATAGTCAATACTTATATGTCTAAAACGTGGAAACGCATGACAACAGCACGCAAAAGAAATTACTGAAATCGTGTGAATATAACGAGTATTCGTTAATTAATCGAGAATTCAATTAGCTCGTAAACAAAACAATTAAGCAGTGCTAAACGAAGCATTAAAGACATTTCGAACGGACTTCTAAATGAAGTAACAAGCAGCCGTTTTCTTAATCTTACCTTTCATCGTACATTCGTGATGTCTTTGCCAAAGGATGGAACGACACCGATGCCATACTACATCATCCATGGCATCCATAGTCTATATGGACGACGTAACCTTACGTTTCTTTTTCTTTTCTTTTCACAAGCCAACACACAACTCGTCCGGGAGCTTGAGTTGTTTCTGATTAGGAGTTTCTTAATATATGTATACATATATATATATATATGTGTGTATATGTATATATATTTCCACACGCATCGAGCTGAAGTTCCGTTACGTTCTCGAGGTGAGCCCCATGTTATCCCACCATATGAACAAGTCCCGATACCCTTTACTAGATTTATTTCGAATTGTCTTATGGGGTCAAACGAATTCACCATGGCGGATCGTGTCTATACAGGCCACTGTTCTTCGAGCTGACTATGATAAATATTACATGAGACTATATCTCTCCTACGCCTTCAGGCTCCTTCCTCGTCCAGTGTACTATGCTATAGTTTAGCTGCTATATATATAGCTGCTACTGGTATAACCGGTATACGTTGTATGTACCACGTCGAATCTCCAGTTATCGTCTTCCTCTGCCTCCTCACACTCCCACTGTCTCCTCGCGCTCATCCTCTTAGCCTTCTAGCGGCCATCAATAATTTAAACGTCTCTATGAGAACAGACGCGAACTTCAAAAGCTCACGAGGAAGCACCTTGACTTGATATTATTTCAATTTATTGTCACCGCGCATGTGGCGTAGCTAAGGAAATAAGTTATTCCATGTCGTTTCACTCTTGTGAATGTTTTTTCTATTTTTTAACTTATTTTATTTCCTCGTCTCATTTTCCTTCATTACATTCTTACTCTCTTAGCTCTCCTATGCGATTTACCTTCATTGCGAATAGCTGTGTGAACTGTTGAGTGACTTAAGAAGTAGATTTGTTGAAAGATCGTTTTTTATTTATTTTTCCTTGAAGATGTTATGCATTATGCAATGGCGATACGGAAGAGAACGTTCTTAGACTTATCATTTTTTTTCTTCTACTTTTTTCACTTCTTCTTCTACTGCAGGTGTAGAGACCATGGAATAACTCGGTGGAAACTTATTCTAGAGTGAAATATTATTCATTGACAAAATAATAGTAAGATTGTATACTGAGTTTATTTTCAAAATACATTATATATAGGATAGTGACATATTCGAAATAGTATATCTTAGAGTGTACGTAATATTCTTTTGCTTTTACTAGTATATGTATGTGTGTGGCTGAAATTGTTGTAATATGTATCTGCTAATGTTTTAATTAATTAAAAAAAAGCACTAAAATCGTTGGACGCATTTACACGAAAAATCATTCACGCATAAAATCAGTAAGAGACCATAAAAAAATGTTTATATAAGTATATATATATGCATATTATTAGCAGCCATATAGAGCAATAAAATGAAATAGCAGAAGGCCAACAAACGGGTCTCTCTTGACAAAAGGGATTTTAAAAAAGACGTCTCGATGATTCCTCTTTGCCAAAGTGGAAATTTTATTCCCAGAACGAAATCACATTCCGGTTCGCGACGTTCACCTCGTCGGAATGCAGAGATACACTATAGCGCTCAGGATAAAACCGGCTAGAAAGCGTTGGAGGAAGTGGCGCAAATTAAAAGTGGGACATCACGGAAGTCACCAAGAGCATGAGGAACCCTGCATTTACAACCCTGAATATACATTTTTTTCTTTCTCTTATGGATCAGATAAACTATTTGGCCCATCATATTTCCTAAAATGAGGCAATACTCCACGTTTCTTCCTATATCGTTTGCTCGTTTAGATAAGGAAGAGAAAGAGGGAAGCAGTGAATCATAAATGTAAGAATAAGGGAAAAGAGTGAAAAAGAGCAATTGTTGATTACGAGGGTAGTCTTGCGGGAGGCTTTAGTTCCTTAAAATATTTCGTGCGTGGTAACTGCACCCTTTCGAAATTTCTCTTCTCGACGTGCAATACCCGGAGCGTAGATATAACGTGAATGCCCTGCTGTCACCTGTTTTACACGTATAACCTTGAGTATCGCGAATTATGACGGAGTCTTAATACTTTATGAATTCCACTCTCGTATCTGCTTACCCTATGACAGAGGAGGGCACCCTTCGTGAACCTACTACCTGTCGTGATTATCTTGGCCCTCTTACCTTTTAGACGTTGCTACAGTATCTGCTATTCTCTTTACCCTTATACGATGAAAATTTAAAATCTTAACGCACCTGCTTCACTTACGAAACTTTTGTATTTTTTATACTAGCGTATTTGACACTGAAAGGAGAAGTTTCGATAAGACCCTTTATGCCCCCCCCCCCTAATTTTCTTTCATTTTAATATTGTATTTATTGGACTATACTTAAGATTTACAAATATATATAGCATCATTCGCTCTATTGTTGTGTTTAAGGTAAATGTTTGATTTACAAATGATGAGAGTAAAGTGAAAAAATGTACTAATTAATATCATAATTATCGGTTTTATTTTGACAAAGCAAGCTTATATAAGGTGCTCCTGTAACTATTAAAAGAAGATCGGGTGCTAAGTTGAAGTTTTGGAAAGAAAATACAGCACAATCAGTCAATCAGTACATTATCATATATTATCCAAAATTCAATTCCTTAATTTTTTTTCCATGAGCGCAGTGTAGTAACACAGCAATTTGTATGTATATATATATAGCTTATGTATATGTGCACCATATATGTGAAAATCGTATTGTTACTCGGTCGCGCTCTATACGAAATAACTACATAAATATCGCAAAAACTAAAAAAATGAATTATTTTTACAAAACAAGCCAAGTTTAGCAATTATTTTCATAAAGGTCCTATCAAGTAACACAAAAAGTATATGTGTTTTTAAAAACCTTATATCTTTTACATTATAAAAAAAATAAGAATGATTTAGACAATAAATTTCAAAAAATATGATTTAGGGGGGCCCATAAAGGGCATTATCGAAACCCCTCCTTTTCAAAATCAAATTTATTATCAAAGTTCACACGTTACTGTTGGTAGTTTCGAAATCGGGATGGAATTCTGATCAATATGATCTATAGGTGTGTTCAAACGGAATGTTGAACTTTATCATAAATTTTTGAGCCGTAGTGTACATAGACGATAAAGCTTCAGGATGTTTTCTTCAGCGGAAACGTCGATTGTAATAAAGTGCGTAAATAATAAGGCGAGCTGATTTTCTTTTCATTTACAATAACACTCTCGCTTTGGCGCATAATAGAATCAATCCTTGTTTAATCCTTTTAACGCTTAGTAAGCAGTAACCTTCACGTCACTTACGTCAAAGACAAGGAAAATGCTTTTCTTTCATTTACTCGGCCGCTTATCCGCTCAGTACCGGTTTTGTATTATAGAGTGGAGTACTGGTCGTCTATTTTATTGTAACCCTATATCCCGGTTAATATTTGCACAATCGATAGTGTTCCTATCGTTATTCATTGATATCCAGTATTTCCACGGTATCACTATATACGGATGCATATCAAAATTTCTGTAATATAATGACATGATCAAAGGACCCAAGCATTTTCGAATTTCGACCCTTATACGTCCGTTTGCGTCCACCATTATCCTGTCACCTATGTATATAACGAACTCTGCTTACCTTATTTATTATATGATAATATCCGTATTTATATTTATTCAAAAGAAGGAAAGACGGAAGTCCTGTCGATGATTAAGGTAATGGCTCAAGAATATGTCAAAAGGGGTGGCTCGTCCTCTCTGGGTATAACAATGACAAAGGAAAGGGTTCGCAGGCGGCAGAGGCGCAATAAAATATGACAGGACTGTAATCCTGATTCTTTAGAGCTAACGTATCGTGTTCGTGTTCCTCAGTACTTTTCCCCCTTTTTCTTCTACCTACTTCAGCATTGCTTTTTTTTCTTTCGTTCGCTTCCTTCGCTGCTGTCTCATCGCCGTTTCTTAAGTTCACTTCTTCCTGTACCTTTACTCCTCCTCCCTTTTTTTCCCTCCCCCCTCGTATTTGCTACGCCCTTGCATTCTCCACCGTGAGTGACCACGGTCCCATTTCATTTCCGCGATGAGACTCAGTGGCGAATCGTGAAATTTCGGGGCCTGATCTACTTTCGTAATAAAGCATCCTGCCACGTAGTACGCAGACGGCAGTGACTAGTAACGCGGAAATTCAAAGTTAAGTACAATGTGACTGTATAATTTCTTCGTAATTCAAGCTCTACGAAATTCGGGCCTTACGTTATATATATATATATATGTGGGCCTTACGGCGAAAATGACGGTTCTTATATTCTGTCGCTTGAGTATTATGATTTTTCTGAAATTAATACAGCGACGTTTCTGGATTGAAAAATTTTAGTCTGCACTAACTTTGCGCTCTCATCTGATATACTTCCATCCGTTTACTGCGTCTTCTCCAATTACCTTCCATTCCTATGCTAGTATACACCAGCAGAAAATTCTTCACCGGGAATATTCATGCCTTGGTTATACCATACATATAACCGGGAAACAACAACTGCGAAATAACCGACTATCCGCAAGGCTCTGGTAAATAACTATAATTTCTTTGCGGGTATATTCGAGGGTTGAGTAGCTCACGAGTGTAGTAGGCATGCTTTCGGAGAGTGAGGTTAGGTTCGCTTGCTGACCAGTGGAGGTGGGATGAAAGCGGGCCCGGGTGCAACGACCCTTCCATAGGTCAGCCACCCCGTGTACGTATACGGCCGGACAGACGAATGGACGAACTTTCGGATGGATGGACGAGGAACGATGGACGAACGGACCTACGGATCCTTGGGCCTTTTTCGCTAAATATCCATCGCCGTTTTGTTGAAACGTTTATAACGTGATATTGCGGCATCTCATTTTAGGCCCTCTTTCTTGAGCATTTCTCGAATCTTAATTAATTTCTTTTCCCTTTTCTCTTTTCACATTTCCATACCTACAGTTTTTTCGGGAATATTTTTTTAATTGACATTTTTTGAACTAAGTATCAAGGAGAGCGTAGGAATAATGACATAATTATGTGCGAGTATAATCGTATTGGTGTGACGAGGACTGATATGATTATTGATTGCTGTTTATATGTATAGTCGGCTTCTCCTATAAAATGAAGTTTATCGTAGAGGAAATACAAACAAATTATAACGGTACCATTGCGACAATGGTACGAACTTGGAAACAATGAAGAGGAATTTATTGATTTTGAAAATGATAAAGATCAAATTTCACGGTGCAATACAGAAGACCGTAAAGCACGTGTCCACTAAGAATAGAAAAGTTGATACGAATTTCTAAAACGTTTATTCAACCAATGCACTATATTCATTATTCTTATGTAAATAAATACGAAAAATCCATTGTTAACTGACACCTTTTTTTATTCATATTCATAGAAATGCATTTCTTTCTTTTTTACCTGTGTTCCGATCTGTTCAGTAACTTTTATGCAACCATGACATTGCCGACTCACTACATCGAGCAGCCATTAATCAATCGATACATTTCTACGTTATCAACATTTCCACCAGTCAATAAAATACATTTCGTGATTTTTATACTGTATCATTCCTTTCACATACTCCCTCTAGAGAAACTGTAATAAAATTTTGTCACAGCCAATCATAGTCGCTCTTGTAACAGAGACTGGGTGAAATAACACACCCTCCCCTCTCTTCCCCTCACCCAAAAATTGTTAATTCATTTCAAACGAATAAGTCGCAAAATATTCCCAACAGACGTTACGTAATAATCAAAAGTGATGTGAAATCAAAATTTTCATTTGTCCTTATAATGATTTAACAATATATCATTAATTTATTTTCATCTATACATATATTGCCCCTCGACCCAAACCCATTACTGTTATTACGCATCCTTTTAATCCGTTCATCCGAGTTAATTATTACATTGAATAAAAAGACATATCACACACATGCATATACGCGTGTAGAGACAGTTATCCAATTTTCTTGTCACAACTATAATTTATTCTAAAATTTCATTCATTAACTCGTTAAAGATCACACGCCTGAATGTGCTATTCAGGTTCTCTTTCGCAGCGCGTATGGCAAATAAATAACGCGGGTACCATATGTAAATGATCGAGAAAGATAATCGCTTTCAGCGATGCTCCCATAGTTGCAGCCCGCGCGATTCATCAGGCCATGTAAAACAAGATTGGCGTATATTGCGAGTCGAGCTGAACTCAGCTGATTTGAGACATAGCGAATCAAAACGGGTACCGATTTTGGTCAGGGTTAGCGCGATTTTATTCTTTAATGATTTTTAGGACGATCTCTCGATCTTGCCACAACCGGTTTTACAGGGACGACTTCGTTTAATATCCTTTACAGAATTATCGTAGGTTCTTCATTATCATGCGTACACCTCCAATGACTTACTTTAACGAATGAAACGACGTGAAAGTGTCGGAGCGATTTTTCAGATACTGCGAGTTTATATATATAAATATATATATATATATATATATATATATATACACACATGTATACCTTAAGGTATTCCTCGCATAAACAAATCCAATGGTATTAATCTTGAATTTCTATCAGTCATGTATATATGCATTTGTATAGGTGCATTTGTCGGTATACGTAGATTTGGATATATGTAATATATAAAAGCACTTTCACACTGATATTCAATTTCCAAATAAAAGAAAATGAAACATTCAATTCAATGATATCAAATAAAGTGCGGGCATAACGACGACTCGACGATGGCTATCGTGTTATGCCTTGGAGTAAAAATATAAAGCCGTCTGGGTATGAACGGCTCTACATTAATCGCAGGTAGTCGCGCGAAATTTCGAGAAAGCAGTATGGTTGCAGTATCATAAAAAAAATTGTCTTCCACAAACAGACAGAGAAAGAAAGAGGGAGAGAGCGAGATAGAGAGAATGTAGAATTAAAGCAAACAAAGAAAAGGGTAGTGGAATTGAAAAATAAGTAAGTCAACAGTTGCAGCTTCGTATAAAAGTTATTAAATCGCATTTGTAACACTATTATATATGTGAATACAAAGATAGAGAGGCTCCGCCTGTAGGAATGACCGAAAAATAAATAAATAGGACTTATCAAAACGGGCAGTGAGTTCGGTGGCGTAGAGATAAGTACTTTAACTTGGCATTCTGTAGGCATCAGCTATGATTTCCGATCAGATCTTGTAATTTTTCAGAAATTCGTAGCCCTCAGCGGTACCTGCCAGCCGTAGTTAGTAATAAATTATAACGAGACAATCCGGGCTTTTTATACACTGTTTATATTTATATCTATGTTAAAAGTTCCGGATTTTACACACTGTGCAATTTTTAAATGATTGTTTAAAACCCTCTTTCTCAAAAGATCAATTCTAGTGTACGTACATGAAAATACGTTTCTATGGGAAACAGTGTCATGTATATCTATAGTCTTATCTAATGGTATCAAAGTAAAACATCTTTTGTGTCATTACAGGACGTAAACAAAAAATGAAATGATTATGGCGGACGAGCATTGCCATAAAGGAGAAGCGGGGAGTGTCGTATAGAAAAGTGTCCGGAAAATGTGAGCCAGTCGAACAAAAACCTAAAGGAAAAATAGTCGGATATTGTGGAGGGGAAAAATCCAAATTTGCCCTGGAAACATGGTGTGATACAATGGCGCCAATTGTCGGATCTTTTTGGCTTCCGTGTTTGTGGAACAGCAGACAACTGAGACAAGTTGAATATCTAATTCTTTCACTGGATTCAAACGTTGATTTAATTCTGGCCTGGTTGTTATGTGTTCCAAAAAAATGCAATGTTTATAAATGTTTGCAAAAATGCAGTGTATACTATATCTATAGTGAACAGATACAAACATGGAACAAGATGAACGAGGAGGAAACAAACGTGTGCATATTTTGGATAATTGCCTTGGCGAAACAGGATTCGACTGGGGATGCTGCAATCTCTCTCCCTCTCTCCCTCTCTCTCTCTCTCTCTCTCTCTCTCTCTCTCTCTCTCTCTCTCTCTCCCCTCTCCTTCCCTCCCTCTCTCTCTCCCTCTCGTACACGAGATTAATGATGATCTATTTACCACCATCTAATGCGAAGATGGATGTCCTCTTAATTCGTGAAGCCTTGTCTTATTGCGAGAGGTATACCCGGATTTATCGTGAAGATTGTGACGACATTTGTCTCTCTCAAAGAAGTTAGCAAAACACTGGATTGACGTGCACTTATGTATATCTATATACATATACATATCAAAGTGCGATACGTCATATATGTCACTACATATGTGAACAAATTAAGACGAATTTTTAAGACATTATTCGTATCGAGTTTTATGACTGCATAAATCTATTTAAAAAAATGCTCTTTTACAAACAAATACCCGGAAACAGTAAAATTTGATGAGTCGTCAAATTAATTTATTCGAAATTGAGTGTATTATGATCGACATTTGTAAATAAGAAACAATGTTACTGGATACATGGAATACATAGATATTAATTTTTCCGATATTCCAATATTGTACTTTTACACGGTGCTACAGACACCTTGAAATATTGATGGGAAATATATCAGAGGGAGAAAGAAATGAAAATATGAATTGAAATTATGTCAGTAAAATATTTCCTCAAAGATTTCATCAGAATACCGAGCAAGGATTAAAAAGCAAAAGGAACTGTTGAAGCAGTCATAATTCACAGCCTTGCTGTAAAACACAAATAGTCTGAAACAAGTCAATCAAATAATTCATTAACGCCTATAAAACTGATATGCGTGAAAAATGCATCCAACGCAGTGATGAGAGCGTTGAGAGAATATTCGCGAAGCGTGCAGTACCTACAAAATAAAGACATAACAAAATGTCCTTAATACACGATTCACAGGGACGCGTCCAAAAATACTGAATATACACGTAAGAATATCGACGCATAAGTATCTTAATGTAATTCCCGATGCATTGAATCATATGATCAATACATATAAAAACATAGTTTCATTTAATACGTGCATTGCACAAGATACAATTGCATATGCAAGAAAGTGCAAGAGCCAATAGGGTAAATTTCTATAACCCTAAGACCCACCGTTGCAAGCAACCGATTACTAGCAGCTGTGAAAGGGGCTTTCGTTACTGTACAGAGTGCATACAGTCTGATGCAATTCAAAGTGCATCCAAAGTGCATCGCGAGTGCAATTCTTCACAGAATGGAACCGATCGTCGCCCGGAGAAAACAGGATTGAAGATTTGCTCGGGCGATAAACAATAACCGGCGACTCGATAAACGATCGGCCAAACCAGCAGCCCAGCTGAGGAACTCGATGACGAGTCCTGACTGGCTCATCCAGAGGAAGAGTTCAAAGTGTTCTTTATCCGTACGAATAGCGTACATGTACAGCTGGCCTGAAAAGACGCCAGTCGACTTTCTAATATTGCATGTTGAACAGTACGACAATATGGAGTGTCTTTAGCTATAGCGTACGAGTGGCTTGATTATTAGGCTTCCATCTTACGCCTGTTTCGACTACCGACTATCTTCCCGTCAGTCTGTTTGTGGGACCAATTTTTTTGTTATATTGGCACACATTCGTGTATGGTTGGAGCAATTTTCGAATTAAAAAAAAAATCAATCCTACTACCAAGTTCAATACACTGAGTCTATATAAATATATATTTTGAGGATACTTTTGTGTCCTTTTGCAATTTTTATTTCGTAATATATGCACATGTACCGGCATACGTGTTATCGTGGGATAATGCAATATTAAGTACGCACTCTTTGATAAGTGTTTGTAATACGGTATGACTTTTTGAAACTGGTAAATCGCACCGATTAACCCCAAAAAAAAGTAGATAAAGAATGAAACTTGGAATAGTACGCTCGCGATGACCCATGACCCGGAATAGCTTCATAGAAGCCGCTGCCGCCAATTTACATACGTCATATACGATTTCCACGTACGATCTCGCTTTGGTATGGCTACATGGCAGTACGCAAAATGTTTTTAATAGACCCATTTGCGTGATTCTTCGCGAATATCAAGCAGCCGTCTAGACAAATGGTCAGGCATTCCATTCCTAGCTGTATGTGTGTGGTAGCAAGACTCTGAGGCTACTTTTGCACAATGACATCCATTCAGTGATCATCCAGGCCTGTCACTCGTTATCAAATACCGTCCCGACTAACAGTGGGAATGGGCTTGAGGGTACGTAACGCGAATAATCACTCTATCGATGGTATTACTATACTTGTGCCAATCTTGGCCACGCTGGATTCACAGCACGATTCACTATCGAATTACTATTGAATTATGAACAATCGCGAGAATGAGTAAATGATGCACCGTTTGATGTAAATAAAAAAAAGGGACCGTAGACCTCACAAAAAAGAGAATACAAATTTTTTATTGTGAAAAATATAAATATAAATTACACTATCAAATTCGTTAAATTATTTTGGACAGTCTGATAAGTCACGCGATCTTAAATTAAAAAAATAGTAAAAACTTAAACGCGTGCAAAAAACAAAATTGCAATTTACAAATATGAAATTGGTTATTGTCAGATCTTTTTTATTTTGTCTTCAAGATATAATCCTTAGAAATATATAGTGGTTTCAATTGACGCTGTGTATGCAAAATTGTTTATCAAATTACGCGTCGTGTTGAAATATAGAAAAACTGCTTAAATGTTAAGAAGTCAAAGCGTCACGCTAGCCGTCCGGTTAGGTTTGTCACATTCATAGTGAGACCAGCTCAAACCAGGATCAGGTATTCGCTGCATTTGGAAACGACGTAACACGTGATTTGTTACGAAAGGATTTCAGATGGCCATCGTGATCTTCGTCCCGGTAACCTTTGCACGCAGATAGCTCGTGCCTTAGCGGTGAACTAACGGTAAACATAGGACAACTGGTTTACCGTGCGAAAACTAATCCTGATTTCTGATAGGTGCATGTATGTTATATACAGTCTATCATGGGATATAACTGGATAATCCGGTTTCAAATTCCTAGATAAATTAGTCATTAAATATTTATATCATTATCCCAATTGTCTTACAACAATCTGATAGTTATATGCAGATTTGTTACCTTGTAAAATAACTACCACCTATCAATATAGTTGAACGTACCAAGACCTTGGCTGATTTATTACGAACCCTTCTAAGATCCTTATGCATTAATGATGAATGGCTAATTTCGGGGAGACTGATGAAATCGAATCTGGTATATAGTGATGGTCGTAGATTTGCAATGATACGATGACGAAGTCGTAATTCGGTCCATCATGAAAACGAGCGACCTTTCCTGTCAAAGCAGGCGAGGCCAACATAGCGGAGAGAAATCTTCTTGCTCGGTTTGATTAGTAGAGCAAATAAAAAAATAACAAGATAAAATATTAAAAACCGTTCCATTTTAAAAAATAGAAATACATAATCCTTTAGTATTACTTCCAAAGTCTTTGGGAATTGCAATTTTGGAGTAAGATTCTTGTTATTCATTCTTTTACGTTTTCTCATTGCATCTTTTCGGTATTACTGTACTGGCGAAGAACGTGATAGTACAAAATACGAAAATAAAAGGAAAACTGAAACAAGGGAAAAATTCAGTTGTGAATGTAGTCCTTGCTTGGAATGAGAAGGTTAATCGGCCTAACCTGGTTTCTCATTCCGTATAGCCGGCTAACCCGATTACCGGGTAGCAATTGCAGCCAAACTACTCCCCATCTGACTGTGCCCTTCTACCCATCCGATTCTCTCTTCGTGACGACTCAGCGACTGGTAAGGAAATCCGCATTTCCACAGTGCATTTCCTCTCGCTGGAAGATTTTGTGAGATCAAGTGCACCCCTGCTGCATTCCCGTCACGTTTCTTCGTGACTCCGCAGTTAATTCAGCCAACGTGAAACTCTTGGAAAACAATTACATTACCCTTTGAGAAACCGAGTGAGTTACGTATCTCGATATGTCCTGAATTACAAGGGTGGTTTCACAAATGGAATCGAACCACTGATACATCCGTTGGAGATAGATGGGTTAGTTCCGCACCTAATGCTAATAGAGGTCAAGTTCAGTGGATCACGTCGGTACACCTGTTTATAGACACTAACTGGCCTCGGCATTCAGTTTCTAACGAGCGTCAATAAAAAGTTTGAATGTCGTTTGCCATTGAAAGTAAAGAGGAGTTAGAATTAGAAGTCTGGTCAAGTTCGTTAAGAAGTAGGTCACTCTCACTGTATTTTATAACAGGGTTGCATAAGGGATGGGTACATTAGACATGTTTTAAAACGCCAAATATGTAACGATACTTGTCGTTGAATAATTTATCATTTCTTTTTTATTCACATGAAAAACAATTAAATCCTACAAAATATCAAAACAAAAAAATTTCTTGAGTAATATTATATCAATGATTTAGCTCTGTCATTAGGACGGACAGGCTTGTCTATATTTTATTTTGACTTCATTTTTGTTTTTATGTTGGGATAATTGAAGTGTGAATAAATGATACCTTGACAACGTTAAAGGCTTGATGTGTGATAAAATTTGGGTTAGAAGAGGCTCGAGCGCTATAGTCTTATATCATAGGTGTTTTGTACTTGGAGAATTGAAGGGGCCAAAAAAATGAATACGAGGAAAAGAAAGGCAAGGGGAATCAGTTACGTAATTGAGTAATTGAAAGATTGTCAGAGGAACAGGAGAAAATATATTATACAAAGCAGAAACAATAAATTCATAATCACCATGCACACCAGTCACTCGTCCTTGGTGCTGACTCTTATTACGTTCTAATGCAGTTTCGACACTGACGCCGAGGTCCTTGAGTCCGATCTAATTGTACTCTCGAGATTTATTGCTTAACTTCCTGCTCGCAGTCCTTGGACGAAGTCCTTTCGAGACTCCCAAGAGATATATGGGCCGTCCTTCCAGAGGAACTAAAAATAAAGATCCCACAAAATTCCCCTCGTTATCCTTTAACCCCTTAGCGGATAAGGTGAGATTTAAATACCGGTGTATCCCTGCGAGGGCCGACAGACATTTTGTCTCTTCTTTCTTGATGAAAAACTTGTGAAAATACTTAAAAAAAAAGCAACACCGACAAATCCTTCTCGTGGAATACACCAAAAAATTTCCGTGCAAAATAACATATTTATTTAATTAAATCGTCAGGTATTTTTCCACTTTATTTTACCCGTTTTCTTGTAAATTTGTATACATATACGTATATGTATACTGTAATATTTCATTTGGTACGATACCAACTGCAATTGAAATTTTCAAAAGTAACAACCAACGGAAAAAGGACAAAGTAAAACATTTTCTAAATAACGACCCGTCACAATAATTATGATATATTACAAAATGTCCGTATGGTTTTGCGTTATGCAAACTCAATTATCCTGTCGATATTATCTCAGGGTATACATATGTCAGCGTACCGTTATTTTTTAATAACAGTAACATTTATCAACAGCCATAAGTTTATTGTACACTATAACAGGCCCAAAATTCTGTATAGAATAAGAGGAATAAGTTCTCGATTAATTTCTTTAAAAAAGTATCGAAACGTTACGTAAGACGGCTAAAAATCTTTGGACAATGACCGTCTACGACCCATAGTCGTTAGAAACGTAAAGTCAAGGCTAGTCAATGCTTTGTAAGATCCGCGATAGTTAACCAAACGCGTTTGACCGTCTGTAACCTCTAACGGTTTAGAAGAATCAACGACCATGCTAATAGCCGCGAGCAAGGTCTATCTATGACGTGTATAAAAACGAGAGGACTAGGAATAGATTGAATTCATACGTAGGCAATAAACAACACAGAGTGGTTGCTAAGCTGTTTCAATTTCTCTTTTCTTTTACAAAATATCATTTCTGGTTTGTAGAAACGTTCATGGGATGAATCCATTTGCCAATAAAAACTATTTTTACTACTGATCTGCAATGAAAGCGTGAACTTCACAGGAGGGGAAGTAAAAAAAAACAGAAAAAAAGTCAAAGACAAATACAAAGATAATTCTTGAAAGAGAACCATCTCTTATCGAACAATCCTCTCGATAATGTTATTTTGTTGATATCTGTCTGACGTACATATGCCTCTATTGTATCCATAGGTGGAAGACTCATAGCTCAAAGAAATACAACAGTGCCCGCACCCATTCAACAAAAAAAAGTCCTTCCCTTGTAATCTGATCCTCTCGATAGGAGAAAATTGCGGATAAAGGAAATTGGTAATAAGGCAGAAAAGAGGGTCGATGAATTAACATTATTTTATTCGAATGAACATTCACTATACATGCTGAATTAACGCGAGACGGAAGATATAGTGAGAAAAAATAGAAAATTGCAACAAAAAGTTCATTACATATCCACGTGACTTTTTAGTTATCAGGTGCGCATAAACTTGGTCCCAAGCTGCGATACAAAGATCGCATAACATTATAATCTCTATTTACGGAGTTGAGACCTTAGTTTTATTTTTATCAGTCTGAGAGAAATTTGCAGCGTAAAAATGTTCAACCTTCTCGTAGATAACTGACAAAGAAAGAGAGAGGGTGAGGGAGAGAGAGGGAGAACTCTAGTGTCGAGTGCAACAAACAGCAAGGAGAAGCCTATGAAAGGAAAGAGAAAAGAAAGAAGCAGATGTTGGCGATTGTCGCTTGGCTTGGTTAGCATTTGAGACGAAGCCACGCCCGAATGCGTCATTTGGCAAACACTCGATGCGACAACAGAGAAAGATATCCCACTCTAAGTCCTAACTTAGCTTAGGAGTCAAACGTGGCCTTGCCGTGTCACTAACCTATGTTACTGTGCAGAGACGTGTCTAATGCTATCGCTAACCTAACTTAACCTTGAAGCGGACTATGAGTGCGCAGCGCCGCAGTTCTCCTCCATTTGAAATAACACTAGAGACAGACTTCCGCTTGGTACTTAACCTTGAACCACGGTGCGAGTTTTGTATCATTTATATACGTGTTTAGCAAACGTGTGTATACTGAACGCTATATATATATATATATATATATATATATATATATATATATGTATATATAGCGTCACAATCTAATGTATACCCTCCATAGTGCAGGCTCAGTGGAACACGTCATCATTCGAAACGAACGTACATATAGAAACCGCAATAAAATCGTTTTTCAGCCTAAAATTAGCAAATACGATTTTGTATTTTCAGAAGGATGTGTCTTTCTTTCCCTTTTCTTTTATTTTTTATAAATTTGTTTCTTCGTCGTGCGGGTCTATCTCTCTATGTCCTTCTCTTTCACATTAAGGCGATTCTCTCTTTAACACTAGATTTACGGAACCCGTCATTTTGACGGATTTCAAATTTCATGTTAAACCCTTAAATTCCACACTGGGGTGAATTGTAAATTCGCATCGGCTAATGTGGAATTTAAAGGTGCGTGACAGAGGTGTGCAATTCGAAAATTAAAGTTACAGAAATTATAAGTATTATTTTTTAGCAATTTTTGTTGACGCTGATAATCAACGTCCGTAAATCTAGTGTTAAAGACTCATAGCATCATTTCATTTCGGTGACGCTTCCCACGCTTTGACCAATGCGACGTTTTCGTGGGAATAGCGCAATGTCGAAAGTTACTGTCGGATATATATGTATATATATGTATACACACATATATGTATGCGTGCGTGCGTGTGTGTATGTATTTAAGAAGGAATTTAGATTTACTTGATAATCATCTGAAAATAATGTCTCGCTTCGCTGCGTAATTGACTGCTTGACGCGGTGATGACACCAGTGTTAATGCAACTGATTGTACAATACGCAATATAAGAATAGGTATATATGGTAAAATGTAATTAATTGGATGACAAAGTTTTTTTCATATATTATCAAATAGGTTAATGGCGTTTAATAACAGTCCCTGATCCCGCCCCCTCTTAAACATAGTATATAGTATATACCTATCATTGGTAAAGGCAGTGATATGGCCATTGAATCAATAATTATCATCCAAATTTCTTCTTTGTTCTAACTTTTAGCCTTTAGCTTAGCAAATACTAGTGGCCTGTTTAATCCGACTCAAATGTTAAAACTAATATCAGACAATGTCAACTAATATACGGCACCGTATCAAGAGATACTAAGTTTTTCGTAACTTCCTGGATAATTCATCACGCGACAGAAAATCTTACCCAAATGTGAACTAAGCCAAACTAATAAAGCTGATCTGTTAAGCCAGACAAACGGGAACAAAGCCAGGGATAGCCAGCGGCCAGTTGTGAATCGACCCAGAGGTGAAAGGCCCGAAAATATAGGACACGCAGGAGAATTCATCTATAACTCTGCTAACCGCAGCCAAACTGCGTGGGATCGTCTGACGATTTCTGCATGAACGTCGATTTTAGCCTGCCATAACCTTTTAGGGATTCGGTTAACATTTTCCGAGATGACAAATAATATATGCCACACTGGAAGCCGCTTCTAGTGAATCGAATGGAGTAAGATTAGCCGTGTGGCTCCTGTGACTCTTTCAACGTTAACAAATGGACGGCGAGTTCAAAATGGCGCAAAAATATTTATTCTATTTTCCATGTATTAAGTGAGTGATACGGAAATGATGACTTCACCGCGATTTCTTTCCTCCTGATTTATCCACACTACAAAAACATATAAATAACTCCAGTATATATATGTATATATTTAAATCGGACAAGTCATACATTTTTTATTTCACGTTTTCTTTCAACCTAACTTATAAAGCATATCGAGATATCGATTTCTTCCGTATCATTCATACCCGACCATCAATAAACGTTGCAACCAGTGGACAGTGCGGTTTGTCAAGAGGCACGCAACGCTTCAAAAGCGGAAGAGAAAGGTCATTGACCTCTCGCGAATTCGTTTTCTCGACGAATACGTCGCTTGGTTATGCCAAGGATGATGTCTTACATGGGACCCCGCCTAGCCGTGGACAAGCCACTCTGGACTATTATGCTAAAAGAGGTCTAGATACATTTTATCGTGTCTCGAGGGGAATTCGCGACCTGAAATTAAAATCCACTAGAATCCCAGGCTACTCTATTCAGGCTAAGTGGTTATACCCAACAAACACTCTCATTTGTATATGCTCGTATAAATCCACATACGTATGCGTACATAAACCATTCTACGCTGTATAAACAACATGAATCTGGTTCCTCTCTTCTAATATATATGTGACCGTGGCTAACCTTGGACGAGCTAGTCTGGCTGATGTCTAGCAAGCCAGATAAAGAGGTGAATACGCATCTATTCATCGTCTAGCGGTACGATTTCTTCAGACAAAACATCACTCTTGTCTACCGAACAGAGTAAAGACGCATATGTAGATATAATGCAGGTATAATGAACAACGTGACCTCGAGTGAATGAAAATATGACGACTAGTGGAAGTGGAGAGTATGGAAGTAATGAGAGAGAGAGAGAGACAGAGAGAGTGTGAGAGGGGTGGGGGAGAAAGAGAGAGAGAGAGACAGTGACAGATAGGAAAAAAGTATAGAGCCGAATGCAAAAGCTGTAGGTCTACCTTCAGTCGATCTAAGTCTAAACAGCCAGACGTTCAATGACCTGTACGCACATCAGCCATGTACCTTAGATTACATCATCCTATTGAATATCCTCTTGCCTTCCTAACCCCCCCCCCCCCTCCTCTCCCCGATCACTATTACTGTCCCATCACTCGCAAATGCTTAGATAATAGGTATGGATTACTGGTGACATTTCGTACGAGAAGGAAGTACGACTGGTAGTCAGGAAGTAATAGTTATAACAATAAACAATATCGGTATAATAAATAAGGTAGTAAGGAAGTATATAGTTATAGCAATATATGGGGTGAGTCGTTTAACTTGGCACAAACGAATATCTCAGAAAGGAAGCATTTTACGAAACAAATGTTCGAACAAATTTTGTTTGGTTTCGAAGGGGAATAAAAGTGCTGTGCTGTTATTTTTTAATCGCGGCGGTTTTCAAGGTCTTTCGGATGCCAGCTTGGCTTTTTTAAATGGGAACCTATATTTTTTATTGCAGATTGTTATACTATACAACAAACTAATTAACTTTTGTCTGAAACATTTATTAATAGGATCAGTATTTTGAACAAGAGAAGAAAAAAATTAAGGCTTTTTTCTATCTCTTTAGAGTTCGAAAATGCATTGATGTTGAAGGACACCATTTTGAATACTTATTATAATATTATTTTGCAATATTAACAATAAATAGGTTATTTAAGCAAGAAAAACATTAATTAACTTTTTTCTTCTCTTTCGATTTTCGTATCTACAAAATTGCTATACTTATAAATAATCTCGGCGTCTACGCTTGATGTTGAAATAACAATGAAAATACTAGTCTTATTAAAAAATATTTTAGACAAAACTTAATTGGTTTTCTATATTGCATAAAAGTCTGCAATAAAAATTATGGGTTCCCATTTAAAAAAACAAAGTTGACCTTGGAAAACCTTTAAAACCGCCGCGAATAAAAAATAAGAGCACAGCATTTTTTTCCCCCTCGAAACCAAATGAATTTTGTTCGAACCATTTTTTCGTAAAATGCTTCCGTTCCGAGATAATCATTTGTGCCAAGTTAAAAGACTCATCCTGTATAAACGTCTCACCGATTAATATGTTTTTAGCATACAGTGAATGTGACAAATCAATATTGTAATGAACGTCACCGTTTTTTTGGTGTATGAATGGGTGACTATAAAGCGCCAGGGGATATTCAAAAAAATTTTCAATTCTAGGAATCCTAGTGCTTAATCTTTTTTTGTTAATATCATTATTTTAACTGGATACATCAACCTTAATAGATACTTTGTCATGAAAGTTAAGGATTCTTGTATATATATGTATATATCATATCCCACACTATACGACAGATACGTTTATATATTATGTATATGTATATATATAATATTTAGTTAAGGTATATGGTTCAACTATACTAGTGTCTTTTCTCGTTGCCAAACCTGGCGCCGGCTTTTTGCTGCTCGTAACAAGAGTTGAAATAGAGAAAATGACTTTAACGTGGTGAAATACGTACTTAGGCACACACACGCACACACTTGTATATACGTATATTTAATGTCAAGTTTCACCCTAGGGGTACGAGATACCAACACATTATATCTGTTTGCCTAGTAACGGTGATATTGTCGCTAGTGTAATAGCCATGGCCCTTACAAAATGTTAGGCCGTTAATAAAAAAAAGGAGGGGACAGAATCGCTGGAGCAGCCTTTATCGCACATCCCGGGGATGTTAGAACGACATGTGGAAAGAAGTAGAGAAGCGTATATCAAGAATGGGAGGGGGGAGGGTAGGTTTTCGAGAGGGGTTGAGAATTATCCACTGGCGAGAGCAGTATACGAAAGTTTACATGGTACAATCGAGACACAATTTAGAAACGTTAAGAAACGAAATTACGTACTTTGGAAAAGTAGCAAGAGTATCGAAACGACGTTATTATGGTTGTAAGAATTTTGCGATCCTACCGCAGCGGACGTTGAAATGGTTTCGGAGTCGATTAGCGTTTAAACTGTTGTGAAATTAAATGCAGTTCCTTATAAAAAGTCTCCTTGAAGCAATTCAGTTGTAAAACGACGGAGAAAAACATGGATGATTGTTGAAGTAACTGAAAGCCGGAGTAATGGGAACGGAATACCCTGAAGTGCGTAGCAAAATTTTGGGTGAACTCAAGCCCTTTTTCAATAGATCTGTGTTAAATTAGTACACCGTGAATGCTCACGTAGACCAAGTTACCGTTCATTGGAATGCTGCTGACATTTTAATAAATCTAGAGTAACGTCACGAAACCATTAAAGAGGCTGTATTAAATTTAGTCCGAAACTGCCTTAGAGATTCGCCTTTAAATAGATCAGTGATACCGCAAGAGATATAGACGAGAGTGTATGATACTGCAGGTATACACATATATATACAATATATATATAAATACATGAACCAGTTAAGCAGATACGGTTAAATCAATGGTAGACATTATACTGATCATAAGTGCTTCGAGTTTTCCAATAAATATTCGGAAGTACAGCATGCGAATCTTTTTAGTAAGTAGATACGGTACAGTCGCCTATTCAGACTTCAAAGTGGTCAGATATCATCCATGTTCAGACGATGTATCTCGGAGTGGGCAGTACCTACTTATTATATGCATCGGGGAAAGTGTGAACGCTGGCAATGTTATACGTATGCAAATACGGGCGAACTGGTAAAACAGGCTTTGGCGTGTTATTATTATTATACATTCAGAAGTGAGATTAGGTTAGGTTAACCAGCAATGGAACGACTATGTGGGACTCGATGTAAAGTGGAAATGCTGTAGTACCATAGATATATTCAATTATACGTCAATTCGCACTTGTCGCCGTCCAAGGACTCTCTATTCCATTTCAATTCTTTTTATCTGGAAATGGCAGTCAGTTGTCGTCGACGTTGTCGCCGTAGATTGAAAAATTTACTCGCTTTACACCTGGATCAATATCTCCTTCTTTCGGCTACATCACGGCTCAAAAGATTTCGATTATCTCAGCATAAGAATCTCGTTGATTCCTGGCTATTAGACGTGACTAGATTTCATTCCGTCGTTGTACAGAAATGATAAAATGTAAAGAAGGAGGTATTAAAAAAGAAAGGAAGGACATGGGAAAAATAAAAGAAAATTATAAATACAGTACAACCTATTGATTTTCTGTACTGATTTAATCTTTGGTCCTTTTATTGGACTTATAAGTCTTTACTGATCTCTATCACTATCGTTTACATAATACTCTAGTGTTTCAGCCTGTTCTTATGCCTGGGTAAATCTAGCATATAACTACTGGCTGTGTATATGTATCTGTACTATGGCTTGAGTACTGTTATATATAGTCGATATATCAAACAATTTCCAACGCAAACACCAATGGCTTGCTACGACCCTGTGTGTGCGAACTTTTCAATATTGCCGGCTGTCTGCTCTTGTACTACCCTTACTCACATTAGTTATCTTATATGCTTTCTCCCTTTGGATATATTATAGTAAAGATGGGCTCGTAGTATGTTTCCTTGCACAATATTTGAGGTTTAGGATGTGAGTTTTCTCATGGCACCCTGTACTTTATTCTATTTAATAAAGAGACCTCAAACACAAATTACGCGGCACTTCGTATTTACCCTATCAATTACCAACCTTCGTATACCTCACGATTATGTTCAGTGGGTTCTGGTTATATATATTTTTCAACATGCTTCTCGCACAATCCTGTATTGTATATGTACACATGTATTAATAGCTATTGGAAATGTTCTATATATTTTCAGCTGGTGAACGGAATTGATGGTCCCAGGTATATCTGCCAGACGGAAGTGATGGAGGAAGCGGCACTTGCGGCAAGTAACATGGAGTACGCATCCCCTGGGAATCACACGAGCAAGAACCCTAATGGCAACATCATCACCCTCACTCTCAAAAATAATCATCTCATTGTGGAAACAGAGGAGAGAGCAGTAAGTATATTTTTTATTGTCGAATTAATTAAAGGAATCATACAGATTCATTTGATAGGGATAAGTATCTTAATTTTAATAATTATACAAAGAAGAGGAAGTATGATAATTTGATATAATATCCAAATCTTGGATTTTTGTTTATTTATTTATGAAATTTGTTAACTTTATCTTTTTCAGATTAATTTTATTAATATTTAGATTACTGACGAGATCCCGTTTGATTAGAGTACTTCTAGAATTCTGACTAATTCACTTTGATTGTATGTAGAACGATAGCGTTATGGGTCCATAATTAGAATGTAAAACGTAGATACTTATATCGTGTTAATTTTTTTGGTTAAGAATCACGATGAAGACACTATTGTCCCGGGAATTGCCGATGCAAATGTTCTTAATTACTGAACGTTCTGCAGTATCGATTGCCATTCGACCCAGATTGAACGTACACCGTCATTACCAATTAATAATTAGCGCAATGTCCATTCCACTGGCATTGCTTTGTATTAATTACCGAAAATCCGGTGTGAAATAACAAAGTGGATTGATTGGTTGTCGTTAGGATTAAACGTGTCCAATACAAAAATTAATCGATTAATCCCTTAATACGCAAATGCTTCTAGAATATGTGTTTAAATGCGTATGCGTGGGCGTGCGTATGCGCGCGTGCGGAAAATTTGTATAGAATAGAATCACCATTATTTTCCAGTATTATAAAATTTATTTAACAATCATTATGTACATAGTAGATTAATTTACAAATACAATCTGAACCTTAAAAATTCAGTTTTTCTAACTCCGAACCTAATTTTGTCAATTCATACAAACAATTTTCAGCAGTATAAGCTTCTATTGAATGTAGCCATAGCTTGATGCTGATAAAGAGACAAAGAGAAAACTTGGATGTATTACTGAATTTCATCAAGAACCGCAAGGTCGAAGGTTACCAGCCAATCTTGTCTCCGCCTATCGACCTACTTACTGGCCCACGTTATCCCGCAGAAACTCATCCAACACCAACGCTAGTAGAAGCTAGAACCCCCCAATGTCTCCAACAAAGCGACCAAACTATTGAACAATGAAAGGGCGTGGAGCTGAGTCACATAACGCCATTCGCCAGAAAGCCCTCATTGCCTTTCGGATTCTGTAGATAGAAAATCCAGTGCCGTCAGGACGAGCGACAAGGGATATAAAAATAAACGGAGCGCGAGATGATTTACCCCCGAGAGAAGTAAATATTGTATATAACCGCGTATGAAATACATACGGACCCTAGCAACCGACCCTTTAACCTTAGCAACGTTTGAAGAAGGTCAACCGACCTTCGGAAGGTTCAGATGTTTGCATAATAACTGGCAGCAAACCAGGAGTGTGATCCTGCTGCCCAGAAAAAAAGAGTAGAACAGTATTTTATCCAGCTAGTACGAATCAGTATAAGACACGAGCTTGAAGCTTCGTACACGAGGCGTTAAGCGAGTATACCCCAATCACACGAGTCTTATACTCATTCGTACTAAATAGTTACAACAGTTCTTATAGCAAATGTTCAAGGAGAAGGTCGTCTGGCATAATGCTTTGTCGTGAAGCTCTTCTCCTGATGACTAATAAGACAAAAATATCGTATCTGTCAGAGATAAGTTATTTTTAACGAATTTCTTTTGCAAAATTTACATATTTTCACATGAACGTGGTAGAATGCGTTTAAGGATAGTTATCCCGTGAAGCAAAAAATCCAAAAATTACATTTTTACAGTCTCTGGCATTGTGAATTTCAAAAATTGAAATCCGAAATCGGTTTTAGCGACCTCCAAAACTTTTAGGATACAAGAATTCGCAAAACTTTTCGAGTGTACGAGGAATTCCGCTAGGAGAGGGTCAGGAAACGAAGGGGTGATTTCTGTAACGATTTAAAACGATTAAGCGTCTCAATTGACACATAAAACGAACTTTGTATTAAATTAAAAGGCCAATTCAAGCAACATAATGTCGTTTAAATAAAAAATCGGTTGCACCTACATAGGGGTGGTTCACCCCTTAAACAAGCTTTTTTCGAAAAATTCATAAGAAATGTGTCTTCTACTGTTTCTAGTTCTTTCAAATACAATTGATTTCGTTGAAATTTGAGATATTCCCGATCAGGCTTGTACCATACCTAATGATCACACGAGGGTAAATAGATAACTAAATCTCATGTGTCATAAATTACTAGTAATGATGGTTGTATTTGAACTGTATGTTACTTCAGGCATTCGACATTTTAATACATAGAGGAGCCGATCCCTTGATGGATTGTTCATTGATTCCTTCTTTTATAGTCCATTGCATTCCTGAGTAAACTGTGTTACAACCTTTAGAAAATGGGTTCACCTATGAAAGTTCACGGTGAAATTTCGTGAAGATTCCAGGAGTGAATTTCATAATAACTTGATAATTATCACGGACATTAATTAATTTTAAGATATTAAGAAATAATTCTTTAACTTAATTAAGATTTGAATTTATTGATGAGTAGTTTGACAATTGAGGAGTATATATTTCCACAATCAATTTCAAGGAACATTTTCCTTGAATCCTGCACCGGTACACTATGATTTTTCGAACTTTCATCAACTCAAAATGCAATAAAACCAAAAGTGAGAGTAACTAAGAAGAATTTAAGTAAACATTCAGATATCATTTTCGATTTCTCTATCCCTTCCTGGAAGACATATTTACTCATGCATTCAACGTGCGGACAGATGCAGCTGTAGCGGAAAAATAAAGAAGTGCAGCAGAAGGAGCAGAAGTATACACAGAGAAAACGATGGTTGAAGATTGTAGTTACAGAAATCTTTATGTACGGTGATAAAACGCATAGTATTTTAGAGTCAGTTTTGATTTCCGCCTCTGCTTCTAATCCTCCTACCATCATAACGATACCGCATTGTAATTAGCTAATTACTATCTTCCTTTTGATACTTATTCATATATTAATAGAATATTTTAAAGCAGCAGGATAGTATTCATTAGTTATCCCACCTGGTCCGTTTTCTCCGTGTAGCTAAATAAATTACCTTGTAGAATGAAGGAAACAAAGAAACTTAAATAATTTTTTTATTTCCACTGTCCCACGTTATATTTATTGACAATGTCAACATTTCACATGTAATTTCAGCCTTACTTTAAGGATACTCTAAGAAGTGCTGCTAACACGAGAACTAACATGAAGAGGACAATAATCATCTCGTTATGCAAAGAAAAAGACAAAGCTTGATCCTACAACTTTTTATAACGTTGTCTTAATATCTCATTACAGGTAACAGCGGAGGATAAAAATCGTAAATACGAAGATTCCAATTGCTCGTTCGTGGTTGAAGTGCAACCAGGATATCAAAGCGACGAAACTGAAGGGAATAAAGGCTCTACGGATGACGTTGCTGGTAGAGTAACAGATCAGCAAGCGCTGGTGCATCGCGAAGAGATTCCGGAAGATCGAACCTCAGGTCATTCAATTTTTATAGTTCAATGTATTATTCAGACAGCCCCCCCCCCCCTCACCCTGCGCATCTGCTACACTTCCCAATGCATTCAGCGCATCGTGGAACTGTGTCAGTATACAATAGGTCGTACATAAAATTACGAATAGCAAATCTATATGCCTTAGGGATGGTGCAACGGGGTCTTCAGTATAGAGATATATATCCTTAAATGAAAATTCCTAGAGAAGGTTGAATTGCAAAGGATTGAAATGCAAAACAATTACTTTAATTGAACATGAAGCAGGACGGAATTATTAGTCGTTCTTGGTAATGAGACAGCGTCGAACGGATAAAAGTTGTCGTTAAAAGGGTTAAAGGATGTAACGCAGGGGTGCTTTGCGAGATAATTAAAGGAAGTCATTTTCATTGTAGGGACTGTACCATATTATTGTTCCATACTGTAAGATGGAGAGGTACAATCTATGCCTGACTGTGCAAATGCTCGAGGTATGGAGCACGTAAATTAGCACCTGGCAATTAACACAAACTGCAAAATTGTGTAAAGACTTTTTTTGTTGTAAAGACTTGTTATTTACATTCGCTTCACTTTAAAAGAAGAGTTATGTATTCCGTTGACATCTTTCATGTACAGTTACTGCCAGTTGTTCGTACAGTATAGTAAAGGAACAATTGTGAGGTTTAACAGTATATTATATAATATTTATATTTTGTTATCGCTTCTGTATCGCACTGTACGATACTTCTACACTATACCGAAATAAAACATTTATAGTTTGAAATACGCATACAGGAGTTGAGACATGAGAAACAATTTATAAGAAATTTAGGGGATTTTTCGTCATGCTAATATTTATATTCCGGTTTGACAATAATGGACAGATTTCATGATTAGTAAAACTTGCAAAATGAATTCTATTCTGATATAAAGTACGGATGACAGAAACGTACGTTCTATAGCCCGTTTTGAATGTCATACATAATACATTGAATCTAAAATTGTTTGTGACCCAGTTTACCTCGTGTTAATTTCGTCAAATTCATTTTATTGGTGCTATAAGATAGTTTAATGTATTCGTACTTTTTATTAATTTGAAACTATACGTATATGGTAGAGTTATCAAATAATGCATGGTTCCTCAATCGTACAGTCTGAATACTTATTGAATATATTGATGATTAATAAATGTTCAACTGTCGGTTGTCAGTGTATAAGACTCGACGAAAAGTTGTTGACTCCTTTCAGCCTGTAAATGTAGGAAAAAAGATATATTTTAATTGAATTTTCAGTAAATCTGTTAAATATAATGGAACAAAGGAAATTACAAATTACTTAAAATATATGTACATAAACGACAAAAATGTGAAAAATTTGACTTACTTATAAGCGAAAAATTATTCTTATACATATATGGAACTTTGGACAACGTGTGTAGTTGAAACGAAAAAAAAGAACAGAAGAAACATTACAGGAGTAAGCCAGATGTGGAAAGACCCATGCTTTTTTTTATTATCAAATTTTTGGAGAGAGACGGAGGAGAAGGCCTGATTAAAAAGAAATTTGAAAAAAGGAGAAAAAGCAAGATAAGTGACCAGTCAAAAAGAAAATACGTTGTTGTTCTACATTAATTGGCTGAAAGGAGTCAACAACTTTTCATCGGGTCTTATATTGATAACATTAAGGGATAATTTTTTTTAATTTGACATTTCTATGATTTCAGGATTCGAAAACACGAAACTGTTTGGTAGTACCAATACTGGCCTATCGCAATCTGATTTATCTATCTCCAGTCAAGGATCGGCCAATCCTAGCTACCGTTATGGCAATCAGGTTGAGTATGACGCAGGACATTTTGGATATTCCATCTACGCGGGCTACGAGACTGACTTACTTTCGCGACAGCTCGAGGGTGGATCCAAGTGGGTGGAGTTTGATAAATCTCCTGACACGGAGAAGACTCTGCTGGATGAATCGAAGGAGCCAAGTATTGATAAGGACGCAAGTGAAAACGTAAGAGGATACCATTTCGTAAAATTGATTACACAAACATATACATATGCATATGACAGCAGGATAAGGTAATCTTTCTCGACAATTTTTTTACAACGGATTTAATAAACATTTCAAATGTCATTTATCTTTACATATTATAACCACTTACTTGGAAAAATAAAAATATTATATGCCTAATAATAATAACCCATGTTACATTAGTATAATAATCGTTTTTTGATTGTTTAAAGCTCCCGTCAACGGACAAGCAGATAAACACGGAATCATCTCACGATTTAAGATCTTCGATAGATCAATCGGACTCCACGGATGCGAGTATCTCTACGGACACGGTCAGATCAAATTCAAATCTCCAAGTGAACGGGACCATTCTGAACAAGTTAGAAATAATCGAGCAGAAGTCATTGAGCATAGATTTTGACAGTAAACCAGTGATAACCGGTGCCTTGCTAAAGGACGACACTCAAGAGGATACAATACAGGAGCAACAAAGGAAGCTGGGTAACGGTACTCTCACCCCGGAGAATATAGTGGTAATGAAAAAGGATCAACCAGGTTTGAGCTTCGTACAAACTCACAAACGCAGTGGAAGCGTCCCGACACGGCTGATTGAGGAAACCCTAGAATTGGATCGTTCGAAAAAGTCACTAGACATTTACAGTCAAATAAAAACCAGTACCAAAAGTATATTACCAGGATTGAATCCGAAATTTGAATTACTGCAAAACGAAGTCAGTCCAATCGAGGAGAATAAGGAGAGTTAATTCGGTTACCCAAAGATTTTTTTTGGTTTCCTAACCTAGAAGCTGCTCAAGGATCCGTTGCACGACGAACATTTACGCCGAAGAGGAACCTCCATGACTTCTCATCCAATCGAATAAACACGAACACGCACGAAGGAATTCGTTCTACAACGAGGAAGAAAGTGACAGAGTAGCTGGGTGGGTGGATGGATGGACGCCTAAAAGGAAATTTAGTATGAAAGGATGGCGGTAGGTTTGAACGTGTTATACGTGCTATGTATATCAGTACCATGAGCTGATGGTAACAATGTCGACTAACTACAGTGAACGCCGGTAAATTTCAAGAACAATTGTCGACTAACGAACCTCCCTGCGTGGGTATTATGAACGGCCACGGGATCGTTGCTGATTTAACCTGTAGATATACCGTGGGACTTGAACCTAGATGTAACCGACTTCAGCTGTGTTTGGACGTAGAATATTTTCTATTACAAGATTTTAATGATGAAGAGCTCGGACGATAACCGTCAGTATTAGAATAAGCTTTAATGCTCCATGTGGATTCTAGTGCCAAATAGTTATTTAAGCGGATCGTCAATTTCTGCAGTTATGCGCAATTATATGTTGATCATTATTCAGAATTTTATTCTGTTCGGTTTAGAACGTTTATCACATAAATGTGAGGGTAATGCTCCGTCGTTAATTGTCATTGTTAATGATGCTGTTACGTATGTTGCTGTTCGAGATTTATTGATGGTTTTTCTGTTTGAGTATATTTAAATCGTTCCTTTATCGATTTTTAACTTTGCTCCATTGGTTATACGATTATTAACATAACGTAAATCCTTTATCGTGCGTTTCGATGTGATTGTACAATAGTGCGTATAATTAGTATTTTCATATTAGAATGCGATTGTAATCATTGGTAACGAATGTATTTTGGCCCATTCAACGTGGCCAGTTGTGGCTATAGGTTTTATATAATGCTGGATGTCTAATGTAATTGAATAATAAATGAACTCACGTAGGGTAGAATGGCACTGACTCACTTCCGACTTTTCATGAATCGAATGGCTACAGGCATTACATTGGCATGCTGGCGAATGATTGCAAAAAAGGCGTACGATCTAAATACAAGGATTGATCTCTTCGTCAAATTTTTTAATAAACGATACCAACGAATCTGAACAAAAAGAAGATTTATCTAGAACCATAATTATTAAAGTGCCGTTGAGCAACTTGTTTATTACCTTTTATTTCGACAATTTTTGAATAAATGGAAGTCCGAATTGATCGCAAGACACGAAAGGGATCGTTTATTAATTAAGATTCGGCAAAAAAGTATACAGCAAAAAATCAAATTCCATTCTAGGTAATATCTAGTTTTAAGTGTTTAAGGCCTCTTTATGCGGGACAACGTATTGCTACACTGAATTTCTTAAGAATCCAGAAAGGATTCTGAGAAAAGATAAAAATTAAGAAAAAAATTCCAATGATGATTAATGCATACCAGTGTGGAAGATATTTGCACAACCGTCGAAGGAGAACGTCAAAAAAGGGAGGATTTTGAATGAAATGAAAAAAAAAAACCACTGTCATAATAGTAAACATGCATTTCCTCCACGGACCGATGTGTTCTGAAATGGACTCCTACACTCCGCCACTTCCCCCTCCCTTCTGTCTGGTCCCCTCACCTTCACCCCACTCGCCTCATTTAATACGATAAGATAGATGTAATAAACTCATAGAATATAGTCAATTTATAATTTAATCGGGGAACTTAAACGTGTAAGATTTAATTGTAAGCCGTCCGTTCCATGCGATCAATTAATCGTAATCGTAGGAATTGTAAATCGGAATGGACAACTCCTAATCATAAAAAGTAAGCTTCTATAGCCGAGATTTCGTTTCTCGTGAAATGTTTTCGAGGACACCATTCTTTTCGATTGAAGATGGAAAGTACGTTCTGTTCGCTGAATGCAAAGGTACCATGTTATACATGTCAATTTATTTTGCAAAATAAAGGATCAAACGTCAAAGTGTCTCTTGCGTGTACAATACGCAATTTTAGTTATCCTTCAGTTACTGTCTATACTATTACAAAGTGATTGATCCAAGTTTAACAAAGCATTTGAAGTTGGCACGTTCACGTTTTATATCAAATATGTAATTACTGTCAGCAAGTTTTATGAAGGGGTCGCAGCAAAGGGGATGCAGTGCGAAAGAGCTCTAGACTCGGTCGGTAAAAAGAGTATCAGTGTTAAAAGCACATGCGACGGATGGTACTTTCGTAAAGAGCCGCCCTTACTGGAAGCCGGTAAAAAATCAACCATGCATCAATGGATTCGTGGAAGAGCAACCCTTATCGAGGTACAACAACCGACCACGAAATGTCATAGCGCTACTGTCTTCATCCCTTATTTAGCTGCCACCTGACGGTCATACTTTCAACCCACGAAAACTACCCCGGACCGCAGCGCCATCAAGGAGAAAATATCACTGAATTATGCATGCGCGTTTTTAATTCGGTAATCAATAGTAAAAACCACCCACGCAAGCCCGTCTCTATACCAACCCCTGAGCTATCCCGGCGAACAACCCTCGTAGATCCTGAAAGGGAGGGGCCCGAACTCTTCCGCATCTTTCCTCCTTTCCCTAACACAGGTAGCAGTATCCCGAAGCCATTCTGACTAGCCAGAAGATACAGTTGAAAAAAACTTCTAAAGAAACCCCAGAAATGTAACTAACTCCCCAATTGCTACAATATTCAACAATATCATCAATTATACAATAGCCTACAACACAATTCTAGAAATCTTCCAACGCGCAATAAAAATGTTAAGAAAGTCATCCCTATGCATTAAATTCTCATATTTGTAAATTTAAAAAAATATTCTTTTGTCATAAGAACTTAGCATAATAATGCACGATTCGTCAATGAATAATTCGTTTTTACTTCAACGATGCAAAATAGATCGACAGATAAATATATTGTTATTGGCCCGCAGTTACGTTCGGCATTTCAAGTTTTCGTGTTTCCAATTATTTTTAACTATAAAATCGAGTTATCAATCAGCCGATTAGTTGAGATTTAATTGTGCCGTCTGCAACCGCCACAGGGGCGTAGCGGGAGACAGGTTGGTCGTTGTGCGGGGTAGTGTCGGCGTGGGTGGACAGGGACAGGAGAGCAAGGGGTGGCTGGGGCTAGGTACAGATACAACATTATGAAAACACGAATGTACTTTTAAATCAATACCATCGCATTGTGGATGGCGGTGGGGTTGCCAACCGGATACGAATACGCGGTTGCCGCAAGGCCTCACATCTCATAACGTTAACCAGGCCTAACTAGGTTTCGTATTACCAAACCCATTTATATTTTCTTCTCTCATCCGTAATCTCGTGGAAACCACAACATCGGAAATTCTGCGTCTTGGTAATTAGGAAGTACACTAAATAATGCCTGTATACATTACGAAACATAGGCAGCTGAATTGTCTCATGTCAATTAATTATTGATGACTGAAACTTATCGGATAAGAGCTAATTTATATTATCGTGCAAAATAAAAGAGTTGGGTTAGGGGCAGGTCTTATAAGCAAATTCATTTTTGTGTTGCTTTATTAATATTATTTTTATTAATTTTAATTCAAATTACTACGTGTGCTCTTCGTTTACACATATAAACGTGACGTATTCATACACGCAATTAGCGGTTGATAATTTGACTGACAAATAACAAGGGGAAGTTCTTCCTTTCATTTTTTTTCGAAAACGTATTCACGTTTATCGAGTTTTATTATTCAACAGCCAGATAACGATATGATGCTTCATTCGAATTAGAGTGTGAGTTGTTGGTACGTTGAGAGGAGAGGAAGATGGTGCTGAAGAAAAGGGTGACGGGGGGTCGAGCAGGCGGTGACCCAGATAGAGAAACTGTCAGATGGATTTTGGCAAAACGCAAAAACACTTTGAATAAGGGAAAAGAGAAAAACGAATGAGTGGATGTAATTTATTGGAGGATGAGAGGGTGTTCGATTCGTGTGCGACGTTAATTTCCGTTAGAAAACAGTTGAGCTCATTTAATCGCTTCGAATCGATACAATAAAGACACCCGTCAGATTTCACGGAAGGAACGTACTTCGACAGCCGGAAGTCGGTTTTGAAAAAGTATCAAAATTTCGAACAAAGAAGAAGGGGACAAGCGAAGTAGGGAGATTGATAATAGTATAATAAATTAGTACCAACGTTTCACGTATCTGTGGATGAATACTCATATACGATTAAAAGAAATAGAAAATAATTTTGAAATAATTTACGCTCGAATTGTTTATTCTTAAACAAAATGAAAATACATTTCATCCGTATAGATTAAACGAGTATGGCATGTACCTTAATATACTTCAAAATAGTATTATTTGCGGTTCAGAAATATTTATTTAAAATCATTGAATCTCAATTGTTAAATATCAAAGGTGTTTGGCATATAATTAACTTATGATAATTCCAAAATAAGCATCTAAATATAAAGTCCATAAATCTATGATAAAAAGGAATGACACCCAAAGAATAATAAAAAGAATTAGCAGGAGGAGATCTCGAACAAAAAAGAAGTACTTCATTGGTCCTAGCTTAGTGAACTTATCACACAGCCTGAACAGCGATTGATTGGGACTGTCCTTCGTATACTTTCTCCTATATCTATTTGAATTTCCTTTGAATTTCCCGCTATGCTTTCGCATTCCGACAGCCGGTACCATCGACAGGAATGTTTACAGACAGATAAAGGAGCCAGTAGACAGACTGGATGTAGAGGCTGAGAGACTGGAGGTTGGGTTTCCTGTTCCTGATATCCTGTGTTTTCACACCCTATCCTTCCCTCCTTCCTCGCACGCCCCTTGCAGTAACAAGGGATGGGAATCCAGCATACAACAGTACCTTTTGCCAATTTACCGATTCTCGGTAAAACAGAGAGAGACTGGGAATGGTTTGTTCATACCAAATTAAGACAGACAACTGATCCAGATCAATTGAATAAGTAAGAAAAAGAGAGCAAGAAAAATAGCAGATAAAATTGATTTAGAGTTTGAATTGTAGTAGATTCACGACTGCAACGAGATTTTATGACAGTTCGTAAACAATCCAATCTTTAGAAAATCATACGCGGCTTTTCGTAAAATTGAGGAAATATCTGCTGAAATACAAAAATTAAATATATTTCAATGCAAAATCATACACATTTAAAGTTTGTAACAAAAATTGTATACAGAGCCACGTGTGGTTTGCTAAAGACTTCGTTGTTCTCAATCTGTCAAAAGAAAAACACATTGAACATGTGGACCGTCTATACATATATATACATATACATGTTTAAAGGGTAGTTTGGGGACAATTTGAGATATACAACGTACACATTCAGGACAATTGTATAGTTTGGGGTCGGATCTCAATCTAATATCAACATAACGCGCACTTTGAGGACCATAAAGCGGCTGTCACACTGAATCTGTTTTATATTTTTCCAATGGTACACACCCAGTGTCTGTGATGGGCCTAGAAGTTTCGCCAGGATAGATTAGGTTAGAATTTCAATGCTGTGATGCCCCAAGGTTTAGTTTTTTTTTTTTTAAAACATTAGCTCCCTATTGTGAATGCCCCAAAATCACCTGGGTCCTGAAACTATACGAACTACATGATTATATATATATATACACGGTATTCCGAAATTACCTGACCCGGTGGGTATGGCGATGTTCGGGAGGTTTCACTGATCACGAAAATGACCTTCGTTTTGTCCGGAAGCGCTTAGTTCTTAAAT
Organism: Trachelus troglodyta; assembly: GCA_030142635.1. NCBI lineage: Eukaryota > Metazoa > Arthropoda > Insecta > Hymenoptera > Cephidae > Trachelus > Trachelus troglodyta. Next base: position 469,205 of record JARQTJ010000423.1, on the reverse strand, counting down.
GGGAGCAGGTCAAAGTTGACCAATCAGAGCGAAGCATCAACAGAAACGTAGGCACCTACGAACTCTGAGTTTTCTTCCCTCGCTTTTGTTTCTCAGTGGCTGTGGGCAGACTGAAACCAGGCCTATTAGGTGTCACTCGCTGAAAACAGTCATGCACTAACTGAAAACTGCAATATCTTATGATAATGTATGAAATAATAAAGATCTGTCGCAATAGGTAAATCTGAAATCTGTTACCTAGAAGTATTATATAACTTGGTGTAGACAATAAAAGCGTGCCAGAATAAATCGTGGAGAAACTCCTGGGAAAAAAATACCAGTAAAAATCCCGTAAAAAGTCCCGGGAAAAGTACCGGAAAGAGTCCCGCAAAGTCCCGGAAAATGTCCGGGGAAAAGTATCGGATAAAGTACGGGAAAGAGTCTCGAAAAAAGTACCGGAAAAGTCCCAATAATAACATTCATCGTAAAATTAAATTAGAGAAGCGTAAAAAGTATTAGTGCTGACATTGTATGGGATCTGAGAGAGAAAAGCAGATACATATAAAACTTTTATCGTCCACACCAAGTTACACAATTCTTGCAAGTGACAGATTTTTGATTTACCTATTGCGACAGATCTTAATATTTCCTACATTATCATAGGATATAGAAGTTTCCAGGTAGTGCGTGACTGTTCTCACCGAGTGATATCTAATAGGCATGGCTTCGCCTGACTTCAGTCTGCCCATAGCCACGGAGAAACAAAAGCGAGGGAAGAAAACTCAGAGTTCGTAGGTGCCTACGTTTCTGTTGATGCTTCGCTCTGATTGGTCAACTTTGACCTGTTTCCATTTAAAAACTAAGAGCTTCTGGAAAAAACGAAGCTCATTTTCGTGATCATTGAAGCCTCCCGAACACCGCCATAGCCAGCGGGTCAGGTAATTTCGGAATACCTTGTACATAGTTCAATGTGTTTTTCACAGTTCACAAGCAATGCAATTCTTAGCCAATAGCACGTGGTTTTTAATAAAATAATGTGAACGTATGCTAAAGCAAAAATATAAAATATATTTATTGCAAAACTATGCACTAACTTTGTAACACATTTTTTCTGCAGTCACGTGCGTGCCTGCTGAGAAACTTCATTGTCTTCAACTTCATCATCTTCGAAAAAAACACATCGAACTTTTGAACCAACTATATACAGATATTTATATGTACATGTATATCTGTAGAGGATAAAACGAGCAATTAAAAGTAAAATAATGTGAACATCTTCGTCACGCGACAGGTGTGTTCTCGATCAAGATTTTCGAAGAGAATCGATTCCTGACGACACAGAAGCATTCCTCGGGATAAATCCTTGGATCCTTCTTGTTTACAAACAGATAAACGAGCCTGAGATCTTCAGGGCTGGTTCGAAGTTAGTTCCTCTTCGATGTCCTTTCCTCTTCGCAATACGAAAGCTCCCCCCCCCCACACTTCCCTCGTCCCATACTAAGCTGGGGCGAACACGACGAGTTTTCCGATACCGACGGCCAACCCTCTCTTGCTCCTCTGTCTCTCTCTCTTTCACTCTCACTCTCTCCCTCCCTCTCTCTCTCTCTCTCTCTCTCTCTCTCTCTCTCTCTCTCTCTCTCTCTCTCTGACTCTCTCTCCCCCTCTCTCTCTCACTCTCTATCGTTTTACTCTCCTCACCGCTCTCGGTGGCTCTCTCGCATTCTTACCCCATCTCACCCTCACAGCTCTCTTTCGTGTTTGTAAACATATGCCCGCAACCCACACGATAACGTGGTCGGCCACCTGTATGCTTTAACCGGATTGAACCTTACCTGTTACTCGTGCTGTTTTCCGTTTCCGGATAGCTTGTTAGAATTCCTTCTGTTTCCTGGGTCATGTATGAGATGCCTATACGTCGTTAATACGGATCCACTGCCCCTATATTATTTTGTTTACCTGCTGCTTACAATTTATGGAATTATAATGAAAAATGAGAGCCTAGATATCCCAATGAGAATATCATATATATCATACATATATATATATATATATATATATTTTATATATACTTTTTGTATTATTCATTAATTAGCTTAACTAAGAAATATTAATCAATTTTACGTAACAACGTGTAATAGTATGTAAATCTCGCAAATACTTATACTATGACTTCATATACTGTACGTTTATTTATAGGAAAGTCTAAATATCAGTGTGGACAACGTAGACAATATTTTTTGTATGATAACATTTTTGTCTTATATCGTGATTACAGCAAAACAGTGGTTTCTGTTTTGATAATTCCATTTTAGGGTGATTGACGCGACGAGTTGTTACTGTTTAGTGCTATAGTAAAGAAAAGGCCCTTATATACGGTTGATCTTGAATTAAATGTACATAATAAATTCCTTACCTTGTACATTACTTTTTTTCTCTTCAGTTCATCGCGCTTTCCCTCTCTCTTTTCCTCGGTGTACAAAAGCCAGGGTTCGATCATGCAGTACCGACTTAGCCAGCGTAAAGGGGTATATCTCGAGAACCCCTCGCATCTGCATTATGCGTGTGCAGTAAGGGTGTCTTTTAAAAAATTCACCCTGAAAATGAAATGCCTATGGGGGAACACGGTTAACAAGCCGATAATTGGATGGACTTATGAGTGATGCTGTATCAAAAATAGAATTAATCAATAGTGCCGAGATAACGCATTCAATAACGTCATATAATGAATTACATGGACATATATAATTGCGTGTAATATTAAAATTTGTCAAACTTAATCTTATACGATTGGCGTATGTCAATTAAATATCCACGCGTGTCGGTCTTTTAAGTATCAGAATGTATTCAGTTAGGATAACGAGAGTGTGTGCTGCAAACTCGAAATTCTTCAGTGGAAAAAGATGGCGAGCCCTGGCAGCTGGGCTCTCATACGAGATTATTGAAATTTCAGCAGAGTACAGAGAGAAAGAGAAAGAAAGAGAGAGAAAGACACGTTATAGGAAGACAAAATCTGACCGATAACGATAGAACGTATATAAATGTATACAAAAACATAAGATAAAAAGAGGGGGGGTAGAGGGGGGGGGGAGAGATAGAGAGAGATAGAGAGAGAGAGAGAGAGAGAGAGAGAGAGAGAGAGAGAGAGAGAGAGAGAGAGAGAGAG
>JARQTJ010000423.1:447485-457741 GCA_030142635.1 Trachelus troglodyta | reverse complement strand
GAGACAGAGAGAGAGAGAGAGAGAGAGAGAGAGAGACAGAGAGAGAGAGAGAGAGAGAGAGAGAGAGAGAGAGAGAGGGGGGAGAACGTGTAGAGGGTGAGTGGGAGAAGATGTCCGGTAGACAAATCTAATGTGGATAGAAGGAACAGGACGGTAAATGGCCTGAGGTACGATACGCGTAAGAGGTTGCCGGATTTTTTTACAGGCTTTCACCCTGGAGAGGGTGATTTGTCAACCTAACCTGACCTCGAAAACCGTGGGAACGTCCTTGACCTATCGTCGCTGATGCCGGAAGTATCCCTTTTCACTCTATCGACTGTCATTGAGAAAGTCAGTCATGATCTTTCGAACCGCTTATTCTATTATACATTTGTAAATTGATACCTGTAATGAGCATGCGACAGAAGTTTGAATTTTCATTATTTTACTATTCTATAAGTGACAAACTTTTTGTCTTAATACATACAAATGTGGTTACAAAACGAGGATCTTGTGGAATTGAATCCGAAACTTTTATCAAATGCTATAATTAATATATTGTAAAATAACCTGCAACGGTTTTAACACGAAAACTAAACAATGAACAAAACTTCCTATTGTTTTATATCGATTCGATGGATTCCTGATAACTGATTATAAAGACGAATAGTATAGTCAGCAGCGGAACACATCGATAACTTAAAGTGCATGGATACTAAATAATACAGAAGTGAGTCAATAAAATTTCTACAAAAAATTAGACAACAATCCTATTAATAAGCTAATCAATACTGTTATAAATTCACCAATCAAAAAAATAAAATAAATATCAAAAGACTGTCTCAAAAGATATGAATGTTGTACTAATGATAATGATGATAATAGTAATAATAAAGTGAAGTAAATTTACATTTAACAAAAACAAAAATTCATCAAAAACATAAAAAAGCTCGATAAAAAATATATGTATACGATAACAAGTTTGAGATGGGGAATAGTGATCGAAGCCGGACTTAGGATCTCCCTTGCATAATTCCGCAAGCGGATGTAAAGAAACGGTGTTGCCGTGCATATCTGAGGCGGCTGTAATTTCCGCAGGTCGCCGCAAAATCAATAAAAGAAACATTACATTGGCGGCAGGCAGTACTGCTGCTGTGCCGGTGGGCCATGGGATTGGATAGGACGAGATGGGAGCGGGTCGCGCAAGCGTTGCTACGTGGCCACGTTGCTACGTTGCTAGAGCTTGCTGGTTCGGCTTTGGCTACTGAAAAGGAGCCAGGAAAGGAAAGGAAAGGAGGAAAGTAGAAAGAGGAGCAGGAAAGGAAAGCAGCCAGCCAGCCACAGTCTTATGAAATATGGCCTCCTTACCAAAGAGACGGATCCTGGAGTCGCGTTCATGGTGGGAGGAATAGGGATGCTGCTTGGGAGTAACGAAGGATCCATACTGGAAACTCTTCCTATCCATAATACTTGTCCCACTCTATACTTTATCCTTACTAGGGATCTTTTCTATACTAAGATTTCTGACCCTTTGATTTATGGCAGAGTTCATCGACTTTACGTCGTCTTTCTTATCGGTATCATCTATACTGTGCTGCTTCTGGGTAAATTGGATTCATTTTTTTCTAGGTTTTTTTTCACTATGTAAACACTGCTGTGGGATTTTACTTGGTCATGTAAAAAAGCATATCTATGAGTATACACATGTGCTACGCGTATCTACATAGTACTGTGTATACATATAATGATAATGAGTTATTAGCATATTATTGAAATCCAGGAAATTATCGCGGGGTAAATTTTATCCTTTTCAGTTATAATTTTTTATCACGATGTACCTAGTATCTTATCCCATAATAGTGCTTCGGCATATTTTGACATTTGATCGCGATGTAGAAGAGCGTTGGTCAAATTAAATGAATATCTTGGAACAATTCTGATATTTTTAGCGCTTAATAAGACATATATATATATTGCCCTTGAAGTTATATTTAAATTAAATCTCATTGATCCAATGTTTCCTCTAATCCTTGGATACCCATTAGTGCATGCAAGGATTAACGCCATAAGCACGTTCCAAATAGGAACGTGTTTATTGTTTCTCCAAAAGAAGAAATGGACCAATGAAATACAGAAACAACGATGTGCCGAATGACGTAAATGCTGTTCTTACGTTGGTACTTTGAACAATAGTTTCCGTAGCACTGCAAACAATGGCTTTATATCAGTACAACTGTGCATCAGATTTAGATGTATGTACAATCCCTTATGATAATAATATTCTACTTGCCTACTCTCTGCGACAATTTCTGTGAAATAACCAGACCAATGACGTAGATTCGTATCGACATGATCATATAAAAAACATGTGTGCAGTTCACACGCGGTAGAAGTGAAACCTTCAGAAAACTAAACAGCGACAGAATGAGACGAATGCAGTATCAGGAGCGGGATAATTATAGGATTTATTTATTATAATATTGGTACCAAGTTTAAAAGTTATTTTACATTTTATTATTCAGACTCCATGTTTCCAATTTCAACAAATGACACGAGTGACTTATGATAAAAATACAAATATTCACAAAAAAACGATACACGTGAACAATATGGCTATGATGCAGGCTAAATCCTACAGATGTATGTTTGTCTCTTTTTAGTGTCGCTTTTTCATTTCATCGAGTTTCAAATCACAACGGTGCTAAAGAAGTTTTTACTTAAAAAATTACCTAAATGATGATATACGTTGAAATTAATGGACGTTTAGTATTGATATTAGACGGATACTCATATATCAACTTACTGTATAGTGACACAAGAGTTGTTAATATTAGTATTGGTAAACAATCTATATAAGACGTCATGGGCAAAAACCTCTAGAGAATTGTTCGTGACGCAGCCCTGTGTGTTCTTTACATATTTCATGGGACCGGTTAGTCCTGGCAGGCTCGGGAGCCTGTTGCTCCGCTCGTCGAATTCGTGCTAGCAGGAAATCCTGGTCGGCCGCAAATTAACCCCAATGCGTGCCTTCTACTCGATTATTAGATCTGGAAGCCTTAAGCCTGTGACGACCTCGACCCTTTTTGCCTTAACGGCGCACGAGCTTGGGTCACGTCTGGGTTAGGCTCGTTTAGATTGTGTTAGGTTCGGTCTGGCTGCGCTTGGGGGTTGCTTCACTTAGAATTTGACTGTGGGTCTTGGGATTGGGTTGGGTCAGGTTAGACAAGTCTCAATATGTCCCGTGCACGTTAACCGTTAGCCGGTTAAATATTTAAGGGATGTCACACTAGTTGAGTGATTAGAAGGTTGGGGCTAGGTTCTTTAGAAAATGCGTAAGGCCGCATTACATAAGTTTCTTTCGTTATGGGCAAGTTTAGGTGTTATCATGTTGAATAATGATAAAGGGTTTTAAGTATTTTTTCATAATTAGGGGTCATTAGGTTTACTCCGATTTACATCGTTATATTATGATATTGGGATTTTAATGATTGAAGCGCATTTTGATTGATGATTTTATTCTCCAAGTGATATCTAATACGGAGCGAAATAGAAGAACGGTAATAAGGAAGAAACAGGTTCTGTTTTCATGACTGCTAACTTGAGTGACTTATCGCTAACTATCGCTGAGTCAATCTCAGATAACATACGGCTCGCGTGCTAGCCTTTTTACTCTTTATTCGTTTATGTGTGACACCGTGCAATTAATCGTGCAGTCTATCCATAATCATAATAATCGTCATTCGAACAAAGCTTGCGCCGTTAGTGTCGCTATAGTTAATTTTGAAATGAAATCCCAAAGAATTTAGGGAGACGATACAGGTTAGGAAAAGATCACGTGAAGCATCTGAATGTTGCCGATACGGTTTATGGACGACATAAAACAGTAAAGTTGCAAAACGCAACTTTCTTCCCATTACAGGTCTTTTAATGGCTCCTGACTATTTATGGCGTTTCCAGATTTTTTTCTTGTTCGCGATGGATGGTTTTAATCGTTTTTCTTTTTTTTCTTTCGCTTAACTTTTTCGTGGACGCAAAATGTCGTGTTACGGCAAAGATAATGATATCGATTAGAAAAACTATCCTGAGGGCACAAAATGGTCGGACACCTTTTTTCGTTTTTATACTTTCTTGAACTACGTACCGTCCAATCTTCCAGATCCTTCGAAGGATTTGATGGATTCCTCCGGTAATGCGAATCCTTGTATACACGTTAACAAGTTGTAATTCCACTTGGGAAAAACAGATCACGCAATAAAGACGGGAAGCTCACGCAAAGGGCGTTGCGTAAACGAGTAGATAATACCGTGTACTTATCTGACAATTCCCAGTAGACTGATACACGAGCATTCCATTACAATGATCCTGAAGTGGATAGGCTGGTAGGACAGTAAACGGCGTGAGCCGTCGTGATGGCGATAATAGGATTCATAAGATGTCAATAGCGTTCGCTCGTGGGCCATCTGCCGGTAGTTTCGATAAATTTCGACGAAACAATATATATGAACGTTCTTCGTATAAATATGAGGACTTTTTTTTGATAATTTGCGAACCACTGAAGCTAGCCGCAATGAACAGGGTTCCGGGCGATGGAGTCGAAAACCTCCCGTGAACCCTACTTACCTCTCACCAAAGATTCTTTCTTTCTGGGCCCATACCGGGGGCCCGAACCTGTATGCCCGTATGCACCTAAATACATGCTAGGTCCCCTCCAGAGACATGGGCACTCCGTTGCTAGGCGCTTCCCTTCGTTGCTAGGGCCCATCCCCACCATAGTCCATATTCGTAGTCCCAAAATGCATTGAGTCCCGCATTTGCCCGGTCCACCATACCCTTCTCTAACCGCCCAATGCAGTTGGGCCAGTGCAACAAGCCAATCCCCACCAGCGGCTTGCTCTCTCTATACTCTCCCCTCTAGTTGCTAGACCCACTTGCCCCCTTTTTTTCAGGGATAGAACCGGCATCGTCGGCTGTGGATGCTCACCCCACCTTAGGTGCAACGGCCTAAATGCAATTTATTCTCCAACCGCCTTCGGTCTTTCTTTTTTCTTTTTACCTAGGCTGAGCGCCCACCACAGGCCCAGACCATGCGCCAAGATATCTCTTTATGTATTTTTCTCTCTATTCTGTCAAGATGGCGAATGCCACTTTTCGTTAGGCCCAACGCTGTCCGACTCCTCTCTTTTTCTCTCTCGCTCTTTTCTTACTTCCCTAATTGTTCTTCACGCTGTCTTCCTACCCCCTCTCTCTCTCTCTCTCGCTCTCTCTCTCTCTCTCTTTAATCCGAGATAAGAAACGTTGCGTAGTTTAAATTTTCGAAACCATGACTATCGCGCAATGAAAATAATTTTCCGAAATCGAGAATTCTTTATATGTAAATTCTTTATTCACTGGTAGACAGAATAACAATCATTTTTTAATACTGTATAAAAATAGATACATTACTTTAAACTCACCTTTGACTTTAATTCTGTTACTCAATGCAGTATTGAAGTTTTCGATCGCTATTGATCATTAGGATCATTTGTAAAGGACTAATGTGCTATTCTCTTCCATGATCATCATTACATGAATTTATGGTAAGCCTAATCCCTGTATATACGTTTTTTTTTTATGAAAAGCTTTTTCGGATAATCGTCATAGATCAACCAATGGTTTGGCAACGATTTAATTAACTTGATATTATTTGTTCTACTTCTTTGCAAATATCTCAAGCGAAATATGCCAATTAAGGATGTCGTCTCTGAAATGCTTTCATACTTTGTCGATTATGCATCTAAACCCTCTTCGCTCAAATATCTTATTCAACTCGATATACAGACTCGTAATGACGAATTGCGTAACTAATCGCTAACAATTACGTCTGTTCAAATACAAAACTTACAATTCGACATTTTTCGGAACTTCGGACAATAATGGATTAAAGTCTGTTACTGACACGGAGGAGCGCAAAATAATAGAAGTCTATTCATTGTTTTGGTTCGTTAACCGATCGGAAACGTTTCAAAAGCCGTTCATTTATTGCGAATTCCTCGTGATTAAAAAAAAAGTATGTATAAATCAGTGAATAAGTAATCGTACAAAGAACAGCGGTGTCCCACCTGGTGCAATATAATCATCGATGCAGAAAATATCGTCCCATATCAAAAGGCGCGTGTACCTTCATGATAACTTTTCGAGAGTTTCTAAGAGAGTAAAAAGTGTAAAGTAAAAAAGAGCAGGAGCCAAGAAAGGAAATAAGAAGAAAAATAAAGAAAAGGAGGCGTAGAGTCCTGCGGCCCTGTCTCGGTGCTAGAGCCCCCTTCCTTCGACTGCAGTTAAATGCACTATCCACTTCCCCACCCACGATGCCCCATCGTGCAATCCTCCTATTTGGACCCCCCACCATTGCGACCAAAAAGTGCAACGGCCTAAATTCACGGAGGGGAAGTCGTGCAGGGGCCTTGGGCCTCCCTACTCTGGCTCCGGTGCAACAACCTAATTTCTAGAGGCTACCGCCCCTTGCATCGCCCCGGTCCTTTCTGCCTGGTTCACAACCATCGCCCTCTCGTCGCCTCTCCTACTTAATGCAATCGCTAGGCGGTTTTCGGTGGCACCTTTTTTTATCCATTTACTTTTTTTTTAAAAAGACGTGCAATCGTCTCCGCTTACTAGCAACGACGGATGCAATACGAGCCCTACTCGGCACCGTGAAGCCCTTCTTCTTCGCCTCTGCTTCAACTTCTTCTTTTACTACTACAGCTATAACTACTACTACTATTAAGTCTACTTCATTATTTTCATCTTCAGATTCTCTCCTCTGCTGCACTACTGCACTCTTCAGACCTTGGCCTCTTCTATGCTTGTTTTGCCATACTCCCTTTTCAGCCCTTTAGGACGCATTTTGGCTGCGCTGTTGAGCCAGTTCAAATGTAACTAAAACTGTTTTGCATTTGAAGAAATAAATTCTACGAAAATATCAATATTTTCATGTGATTCATTCAAATGAAATATATTAACAGTTTCGTTTTACTGGTTTGTCCAGTTCATTTATATCAAAATCACAGACTCTGTATAAACATTGTACATATCCATAAAATAGAATCTATAATATTAAAATATTAGACTTACATATTGATCTTATCGATGCTTAAAGGATTTTATATTTTCCACTGGTCATTAGAGTGTCTCATTATTAACTTCCAGTCTCCTCAAGAATAGATTTTTTTAGAGTTTCTCGGCTGGCAAAGACTCCAGCGGAGACGAAAAAGCACACCGTCCTCGAGTTTCTCAGTCGGTTTGAATCGCTGATCGGTTTCACAAGAGGTTACGTGCCGGGATTCGGGTTTGCCGTTGAGGCTTTTGGTTTCTTTCGTGTGTTGCGCGCAGTTGCACGCTCCTCTAGAATTCATTCGGCAGGCGATGCTGGGCTTCTCAGCTTCGCGAGGATCAACGCCCTACAAAAGTTCTTTGAGCCGAAGAGGACCACCTGCCCACGAGCTCGCAAAACCCCACCTCCATCATCGCTGGTGCATTGCCCTTGCAACTTGACTTAGGGCCCGTTTCCAATAGTTTTCAAACATGAGTTGAAAGTTGTCCTTTAGTCAAATTTTATTACAATTTAATTAACGCGCTCAAAAATAAAGATCAATATGATTTATCGATCCTATGCTAAATAATAGATTTTTTGTAATAATTTTTTATTTTTGCTAATGTTCCTAAAAAATATTTAATTAAATTTCATTAAAAAGACTATTAATAAAAAATATTTGTATTTAATATAATTGATTAGTGGTAATGAATAAATCTACTATTGAATGCCCTTGATTATTGTATTAAGTACAATATATTCACATATACTCTGCAACTAATAAAAGTGCATAGCGCCATTGTTATTCGGTGCAATGGCCTTAATCTCTAGGTCCGTGATTTTTCGTTTCGCATAGTGCGTCGCTTGGCGATGCCGAGTTCGTACACGTGCCTCGAGCACAGAGCGTTGAAACTTTATTTCTAGAATGTTTGATTTGAGAAAGAAATAGCCGTGACTCGTTCTTCGCGAAAATGAGTGGACCCCCTTTGTAAACTACGGGCGGTTTAGGAGGTTCTTGATCTTTTCAAAAATGACGCCTTTGTATCGACAGCTTGACATTTTTTCTCGTTAGTCTTTATAAATTTTACATTTACGACAGTGCATACGTTATTTTTAAAACATCCCATTATTCCTACGTTGGCTATTAATAACCTCATTACTGTATGTGTATATTAAATTACAAATTTTACTCTTGAAGACATTTTTTTTTAAATTAACATAATAACGTGGTTACTGACTTTTTGAAAAATGAATGTCCGTTACACCAATACACTTTCTGGGTGATCAAGCGTGTCGTTGTAAAAATAAAATAACGAACTGAGATAAAGAGAAAGAAGGGCAAATAGAAGAGGAAGAGGAAAAAATGAAAAAAAGAGTCAATTTTACGGTGTACGATTGTTTCGTCGCATCCTGTCGTCGAAATCTCCCAAGAAGCACGATGGAGGAGCCCTTATTTTCAAAGATCCTTATCTCGGTATAGGCAATAGCAATTTTTAATTCCATATTAACAGATACATCTATAATACTAAAAATGTCTCATTATCACAAATCATATGTCTATCATATAAAAAAAATCGACTACAAATTACTTATCATATTATAAAATAGGAATAGGCAATCAATGTGACATAAATCAATCAATAAATTATCAATAAATCAAGACTGGTATCCAAGGATTACGATTCGACGCTCCACGATTTATGAATTTAATTTACATAAACGATAAAATTATGCTATGTATATAATTTTGAAATTAAAAATTAACTAAAAATATAGAAAAAATACAATAAATATCAAAAGGTTCAAAGTAGGAACATAGTTAAGTAATCGACTTTTCCTCATTTCTAAGACGCTGCAACCGAAATGAGGAATATTATTAATATGTATATTCAATATTCAAATGTTCCCACCTTCCTTTAGGATCTGGAGGAACAATCGCTCGCGGGACGCGGGTTGTCCATTTAACAACGGCCTTATTTGGAAATTATAAAAATCACTCCAGAAACTAGTCCGTAGGCTTGTGAAATCCTTGAAACGACAAGTAATAGCCTCTCGCTACTTATCAGACATCAGAAGCTTATATATGTATATGTATATATAAATGAATATATAATATGCTATATAATATGCTATATATATACACATGTAGATACAACAGGTTACACCCAGAGATCATATAATCAGAAATGTTGAAACACAAGTCTTATATGTAACGCGTCTTCTCTTATGCACTATTCCAATGGAATTCGTTAAATCGTCGAATGTTGAATTCGTTGAATGGTTTTTTCTTGTGGTACAACGGCAGTGACAAGAACAGAAACAAGCCGCAAGTTGAAACTTGCAATTCGCTTCCTCCAAATCGTAGGTAGTGTTCGAAGTCCCTATATGAGGAAGCATTTTCATTCTTTTTTAATATTTGACTTCCTCATAGATGAATCTTCATTTACTACCGAACCGCGAAATTTTGAATTGCTATAAAATTAGACCCGCTTCGCCGATCTTCGCCAAATTTCATATGTATTACGGCTAGATGATATTTCATACTTTCAAAGAATTGCTATTTGATTCGTTGAAGTAAGCGCTAGTTACAGCGATAAAGTTGATTTTCCGAAAAATTCGAAATATCATACAATCAAAACTTCTTGATAGATTTGACCCAAATGCAATACCAACCAACCTTGAATACAAATCTCTTTGACAAGAACTATTTGGATGAGTATCGCCCTTTTTTTGGGGAATTTGAAAACAACACAAAATCCGAGCCGCAGCTTGAATCATGACGAAAATTATAGTGAACGAAGGAATTATAGAGCTACACATGCCTGAAAAATTTGGAAGTTGTAGCTAAAACCGTTCTCGAGTTATACACGTTTGAATTTTGGGAGGTCACTACACACACACGCGCGCGCGCATCGGGACATTTTCTCCAAATGTGTTTTCTCAACGTTTTGGCACATTCTGAACATGGTGACATGAAAATCTCGAAAGAACAATTTTTCACCGTCACATATATGTAGTATATCCACGAGATCAGTGTAGGCGATTGGCAGCATTCAAAAGTAGTCCCTAGTTACTTTGAATGGTATTACTACGCGTTCATGCCTCCTTTCCCTCCCCTAACCAATACGGGTCGATCTATGATTTTAAACAACATGCGAGGTGATCACAAAATAATTGAAATAAACGTTTAAGCTTTATTATTAATTCACAT
>JARQTJ010000423.1:436940-447385 GCA_030142635.1 Trachelus troglodyta | reverse complement strand
GAGAGAGAGAGAGAGAGAGAGAGAGAGAGAGAGAGAGAGGGAGGGAGGGAGGGAGAGAGGAAGAGAGAGAGAGAGGGAGAGAGAGAGACTCAATATACAGTAGAGAAAGATAAAAAACGAGAAGAATAAAAGTGGTAGGGATCCGCATGGAAAAGGAAGCGAGTCGACGTCAGGGGCGACTATGATGTCCGGCAAGTTACAACTTAAAACGGACAGGATCGTCCACTCAGCAGGATTCTTCAAGTTACGTTACGGACATGCAAGTGCTCATCGTGAAAAGAAAAGAAGCAGCAGCTGTGAAAAGTGCGAAAAGTGGCCAGTTCCGACGCCACTCCGTCGTCGGCATCGTATCTGGTGAAAGTGCGTGGATCAATCGTGGCGTGGCATCAGTGGGGCTGGAGGCCTCTTCAAATTCCGACTCTATTTTTAATTGGAACTCGTTAGCTTTGCGCATTTTCATCTCGCGAGGGGACCGCGAGCTGGTACCACCCCCACCACCGTTGCTGCCTTCAGCCACCACCAGCATCACCACCACCACCACCACCATCACTGCCGCCACCACCTCTCTGCGTACGCACTATTTTTTAGTCCACACTTATTACGACAGATGTCTCATGCGCCGATAAAGAATAACGCTGGTCCCCCCCGTGCTAGTCCCGACCCGGCTCGGTGTCTCGGCACGCACGCTTTTTTCGCGAGACGCCACCGCGACACGTAGTTACGCGAGAGCAGGACGTCCACAGGAGGCAACCGCGTGGATATAACGCTACGAATGGCGCAGAATCCCAACCAGCAGCCTTTCGTATTTCGCGGCTAGGAACGTTGTGCTCGCACGTCCGACGGAATCTCTCTTTCCTCCCCTCCACACTCGCTCGCACCACGACACATACTGGGTCTCACTGTCTCGCTCACATTCTCTCTCTCTCTCTCTCTCTTTCTCTCTCTCTCTCTCTCTCTCTTCCCTCTCTCTCTCTTCCTTATTTGTTCGTTCCCTCCTTTTCTTTCTCTCTCCTCTTGCTCTCCCTTTGCTAACCTCTCTCGTTTGCTCCTTTGTTCGTTCCCTATTTCTGTTTTACATATTTTCTGTTACGTCTCTTACTCTCTCTCTCTCTCTCTCTCTCTCTCTCGCTCTCTCTCTCTCTCTCCCTCTCTCCCCCCCTCTCTCTCTCTCTCTCTCTCTCTCTCTCTCTCTCTCTCTCTCTTCTTCTCCATTCACCACATACTCTTTATCCCCGCCGCCCCCCTCTCTATCTCTCTCACGATTTCCCGGTGTGTGAGTTTACCACCGAATATCCTTCCGTTATCTTTGATCATCTTGCTGTCAAAACGAAACGAAAGGTGTTTTTCGGAAACGCGATTCACTGCGAAGTCGCTGCCATGCGAACGCACGCAGCTACATCGAAACACACAAGTATAATGGTGCTCTAACGGGAAATCCCGCTGCACATGAGCCTGCAGGTGTCGCAAGGTAAAGCTGTTTCGTCTCCTCACGCATGCTTCATCCCTGACAACATGGCTACTTATACCACTATCACAATTGTCTATTTTAATAACGCTATTCCTTCGTTACTCTCAAATTGTACTGTCAGTTTGATTGCTGTGTTGTACGTTCTCTTTAAGGAATGAATTTGATTCTGTGCATTTTATGTGACACTTTTGAGTTTTCTATATCGTTACCACGTTTTGCAGCTACTATTGTTTTTCGAATCTTTTCCTAATATTTATTTCCCTTGATAGTCTACCTTTAGTCTTGATCCATTGACTGTCGCCAACCATTTCTCTCTTATCTTACCTCTGACTCCAGCAACACTAACACTTCCGTTACTATTAACACCTGCACATCTCCCACTTGTTAGTAGAATACTTTCTTATTGAACCGCTTTGTATACGTCACGTTATTAAAACCAATCAAAATGGTTTCACTAATTTGTCTATCCTTTCTCCCACCTCTAAGTGTCATTTTGACCTTTGTAGCAGTTGCAGATTTCGCGCGCACGGATGTGCTTCATTGACAACGTGCGACGCACCTGATCGGAATTTTTTTGTCGTTTCCTTCCCCACGTTAATCCCCTCTTCTTATCGTTTATTCTTTCTATATCTTTTTCAAAATCCCGCCCCCTCCTCATTTTACAAATTCATGTTCCCACCCGTGTTGTACGGCGCATCTCTTCCCTGTCCCCCTCACTCTCTCACTCTCTCTCTCTATCTCTCTCTTTCTCTCTCTCTCTCTCTCTCTCTCTCTCTCGCTCTCTTCCCCTTTCTCTTTCTTTAGTCAACCTCACTTCTTTACTCCGATCTCGCCGGATCCTCCTAACCTTTCTCCCACCCCTATGCACGCACGTATGCATAACCATTTGCCTCTGTCCATGTCTCCTCACTTTTTTAATCCCTCTTTTCGTCCGACCCAGTGACTGCGTGGAGAACCGTAATGTGAAGTGCGCATTTTTGCAAGCTTACACCGTACAGATAAATCTGGATAAATCGAGTCTCATTGTTTCGGTCATTAGCTTGCCGGCATGACGAGTGATAGGTGTACGCAGGAATGACGCGTCTCGGTGTGCAGTGCCATATATTCCATTTTTGGTTATACACTATAGTGCCATATACATATATTTTTGCCATTTTTGACAGTGCTAGAGTACTGTCACGTGATTTCATTACGTGCGATATTATTCGACTACTATTTCTCTAAGTATTAAAGGTGTGTATATATACATTTTTAATTAGAAAAAAAGGTGGAATTAGCATTAGATTCAAAATGTCTTAAATTAATATTTTTTGGGGGAGTAGCACTGGAGCTTTTTTGAATTAGGACAATTTTTTGCACCCCCCCTCCCTGCTTCCTCTCTCTCTCTTTCTCTCTTGTTAGCCACTTATCAGTGGGACCGACTTTTACGTTGGATAATTTCAAGTATTCTTGGCCGGAGGTTAGGAATTTTCCTATGGCGGGATTATTCAAACGAACAACTCGCGTACGTAAGAGCGTACACTGAGTTGGTGTAAATAAATTTTTTTTATTTTAAAGGACCACATGAGAAATTCCAGGAATTATTGGATGTGTCCATTTCACGTAATTCGTAAAAGAATATGATAAACTACAAGGCTAGTTTGGGTATACCGATAAGAGAGTATTATCAGATTCTATATTGGACTCGCGGCATAGCGGATAAATTTACGAAAAGACTCGGGCTGAGTTGAATTAGTTCTAAGAATTTTTTTTATCTTCCCGCAGTGCCGATAACATTATCGAGGTCCCGCGTTTAGCTTGCACTTTTACAAGTAATGGAGAATTATTTAATCGTGTGCTCTCTGGCCGGGCTCCAGCTCGACGACCTAATTTTCTTTGCGGGCTGTGGGATAAAGAGAAAAAACGGCTGGATGCAGTTTTTAGCGCGAGCTCCTCTCTCCTTAGGCCTGATGTAATCAGACTTTATCGTGCTTCACTTTTATCTTTTCTACTGCCTCTACTGCTCGCTGTTAATATGTCTGTAGTTACTATAGTTGCAATGCTGCCCTGTCGCTGATTCACTGACAAGAGAAAGAAAAAAATAGAAATATCCACTGCATGAAAGAATCATTTCTATTTCTCTAATACCGCGACGCTATTAGTTTTCTTTCTTTACCTAATCCCTCATTGACATTCATAATTTCAATTATACCCTTATCCGACTGATGATCCTATCAGCTCGATGTATTATTATTTTATATATTAGTGAAATAGTTTTTTTTCAAATTTTTAGGGTTATCTTTATTCGATTCGATTGTATGAAGAGGTTGATTGTATGAAGTGATCTAAATAAACTTTATTTTTTGAAATTACTATAATGTATTGTACACTTTATTGTAACATACATAAATGTAAATGTGTTGTAAATGAAGAATTGTTTTTGTATTTGATAAAGGAATTTTGAAAATGAGGAACAAATATTCTAAAAAGTGTTATAGTCCCAGTATGATGAATATATTCGCTAGAGTTACACAATTTGCAAGTGTTTTTAAAAGAAGTTTTTATCGGTATTTATCAGTGCCTTTGCCGGCTTATCAGCATTTGTCATGCGCCTAGAGAAATTCCGGTGAGGAGAAATTATTTTTAATAGTTGACGCACGTTCTCTTGGTCAGCTGATCTGAGCTTTTCACCCCATGATAATACATTGGAAAATTTTGACTTGCAGGTGAACAGACATAACGATGGTAGATACGCAACACTTTTGCCTGCGATGGAACAATTACCAGAGCAGCATTACGTCGGCCTTTGAGAACCTGCGAGATGACGAGGACTTCGTGGACGTCACCTTGGCCTGTGACGGCAAAAGTCTCAAGGCTCACCGGGTTGTCCTCTCGGCTTGCAGCCCCTATTTCCGTGAGCTACTCAAGGTGCGTTCAGAAACTATTATAAAAATTTTAAAAAAAGGGAGATCAAGCCATTTTATTCCTTGATCGGATGCACGGATCGTGTATGAGCACAAAAAAATAATAATATTAGCACAATTTGTCTAATGAAATGAAATCTTCTCAACTTAGAGCACACCGTGCAAACACCCGGTGATAGTGCTTCAGGATGTGGCGTTCAGCGACCTCCACGCCTTGGTCGAGTTCATCTACCACGGCGAAGTGAACGTGCATCAGCGTTCGCTTAGTAGCTTCCTCAAAACTGCAGAGGTCCTCAGGGTGTCCGGCCTTACTCAACAGGCTGACCAAACGGACAGGGACGAGGTGAGCTCAATTTAAATCTGAATGTTGTCCCTCCTCGTACATTCTCTTTTTCTTATCAAGACCTGTTGACATTTTCCAAAAGACACTGTCTAATTTAGTGGTGGAAGGGGCAGAAAGAGAGAGAGGAAGAGGGGAGACAGAGAGAGAGAGAGAGAGAGAGGGAGAGAGAGAGGGAGAGAGAGAGAGAGAGAGAGAGAGAGAGAGAGAGAGAGAGAGAGAGAGAAGTAAACGCATTTGATTGAGAGGAATCTTAGTAGATAGAATCTCTATCGCAATAGCAGTAAAAGACTACGTCCAGCTGGTCAGAAATTACTAAAGTCCTCACAGTCTTTTGGTCTGTCCCTTTATTGAGGCTTATCAAAGTGATCGTCCTAGAGTATACCGTGCCAGGGATAGAGTGAGAGAGGACGATAGAGAAAGAATGTAGTGAGGGATTGAGAGATGACAGCGTGACGGAGAAGGGGGGAAAGAGAAGAGAGTCTTATCTCGATTCAGTACACCTATCGAGACAGCTTGGGCCAATTGTCATAGGTCAAGTAAATATAGATAAGAATAAGAACGGACCTACGCATCAAGAGAGAGACAAATAGATATAGACAATAATTGAATTTTAGAATATTCATTTTAATTTGCAATTCAATTGCCTTTTTTTCTAGCTTTCTCATGTTCGAGCTCTGGCGGCTGGTGGCAACCATATACCTTCCCACGAGAAACTGCCTGACGAAGGTTTCCCTAGGGGTGGTTCGCCACCGACGCCTGTTACGCCGACACCCACCACCGTTCAGCAGCTGCTACGTCGGGCTCAGATACGTCGGAACGAAAGGCGCACCCCTGATCCTCACGATGAGAACATCAAGAGATCCAGGGTGCCATCGCCGCCACTCAACAACAATGATGCGACACCCACCGACTTTTCCATGGTGAAGAATAACCATCTATCGGCGAAGGTCGAAGGCAATGGTCTTAACGAAGAGAGCAGTCCTGTGACGGATAACATCAAGTGCGAACCGTTGGAACTGACCGGGGGTAACGGTGGCATCGCCGGGCACAACGAGGATTCCTCGGACTCCGGTGCGGCGGCGTCGGACAGACCGCCGGCGTCCGCGAGTAGCAACGAACACGAACCGGAACCGGAACACCCACCGACGCCCAATTTCCTGCCCGAGAGTAAACTCTTCACCTCGACGCCGGGAAGCTTCAATTTTAGCATGGCTGCACTCACCACAGACCATTCACCCTTGTCAGGTAGAGCACTTATCACGATTAATGCTCCACGGACCTGTACGCATTATCCTGATCGTTAATCGCATATACTTAAATAAGGGTGTACGTAGAGAATCGTATGCTTGAATTCTGTTGAAAATTAATTCCAAGGTCAAATCTGAATTAATAGACGTTTTGATGATATCGTTATCTATCAAATCTGTCTCTTATAGAAGTTAAGTTTGACGATCAGACGATTACGTTTTGATATTTGTAAATTGAGTGATGACGGAGATGGATCCATAATTTGTTAGCACTTGCTAATGTTCTTTTAATGATGTTCTCGTAACTGTTCAATTGCTCTTTTATTTCTTTTTTTATTAATTATATTTTTTTATAATATAATAACTGCTGCCTCGAGTATTTGTGCTTTTTCTTCTTATCAAATTCTTCCATTTCTTATTCTTTTTCAATTCCGATTTAGACGTTGCGTACAGGCCTGTTGGCAATTAAATCTTCTTTGAGGACTTTCATTGCTACTTCAGTAATTGCAGTGAAATTTCCAGGGCTTGGCCACGGGTTGCAGACGCCGGACCTCGCAGGCACTTCGCAAGGTAAGAGAAAAACTCATTTTTCTCTATTGTCGAAACCGAGCAAATCAAAGAATCTCATAGTTTGATTCTACTTGTGATTAAGACACAAAGCAATTTCAGAGACTGGGTAATAATGAACCGTAGTTATTCTATAGTAAAAAAAAACCAAGTAATCACTACGGTGAATTCTTTGGTTTGATATTCGGAAAAACTTGGCCTACTATCGTTTACTTTTTCATAATGAAAAATTCGTCGCAACGTCACCGCTACAAAGTCCCTCGTATCGGTGCAATCTCGTTGCCACGAATTTCTTGTAATCTCCATAGAGAAAGTACCACTTGTGCAGTTATATCAAACTAACAAACAAAAGATAGCAAAAAAAAACACGAACTCCAAAAAAAACTAAACCATAAATTTAAAAAAATGCAAATAGAACATGAATAAATCTCTATTTGGTTGCGGTGCAAGCACTACTGTCTGCTTCGGAAATTGAGTCTCTTCTAATTGGCATGCGGTTTTTTTATACAAATCATTCGCGATCATCATTCTTTACAATATCATTGCGAATCTCGCTTGCATCTATCATTGTCTCATACGAATAACGTTTACGGAGTGATATCGTGCGTCACAATCAGGTCCGTATTTCCTCGATGATAATTGTTCCTAAAATCATGATTTTTAGAAAAAAAGTGAAAAATTTAATGATACGATTACACAATCGTCAATAACATATCCATCTTGAAAAAAAATCCCTAAGGTTTGCGGACCTGTCGAGTTGACGTGTTTGCGATAGCATTCTAAAATTGGCGAATTCACCAAATTATTCATGAAATAAAAAAAACAAACAAAAGACAAGACAAGAAATCGTCAGTTTGGCATTACTGTACAATGATTACGAAACTTCGATTGGCACCGCCGTCACCTTTTTCCGTACACGAAAGAAGGTGCACGCTAAATAATATCAGAGCGATGGTAGTCATCGTTAGCTTATACGTATAGTTAAGATTAACCTGTACGTGACTGTCGTTAAAAAAAGGGAAAACGAAAAAAGTTGACAAGAATTACACCCAACTTCTATAAGGATCGTTTATGCGTTCACATTTCAACGCGATAGCCGACAGCGTAATTTATCTCTCTATTGTTAAGTTCTATTTTCTTTTCCCTTTTGTTTTATTATTATCGTGGCGTGCTCGTTCTGTCCAATTTGCCAGTTTTTGTATTAGTGTTGTCGTCGTCCCGTATGTATGTTGATTTTCACGAACGTACTGTGTACAGTCAATGATAGCATCGACGTGATAACAATTTAGATTATCTGTAATGTCGATTGCATCAAGTGGTTAGGAATGGGTTGGGAACCCCCCGTCAAGCTGTATAAACGATTTGTTCGTTTGTCATAGCAGAGGATGCGATGGGATGCTGAAATCGATGAACATATATCACTCTAAGTGATACATATAGTATATACAAACATATACGTATATATGTGTGGGTTTGCCGATAGTATAGTTTAAAGACAGGATACCATAAAGCAGCGTTCACATTAGCGAGCTAATGCGGTTTTTTCTAATACTACCTTGGAACATCACAGCATTGGAATTCTACCCTATCCTAACCTAACGCAACCTTTTCTAAGCCCATCACAATTCCGGATGCCTGGCATTATAAAATTTGAAATAGTTTGATGTGACGGCGTTATGACCGTCAACGCAGCTCTTACGCTGAAAATTCTTTGAAAACAGACCTGCAACCAGCTACAGTGCTTAAAGTAGCCAATACGTAAATGAAATCATCTCCAAAAATGCCCAAAACCAAATTTATACATTTTTATTTTTTTTAAATATATTTCTCGAATATTAATATTAGTCATTTTTACGTTTTTTTTTTCATTCTTGCCCCCTACCCTCCCTTCCTCGCTCTCTCTCACACACACGCACGCGCGCGCGCGCGCGCTCGCGCGGTCATTGCGAATATTTTCATTTGTCCCTTTTCATTTGTCCTCTTCTCTCCATTTGACCATGGAACGCGTAACGTGTGCCTCCTCGCCAATGAGAACTCACCCTAGTAACATCGCGAGTCCCTGTGACCAATCACGCTGCTTTCGTGCATCTTTTTATATAACGCAACCTACGTGGCCGCGACTATGTATATCTTTTGAGCTGTTTGCGAAATTGTTTGTAAACGCGACGATTGTCCCTGTCTAGTCTTGGACTTATCAAACGCAGGCTCAATTCCCAAGTGGAAAAGTATCGCACGACGAGAATGATCATAGCCGCTTCTGGGCGATATTATTCTCTTCGAAAGTCAATGTACATGTAATATATATATATATATATATATATATATATATATATATATTTAATAATAGTTACGCGAATCTTCTGTGATTTTTATTATAAGATACGTAATTCTAGAATAATAATTATATCTGTAATAAAAATGTAGTATGGAAACATCTTTGCTGCTATAGTGCCAATTTTTACGATAGAAAACGAAGTATTGCGCGTCGATAGTGTAAGGTTAATACCAGAAAAAATAAAAATGTCTAACGTAAACGGTAAAAAAAATATGAATGCTGTCGCGAAATCTTTGAGCGTTTAATAAATGATTAAAAATCCACAAATAAACGATCGCCAATATCCGCAGACTGAAGAAATTCAGGTGTCTGGCGACGTGTCGCTTAATATTTGAACGTCTGGTTTATGCTAGGTTAGTACTGAAAAAGTTATCAGTGGCCCCGGCGATAAGGCCGCAGATGTTATCCGCGAAATTCAAGGTCCCTCTATCTCTGCTGAATGTAGCCAACCAAACATTGGCTAACTAAAAATACCACGACCTTGGCTCGCCACTCACGTTATTGCATCGCTAGGAATTGTTAGATACTAAATCGTCTCATCGTACAATGAATGTCAAACGTCTTTTTTCAACTATCGAGAATCTGACTCTTAGGTATAGCCATCACGCTTTTGGGTCGAAGATTAGGAAAATGAGTGTAACGATGATGATAATGATGATGATGATGATGATATAACACGGGCGCCCTCTGGGCCTGGTACCTAATTTTTGTTCGCGGCTGTTGTAACACCCTGTGTGTAAAATCGCAAGCATGTGTCACCTTTATTGTCAGAATGTCGCTTGCTTTATTTTGAAAACGTTTTGCATCGCGTTGCGTACGTATTCTCCTCGCGTGACTCCAGTCCAATATGGCCAGCACGCTTCTTCTGTAAGGGTGTCGAACTTTTCGCATACACGTTTCGCGTAATGGATATGCGCCTTTTCTTGTAACAATAATTTATCAGCTGGAGAAAACTTTTTATACATCATATACAATTGTCGAGTATTCACGATTCCGAGGAGACTCTGTGGACTCGAGCCGATACACTTTCGCCCGTTATCATTCGACGCAAATAAATGGCCGATCTTCGAGCACTCTTTTCGTTTCATTGAAACTGTTATTTTCACATGCCGCGTTCGTTTTTATCGCCCTTAATGCGTAATGCCGTTATGCAAAAAACAATAATACGTTGATACGGAGCTCGTTATGCTACTTCTTTGTCTGTGGGGGTGTGGTGGCTATCGTGATTGCAAATGAAAATTTTTTTATTTCTTGAGCATTTCATTTTTTTTCTATCTCTATTTATTGCTCTTCTCCTTTACGGAGGGGAAATATCACATGAAATTTTCATTAGTCCCATCTGTACTTTGCTACGTATATAATTTACTTCGATTTGGGTCCAGCTACTTTCAACCCTCACGAAGAAAGTCTTTCGCGGCTATTTTTACATTGTTTTCCCGGACGGTCGTATTTTCGAAAGTCGAAATGGCTGCTCGGCCATACTTATGCTTCTCTCTCTCTCTCTCCGCAAAATAAATATCGCTTTCTCTCTCTCTCTCTCTCTCTCTCTCTCTCTCTCTCTCTCTCTCTCTCTCTCTCTCTC
>JARQTJ010000423.1:414153-436840 GCA_030142635.1 Trachelus troglodyta | reverse complement strand
CTCTCTCTCTCTCTCTCTCTCTCCTCTCCTCTCCCCTCCCCTCCCCTCCCCTCCCCTCCCCTCCCCTCCCCTCCCCCCTCTCTCTCTCTCATTTTTTTTTCTTTTCGGCCTGCACACTCTTTGCCTGCGAAACGGCACGCTAACCTGTTGGTAATGCGAAATCGTGTAAAAATAGCTGGAACTCGGACTACTTTCTGTATCCGCGAACCCAGCCTGCTGCAACGTCCTCTCAAATATTTGTTCTCGTCGCGTCATGCTGCTCTGTTTTTGCCAAATTCTTCTTTTCCGGATTTTTGGTACCAATTTATTGATTTCTTCTAAGGACAGGTGCTCTTGGACTAATTTTTTATACTGTAAAAGATCTTGTATAATTGAATAAATCAGGGATTTGTCCATGCATTTCATAAGGCTTTCGAGATGTGCACACTATCCTATCGCCATCTGTTGCACAAACCATGAGACACAACACTTTGCCCCGTCGGAGAAGCGTTTCCCTTTCGCTCTCGTTGCTAGCGATTTTCTTGATGGAAATACGGTTGGACTCCAGAATTCCTATAACCCAATAACTATTTAATACTCGTCTTTCAATTTTTTTTATTTTCCAAAATTCCCTATTTCTTATCCCCCTCCCCCCTCATTTGATGTCTACTGGGATGTGAACATTTTTCTGAATTCTTTTATTACACCCTCAACCGCGTGGAGAAAATTCATGCAATTTCTCGCGTGACGGGCTTTTTGTGCGTTTTCAACGTCGCGACGAATACTAGTAATATAGTAATTCCGTGGCAGTGGACTTCTTTATCTGTAGAACGTACTTATCGGCGGGTCTAGCTGCTTGTTTTTGTCTGCTATTATCGATAATGAACTTGAGGTGACCTCGAAAACTGCGCAATTGCCAGAGGTGTGTGCACTGTCGTGTGTCGCTATCTCGATGCACCGCATGTTCGCGACCCGTAAAAAATGAATGTAAACGTGAAAGGAGAGTAGTGGTGATTACGGAGACGGTGGCGCTGGGGACGTTGTGTGGGTGGCGGGAAGAGGGCGGATAGGAGTGACGCACAAAAATAGGAGAGAGTGAAAATAAACACAGCTATTGATTTACCAGCAATGTTTGACTTTCTTAAACAATTTGGCGATACTGATTTGCGTATCAATACCTCAACACCAACTTCAATAAGGCTCGATTAGATTCAATTTAAATTTTAGAATCGTATTCCCAACAGCACGCATTGATTTATCAGTCATCAAAAATTTATTTCCCAACAGTCACACGAACAATTCGTTTAAGCTTATGCGGTAATAAAATTGTTCGCTCATTTGATCCACTCAAGTAATTTATTTACGTTAAGTAGCGTTGTTACGTTAAGTAACAAATTCTGCAATTGTTTGACGTCATGCACTCTAGGAGTATGAATAAAAACAAGAATACTGCCTTGGGTTCTAAATTCGAATTCACGCGGCACACTCTCTCTTCTACACGTGGGCATCGTAGGGTGAGACCAAGTTAGGGTGGTAAACACGTGCGGTCAGGACCTTCCCCACTACGTAATCTATTGAGTATTCGTTCTTTTACTCTTTCTAAATTATAATAATTTTTTGCATTCTTTGAATATTGTTATTTTGCAATCGTCTGTCATGCGATAACATGATAACATGATAACATGATAACATGCCTTTCGTATCTCAATTTTGTATAACATACGTTCGCGATACATACTTTTCTATAAAACCGTATGATTTTCTATACTTTGATCCCGTATGTTCATTCGATATTTAAGAGAAGATAATTTTCGGTTAAAGATCGTATATGAACCCCCGTCCTTTCCCGCCCCATGGAACAAAAAGGAATAAGAGGGCGGATCTGGGGTACGAGTTATCTCCCTACATCGATCGGAATTTTCGTCTACATTGGCAGCCAATTTCCACGGCTGTAAAACTGAATACGCGCAGGGTCTAATCTCAGCCGTAAAGCCGGAACTTTATTAACGCGCAGTCGTTCTTCTGGAGGACTTTAAGGTTCGTGTAACCAATCCGGAAGCCAGCGGCATTTTTCCCTCGGCAGTTGGCCTATTGATCGTGCGGGGTCCTCCAGCGCTTAGAGTCAACATCAGTCATAATACGGGGCTATGGTGGGGTTATTAAGAATAATACGCATCCTAGGTATCCCCAGTCCTCTTCCCTAACCCTCCTCTCATCGCGGAAGGCTGGAGGGTTTTAGCGAGGTGCGTTGCCTAGGTAACCGGCCGGGTAAAATCCGCAAAGAACCGGGACTCGTTGCTGTATTGACATCCCATCCGCACGGGCAGTACAACCTTTTATGAGTGTGGGTGGTCCTTGTCATCGTTCTGACCCCTGCCCTACCCATGATCTTGCTCAGCCCCCTCTATCGTCTTGAGCCTACGGTGAAAATAAAAAAAAAGGAAACTAGAGATAGTGTAGTAGTGGCTGCGAATCGCGGAAGTCGAATGCGATCCCGTCTTCCTTCTACTCTTCTTCTTTTTCTTTTTCTTGTTCGTCCTCTTCTGTATGATCGTCATCTCTTCCCTTCCTTGTCTTTTTTGCACCCGTCGCAGGATCGCCTCCGCTAGGGAGAATATACCGTATTTGTAGGAAATGGGTTCCTCAGCATCCTCTACAGGAACTCCCCATATTTCACACGTTGCCAACGGTTGGACTCAGCCCCCTCCTCTTTGGTTGCAGACCGGGAGGTCGCCGAGGAGGATGGGGCTTGGAAGTCCAGAAGTCGTCATCAGACCTCGTACTCGTACCAAAGCACGACCTCTAGTCAGAACCAGGAGTTCCCAATAATCGATTTGCTCGAGGACTTTGGCGATCAGATCATATTCAAGTCTGAATCGGTTTCACCTTCTAAAATGGATCCGGTCGTTGATGAACCCGTCCAGGTTGTATCAGGCGCGCCAAAGAATAGTCACGACGGCGACACGTCACGTGACGCCGCGTACTGTCGCTACTGTCAAAAGACCTTCTCCAGAGCTTGGTCCCTTCAACGTCATCTGGCGGACACGCACTTCTACGTGCCGCAATCGTTGGCCTGCGATCAGTGTGGACGCAGCTACAAGTCCAGGAACAGTCTTGTCAGTCACAAAAGTCAATATCACGCGAAGAAGGATCATCGCAAGGATATCCTGAATGTGCAATGCGAGATCAATTATTGATTTACTCTTCGAACCGATCTTACTTTACTTAGTGCAGCCGAAACGGATAAAATTACCTCTTCCTGATGTATTACGGATGAATGATCTTGTACCTTGGAACGATGATTGCAATGATTGCTATGAGAATTATTTTCTCACACGGGATAGACTATATATAGTTACGATCGTCATGATCGTCGATCTTCGGAAACCCAAGAGATGCACATGGGACATCATCCTGCTCACAACTGTGGGCGATCAAAATCATCGATCAAGATCAAGAAAATCCTCGGACGTCACTCACACAGGCAAAAAATCGTCGAACGATGAATGTCCTCTTACGCGATATGTTTGTAAACCGCAGAGTATCAAGAATCGACTGACATGATAACAATCAGGCATCATGAAGAAGAATGCACGAACTCATCCATTGCTAACAGTATAGATCCTCAGTTCGTGATCGTGATCGAGGCGACTAGACTAAATTTATCTGAGCATCGCGAGCTCCTTGAGACTTCGAGAGACACAAAGTGAGATTACACAAATGTATAGCCGCTTAATCGTATAATGGGCCGTATAGTAAAAAGTGATGTACACCTTCATATATACATATATTATATTATATTTACGTAATAAGAAAATGCGCCAGTATGTTTGAACTGTATCGTGATAAGCGTAATAGAGAATGAGAAAAGGGAAGGAAAGTAAAGTAAATCGAGATAAAACGAAGCTCTGGAAAAATAAAATATTACATGAAAAATAAAAATGAAAAATTTTTGATCGATATACACGTATGAATTCGCAATTATGGTAAATATGTGTATTTATCTAGTGGTCGATTCAGGTTCCAATGCTACCACTCACTAGCTCCGCCACTGCACGTTCATGCCCCGAGCCTTCTATTTATTATGAAAAAGAAAGTGTATAGAATTATCTATCGTCTAAGGACGCCACTTTATAGGCGACGCACATTCATTAAGCGCAGACGCCTTAATCTCTGCTTCATCGTCATCAGACCATTAAAACGAATATCACACCTGTATGTATATAAGACCGCTCTCTGGCACCTACGCTGTAAATAATATGCATCGACACACGGACTACTCATCTCCTTGGTGCTCGGCAATACACTAACGTCATCGCTCTCAATGGGTCTGGATTATCGGATTGCTTGCACTACTTCTACTACTTCCACTAGGCCGGCATGGGTGGGTGGCGTTTCTCAAGAGAGAGAACTACGCTTCGGTGAACCGATATGCACACGCACTCTTGGAAACGCTCCTCCTGTATCCTCCAAATGTTCTAATAGGCTCATATCTCTCTTACCGCCAGAAAATAAGAAAATGGAAACTATAAAAAAAAATAGATCAGAAGCAAAACGAATCATGTTCTCTCGCGAATCTTGAACACGGTACGATCTTATATTTTGTACGAAAGGAAAAAATGCAAGATCATTCTGGAACATAAAATCGATAATTGACAAAAAGACAGGCACAGCCAGATACTGCTGCGCTCTAACGGACGGGACGCGTGACTGAAAAACGTTAGCACGTAGAAGCAACAGTGTTGTTCATGGTATCGCGGATAATGAGGGGGGGGGGGGGGGCAGGGTCGTGATCGGACGTTAAATAATGTTGTTTTAGAGTGGGTGGGTGGGGGAGTGTGTGAGAAATTTGAACGAGAGGTTGAAAGATTGGGAGAGAGCGTTTGAGGGAGGAATTGAGAATAATAAATGAGAACTGATTCGTTGCTGCACTTGCGATAGTAACCCTGTGTCTGGTTCTGCCGCCAGGTCTGTTGGCCGGCAGCGGCTCGACCGATGAGTTTCGATGCGAGCCTTGCAACAAAAACCTGACCTCCCTAACTCGGTTGAAGCGGCACATACAGAACGTGCACACCAGGCCGAGCAAGGAACCGATCTGTAACATCTGCAAGCGGGTTTACTCCAGTCTGAACAGCCTGCGCAACCACAAGAGTATCTACCATCGGCAGCACTCGAAAAACGAACAGCAGAGGAAGGAGGAGGAGCAACAACAGCAGCAGCAGCAACATCTACAGCAACGCCAGCAACAACAACAATCGCACATGGGATGAGATGAAACGCTGAAGCTGAACGCTCATTGGATCGGTTCCTTGAATCGTGAGACCGTTCGTCCGGCTAAGGTCGGCTCGTTCCGTCATCGTCTAGGATCCGAGAGATAGACATGACATATGACATGGCGTTTTATTCAGCGAGACGACTAGAGCCTCCTGATCGTGAAAAAAGTTCAACTAGTTAAGTTACCTAAGGCTTTGTATATATTTGATGCGAGTATGACGGATTCTTTCTTGTTGTCGGTTTAATTTTTTTTTGTCCTTTTCTTTGGACTTATTCTCTCTTTGTAACTTGCAAACTCTCGTGAAATTTTTTTGTTTCTATTCGCGTCTTGTATATGCATTAATTCACGTTGCTGATCGCGTTTAATGTGAAAATTGTCTATTGTTTCCCTTTTTTTTGCGTTTTTTCCTTCGTAAAGAGAAAATGGGGTGGGTGAAGATAGTCCACAGCTGCAGTACAAACGAATGAAGCGAACTAAACAAGCCTATGCATACTATTTTATGACTAGTTGTGAGGGTAATTTTGTATGCCTTGTTCAATATATTACTTTTTTAATTTTTTGAAAATTTTATTCGTCACTTTAGCTATTGAAGTTTATTATTTTTTCTCGAAACTATGTCACTACTTCGACTTGGCCAAAATCGTAAGACTGATAAAAAAATTAGGGGCTGTTTGATCGCTTACAACAATTTCTACTTTGATTTTATTAATCGGAAACGATTAATTGCGAATATATCTTGAGCATCAGGTAATTCTTGTTATTATATATTCCGAGTATTCTGTAATTATCATTGCTAAATAGATTTATCTCTCTCAACACTCGAACTTACGTTTCCATTTCAAATTTCTTGTTAAACTTTTTTTTATTTTCTCATAACCGGTTTCTTAGTTCGTCGACATCGAACATTTTTCATTCCGCCCCTTTTATATATCACGTGTAACGCGTCTTCGCGCGTGGAAATCGTCATTAAACACAATCTACACGTCAAGCTTTACCGAAAGTTGTGACATTGGCAAGACAACTATTAATAACAGAGGAGCATTAGTATGGCAGGTCTATAACTGTAAATAGGTTCGCAAGATTTTTGGCGAATATTGTAAATAGAACTTTTTATACCTGAGTTACGATATAATATATTTTTATTACTAATCTTCGTTTTTTGGGGGCCAGGGTAAAAAACACGTTTCCATTGTACTCACGCACGTTGTTTCTCATTATTTATGAATAAACATTTTTTTTATACGGAAAAACAAACAAGACTTACAGATTTTACTTAAGCATTTATCCCGTCTACACTATTTTTTTTTCTTCACTCCATATAATCTACTGTTATTTGCTCTTTACTTTTTGAAAAAATTAATGCCAAGCGTCATTCAATAGAGTGTGTAACATAGTATTAGTCCCATTTAAAGTCTAGGACAAGTTCTCTTGACTTGACATTGAATGGCACGTTGACAAGGTTGATTTTCATCGAAACGCGTTATGCCATCCATTGTTAAGAACTTGTTCGAGCCCCTTTCTTTTATCGAGTCGACCCGATATCTGTTGTATTCTGAAGAGGGAGCGCAGTGGTGACAAAATATGGACGAAAAAGTAAGTTCAACTGACGTACTCGGTGCAGCGAGTACAGCCAGTGCAACGAGCACAGTTAACTTTATCGTAAGCTTAAAAATCTCAGAATACATCGGAATCAGGTGCTTTCGTGAGAGACTGTTGACAATGATCCTTTATTATCATAAACACTGTTCATATCATAGGATCTAGCTTATACAACTATATAATAATTTAAAACAGGGCTACCAACCGTGAAGCACTGACTTGACTTAATTAGCTAGAAATTTTTAGATATTACATACGACAAAGGGCTCAATATAATAGTACCGAACAATATCTAATACTATCAACCCCCTATAAATATATGTATAGTGTATACTGTACACTATATACTGCACAAGGTTATTCATGGAAAACGCACCAGCTGAAATTGGCCGTGAATGGATGATTTCATGAATCAGAGCAGGGTGGCATCATTAAAGAAATGAAAGTTAACGTCAGAATATTGCTAAGATCATGAATTTCACATACTTCCATTTGTTTAACAAGGCCACACTGCCTCAATAAAAAAATTGTTCAATCGCGTCCAACCGCAGCTGGTGCATTTGCCGTGAATAACCCTATATACGCATACTAGTATAGATATTTGAAACTGGAAAAGTATCATTTGGTAAGGACTGGTTCCATGCTTTCAAGGCTGACCCCCCCCCCCCTGTTTGAACCCCTGTGAATACCACCGCCCCGACTTCCCAGGAGGAGCCCCGGTCAGGATCTCGCATAAGCAGGAGCTCTATATAGGAAACGGCTTACATATGATCAATGACAAACCAGAGCCCCAAGATCAATGACAAAAGAGACGAGTACCCGTGACGCAAGCGAGCGTCAGCCAATCCGGGGTTTCAGCCCTACATAGAATACTAGAACCGTAACTAATGTGTCCACGATATTAATGGCAGCCGTATCTTTGTTCTTGTTTGTTCCCGGTCCCGCTCGCTCGGCTATACGTGCTCTGGTTCGTCATTGTTCTGTGTGTACCTACTACTTCGCTACCTTCACGAACGGATTCGCGCCTTGGGTCCCCATCGCACGCACGCACGCGTGGCTCTCACTGGTGCGACACAACTTCGGCCCGATTGGTTCGTAAACTCGCATAAAACCTCGATCATGGTAATCACACATCATACGCACATGCACTCTCACCCCACCCGTACGAATGTTATACTGCTGCTTTCCTGGTTCCATTTGACCTTGCTCCTGATACCGATACCCACGTCGTCGGCTGGACTCGCCGATGTGTTAAGGTCCGCCCTCGGCCATCCTAGCCATGAGACTCTCACATCCGCTTCACGGTAGCCTGCTGCCACCTGGTGTGTGCTACACGTGCGACGTCTGCGGCAAAACTCTGTCGACGAAGCTGACGCTGAAACGTCACAAAGAGCAGCAACACTTTCAGCCTTTGAACAGCGCGGTCTGCGCCCTCTGTCACAAGGTCTTCAGGACTCTCAACAGCCTGAACAACCACAAGAGCATCTATCATCGTAGGCAGAAATAGGGAGAGAACGACGACGTCACTCGTCGCGACGTACGACGCCGTCGCGGTGCCTACTGCATACTCCATAATAGAGACCCTTACGTTTAACCGAGCTGGGGGGGGGGGAGATGTGATCGCGTCCCGTCCGAGGTCAAATGAGTTGCTGGTTTAAAGTGTCAGAGAGTCAGGTGGATCATTGGGTGAGAGAAAACATTGTGCTTCCAGGGGACACCGTTGCGGGCAGCGCCACTGCTAGTTAGCCTCGTTAAGGATATATACACTTCCAGGCGTGAGACGCCATCGTCCAACTAACTTTTAGGATGAAAACGTTTAACGTTACAAGACTGTACGAATGAGGGGGGGGGGGGCGGGGAAGAAAACAAGAAATACATACACGACAACAACAAAAACAAAGTATGAAAACACTACTATACACTATATGATATATGATATACAATTGTGATGTCAGGAGAACTCCTTGACGATGACTCGAGGGTACTTGGTGACTCAACTGGACTTTATTTGTTACTCGTTTATTATTTTCATTATATGTTATCTATTAATTTTTTTTCTTTTCATAACATCATTCATGAAAAATTCTCTATTATTTAACTGGTCGTTTCTCATTCATTATACGAGATTGGTTGTTTCGCATATTTCTGCACGCGTCACGTATTCGCATAGTGTTCTCATACCGTTCTCGTCACACGGCCACTAACGACCAGAATCCTACGTATGGTTCAAATCGGATGTTATCTCTTATTACAAGAAAAAATTTGTTTTTTAATAACTTGCTTTTTCAATTATTTCATTTTTCTCGTCTTTCTTATCTTCCTACAATGCGGAGTGACAGTTTCGCGTCCATTCGCTTATTAACGACACTCCGCGAGGACGCAATGATATAATAATATATTTTACCTTAATATATTCATTCCAATTATTAAAATGCTTTAAACCGGGGTACCTTGCATATGAGAAGCGAGGTTTTTATTTTTCTATTTTCTTTTAATGGTGTTTACCGGGCCTTTAACCTAAAGTACTTTAACCATACTTATCGTTACGATTATATCAATTATTATTTAATTTTTATTACTACTGCAATTACTACCACAGCATTATCTCACTTACTCCGATACCAGTGTATCATACACGTTGCGTTGCGCGTTATGGTCCTACGTCACGCGATCTTTAAAGTCTGATTTGCAATACTTATCCACGCGGCATATTTCCAGAGTCATACCTACGTCATCAGGTACAGAACTAAGCACATGAAAATGAGTCCCATAATTTCATTGTAGGATTTATTTTTGCCTATGCGCCACATGCGCATGTGACTATTATTATTATTATTATTATTATTATTATTATCATCATCATTCTTACTTGCAAACCACTCGACAGGAGCTACGTTTCCCGTACAAGCGAATTTTAAGATTGTATCAAAAAATGGCAGCATCCAATCTGTTTCTTACAAAAACAAAAATCAGACACAAAAAACAAGATACCACAATGATTCAGATAAGGATTAAGAAATTTAGCAGATAGATAAAAAATTGCACTCCTATAAACGCAACCTGGTCAAGATCACGGACACGTAAAACCATACGGTGTGCACTAATTAATAATAGCCGCATATAATATAGTTCATTAAATACGGATGCACTCGTATATACATATAAACATATATATATATATACATGCATATACATATATTTTAGTAGAACTTTGATAAGTCGTATTTGCGAAAGCCTTCTTGGGATCGGGAGCTCAAACCTATAATATCCCTCTTACATCTCCCTCCTATAAACTTTGAACTAAAAACATCCCATTGAGCCTAACCTAACTTTAACCTTAAAAATAGTGAGTGAAAACAGTCGCATGAATAATAAAAATTGTACGTAAAGAAAAAAAAACGGTAATTCGATGGATAAACGAATCAAGAGGAAAATCACACAAGACACATATATATATTGGCTGAAATTTTATCGTTCTCGGCCTAATGTAGCAGGATGAGACAGATGACGTTACGCAAACAAAGATATACAAGAGCAGCAAGTTTCGGGGCCGCGCATTACATACTACACGTATATATTATTATTTTACAGTAAACAAGTACTGCCGAATATCTCTGCATGATTAATAACACGCGCTAACTCTACTCGAGGTGGTTGTAGGTCTATCTTGAAATATATTCATATTACATACATTACATATATGTTAATGACATAACACGTCCAACAGAGAGTGGCATTGCATAAGGGACACCCGTATACCATACATACCATGTATACGTATTCGTAGACTCAACATTCTACACACACACACACACACACACACACACACACACACACACACACACACACACACACACACACACACACACACAACAGGTAACACAATTATAGTTAGGCTATGATAGAATTAAATAAAATAGGATATGTTCAATTGATTGAGGTGAATTCGAGTCGTCGTTCGTGTTTTCGAGCCTGGTCGAAAGTATTGGAAAATATTTTCGAAACTTTTTGCACCCTCGGTTGGCGCTCCATGCGTTAACAGTTACATATGGAGATGAAGAAAAAAAAGAATATCGAAGATAAGGAAAAAGAAATGTAACGATGGAGAGTGAGGATGAGCACGAGGGGTTAAACAAGAGTTTAATGGCGAATATAGTTAGTTGACGAGCTTTAATAAGGTGTCATGTCAGATAAAGTGAGGGATGAGGTTGAGAGTATATATATATACACACATATATATATATATATATATGTAGTGTGGTTAGTAAAAGAACGAGAGAGGGAGAGGTTGAGAAAGAGAGAATGAAGAAGCTTTAAATTACATGAGAAAAGAATGTTGGGGAGGATATATATATAAAAAAAGGAAGAAAATGGCAACAAAAAAAGAAAGAAGCAGAATTGATAGGTGTCGATTATTATTTTTATTATTATCTTTATTATTATCATTATTAATGATGCCGACGACGATGATGGGAGCGAAATGAAACAAGAATACAATTTTATAGTAGTCAAGATGAAAGAACTGATATATTGATAATATTTAATTGTAGAACACACGCGAGGACACATGTGAACAAGCAAAAAAGGAAAAAAAAATGAAAAGTTTGACTTTTTGTGACTACTGTAAAAATTGCCAAATACTAAGCGAGGTATATATCGCGCGTCGTCCGGTTGTGTCTGGACGGCGTCATATATTATTACGAGAATAATAAATTATTAATAAAAGGAAAGACACAAAAGAAAATTAAGACGAAGATAATATGATGCTACTGCAGATGAAAAGAGCGAGTTTAATATAAAATTGACGAATATTTAATAACAAATTATATATCTTAAGCAGAGTCTTTATTTGATATATTTTCCGTTTCTGCTATTGCGAAACTTCCGATTTGCTTATGATAATTTACATTTTACTTCGTCCCCTTATTCTTTCGTTATTCTGCCACTGTTGTTCACTTTTGCTGCACGTCACTCGTCCCGATTTTATTATTTTTCGGTTCACCTTTCGTACACGCTCTACCGGTCCCTTATCAGTAACCCTATTATTTTTTTTCTATATTTTATTTGCTCACTGCTCAAAGTCCCCTTGCTCCCCGCCCTTATACAAAGGCAGAGAAATTTATGAAGTGGGTGGGGTTTGGAGGTTACGAGTTAGCACATTAAAATGGTATAGCGTTAGAAAAGTTGGAAGAGAGAATGAGAGAGACATATATGCATACAAAGAGAGTCCTTTCATTAGTCTCTTTATCATAATGACCACAAGCCGTTGCCAAATTTTTGTTATCGTCCTTAACAAGCACCGGCGACAACGACATGCGATTAGATAGACGAGTGAAGTAGC
The DNA here is from genome assembly GCA_030142635.1 of Trachelus troglodyta. Taxonomy (NCBI): domain Eukaryota; kingdom Metazoa; phylum Arthropoda; class Insecta; order Hymenoptera; family Cephidae; genus Trachelus; species Trachelus troglodyta. Next base: position 424,646 of record JARQTJ010000423.1, on the reverse strand, counting down.
AACAATTATATGAGTGTAGGGGAGGACGGATGTGAAAATGAGAGCGAGCTAGGGTAGTGGAGGTGGAAGGAGACGAAAATAAGTAACAACGAAAGTGAACATGAATAACGAAAAAAGGGGAGAAAAACAAAAAAAAGACTGAAAAAATAGGGTCATTTGTAAGCGACGCGATTCGTCATTATTACTTAATTAATCGACTCGTCGAACTGATCTTAATTATTTGACTGATGTTACCAAAACCGCTAATTAAAAGTACCTAAACGAGTAAGCTCGAACTGCCGACGACCGAAAAAGCACTCACTGTTGTATCGCCGTGCAACATTGTACGCGTGGATATACATGTGGATATTTGCTCTGTTTTGCTTCTCGCGTTAACACACCGAATCATTATGATTTTTTTGTTGTTGTCCCTAAATAATTCTCTTATAATCTTTATTTTTTATTATTTCTTTTATTATACAACACACGCACAAACAACGGTCAAGGGTCATTGCACACATCAAACCCGTGCACATACGCACGCACACAGCTTCTATCACATATAATATACAATACAATAGCTTGATATAATACGTTACGTTACGTAACATTACATTGCGTTTGCATCGCATTGCGTTCCATTGCGCTTATATATAGGATTTTTCTTTGACTTTTTTAATTTTTTTGTTTCATTACTCTTTCTTCTTTTTTTTCTTTGAAATGCATTTTACACATCCATAGTACTGCTATACCATAACTGTAGTGAAGTAACGAGAGAGAGCAGACGGATATTGATACCTGCGCAGAGTTTATAGGCGTTGCGAAAAGACTGGTCGGAATCGATGATATACAAATTATAGTTAAACAAATTGGCAAGGTATATATAACACGGGATCGCATACGGAGAGTGACGAGCGTGTGCTTGAGAGAGTGAAAGCGAAAGCGGGAAGAGTGAGAATGAGTGAGAGGGTGAGAATGCGAGAGAGTGAAAAGCAAAAGGGAAACAAGAAAAAAAAGGCTGAAAATGAAAAATTATTTTCTCTTTCGCTTAGCCAGACTGACTGCTCGTGCGCAAATTCCGTCGTGGACAATGGTTACGTTATCTTGCTTACTTATTATTTGTTATCTGCCAAGGTGTTCTGGTTATAGTATATATTTATTGACGATGATTATTATTATTAATTATTGATTAATTAATTATTATTTTCTAAGCTATATCAAATGCATTTTAATATATTTTCACTTTTTTTATATATATTATACGAACAAAAATGTACTATTTGGTTTAATAATTTAATTGTTTTTTTATTTCTGCCGTTGGGCACTGATGCTCGCAAAGCACCTGTCGCATCCTCAATAACGCGGCAAGTTCACATTGCTATACGACGATACAGTATATACTTGTATAAATATTATATAAACCGCCCGGTTTATGTAACATTATATCGACAGAGTATATTTATATACACCGGAAGTGTTTTTTTCTGCCATCTTTCAGCTGGAAGGTAAGTTACGTTCGAACCTCGAACGAATCTCGTTGTTATTGTGTTGTTCCCGTTGTGACGTCGGCCATGGAAAGAAAAGTCTTCCAAATTGCGCGACACATGTCCTAGCGACGGATCCTCGTCTCTGGGCGCGTTCTCAAAGGATGCTCGTCGTGCGCCGCCGCGCGTAGCTGTCGCTGTTAAGTCAATTACGTACATATGTAAGGCACGCGACTCTGACTGGGCAGCCAGTTGGTTACAAATGGTACCAATAGAGATTGCCAATTGAAATGACAACGACAGCAACAGCGACAAGGGCCGTCGACTATGACGACGACGAGAGGCTACGACAACGGCAGGATGCCATCAGAAACAGCAGCGACGGGAAAAGGCGGGTTTCTTTAAATGTCGCGCGTTCGAAATGCATGCTTTAAGTGTTTCCCAGAATGCTCAGTGTTTCCTTCGTCGCCTTCTGTTAGGCCTCATTAATGGAGAAGAAGCGGGATACCTCCTAACGAGATATATATATATATGTGAATATATAGATGCATTGTGTATACATATATATGTATATACATAGAGAAAGGAGCGCAGTTCCACTTTTTTTTGTTTTATTTATTTCATTTGTGTATTTCAATCTTTGTGTTTTTCCCGTTTTTCAATATTGGTTTATTATTTTTTTTTAAATTATATTATTTAATTTCGTTTCCACCCACTCCTTTGTTCTTAAAAGTCATCCTAGTGGCGACCTGGCCGCGTCGTCGCTGTTGGCGCTGCCTGGACGCTATCACACCTCTTGCACCCCGACGAATCCCACCGGCCTCTTTTTGAAAGATGAAAACTTAAAATAAAGGAAAGAAAAAGAGGAGAAAAAAGACGATAAACACGAGAGCGCACGATCCCTCTGTATCTCTTAGCCAACCAGCGAGGAGCATGGCAGGTTTTTCGTATCGCCTCAAGTTTAATGAGACACGACTCGAGAAATTGGATAAAGAGCAATTTTCAAAGAAAATGAATAGGCTTCTTTTTCTTTTTCCTATTCTTCCTCTTCGTCATCTTTTCGTTGCCTCCAGTTACGTTTTCTATATGTGAATCCACGGTTTCTCGAAGCACCGTTTTATCAGCAGCTCCCCCCCCCCCTCCCGGCCACACCCATCCAATATCCACCCCTTTCATTTACTACCATTCGCGCAACCTTCTTTTACTCATTGCGAAACAGTTTCGCTCCATTGAAAGTCGACACTCCTACCTGTCCCAGAAAAAAAAAGAAAAATAACCTCAGCAAGTCTTGAAATATTCCGAAACAAAAAGTAATCTTCTTTCCGTGTCGTTATTATATTATTTCACGAATCCAAAAATATAAGAAATATTCTTGACTTGATATATATATATATATATATATATATATATATATATATATATATATATATATATAGTTTCTCTAACTCTCTCGAATCCGATGCTTATTCTTACATCTATTACTTTTTTTTGCGTTCCCTTTCCTCCCTTTAAGTTTCAGTTTGAATTTTATTTCTTAGCGAGAGCACCACTGTCTTACCTATCTTCGAATGCAAATATATCCAAATTTCAGTGTATACGAAATTAAACGGAAAACGCGATATAAATTTCATCGAGAATACGAAATGTCACTGACGGCAAAAATAAAGAGAAAAATAAGGAAAATCCGAAAGAACCAGCTCGATGTTGAATCTAAAAATGACGATCTATAAATAATTAAAACCGATTACGTGGATCGTGAGGGTCTGGAGAGGGTGGGGTGTTTTTTGTTTTATTTTCTTTTCTTTTTCTTTCCGTTGCTCCAAGCTATAGTACTTATTGTTTAAAACCAACTTGCAGTGGGTGGGTCATTTAGGAATTTGGTTCACTAGATTCAGTGAAATAATGAGAGGTCGTGTATAGGTAAGTGTGGGGAGTTGCATGAGGTGCATTGTTGTGTTTCAGTGCTCGCCTCCATGCCCGGGCTGACCCTGAACTCGCTGAGCGCACCGTCCGCCAAGAAGCTCTTCACGTGCCAGCTGTGTGGCAAGGTGCTCTGCAGCAAGGCATCCCTCAAACGCCACGTGGCCGACAAGCACGCCGAACGCCAGGAGGAGTATCGCTGCGTCATCTGCGAGCGGGTCTACTGCTCGCGAAACTCCCTGATGACCCATATCTATACCTATCATAAGAGCAGACCCGGCGACATTGACATTAAGTTCTTTTGAAGGTTTAGATAAGGTAGGGCCAATCAGCACAAAACTTGCAACGAATCTTTATTGGGTTCGAATCCACCCCAGGGATAGTTTTATTTTTATTTTACTTTTATGTTTTTTAACTATCTATTCTCTTTCTCTCATCACCTTGATCACCAATTGCATGCTTCGAATATCGTCACTTCACTATACATAATCATTTTTTTCATTTTTTGTTTCTTATCAATTAACAATCTTTCGTGGTTCATTACACCTAGTGGTCTTTTCCCTTTTGTAATTTTTTGTGACGATTTTTTAAATCTTTTTATGATTCTCTTTCCTCCCCCCGCTACCCCCTCTCTCTCTCTATTTCTCATACACACTCTCTTTCTCCCTATTCTCTTATAATTTATAATTATTGTACTCTAAATCCATCTCTCGTCCTACTCAATAACCCTTTTTTTCTCAATGAGAGCTCTGTGCAGTTTTTTCTCTATCCTGCTCTCCCTCTCTCTTTACTCTCAATCATATGCCTATTATATTCTTACGGTCTGGCGAGGGACGTCTCTTCTTTTTTTGTTCTTTTCAAGTATTTTCTATTTCCAATTGTTTTTCACGTTGACGCAGAATGCGTGCATCTCGCGATTCTCACGCGCCTATCATCCTTCGCCCAGCCGTCGACGTTAACGAAAGATCTTTTAATGCTCGTTAGGTTACCAGGGTTTTCCACTAACCATAGTACGGTTTTATCGACGCTTCAGGCCTCCCACTAATCCATCAGCAAAAAACGAGAAACTTAATGAAAAAAAGAGCGTAAAATGTACCAAAAAACCGCCTTGCCTCCAGCCTATGTTTATGGGTTCTCCTGTATGTTACCTCCGTTTCCGTTTGTTCTTTCGTTTCGTTACGTTTTCCGCTTTCGATGTTTGATGTTGTGTGCATGATAAGTGTTGCTTGTTCAAACTGTTTCTTTACAGCCGGCCTGTGCATTAAACTTGGCTACCACGGGAGGATATTGATTATCATGCAATTTACGGGATGAGTGCATGCATTTTTTACTACTTTAGATATACTTTTTTCTTGTTTTCTATATTTTTTAAATTTCAATTAACATTACATAAATTGCTTTCCTTCGTTATTCTTTTACGCGATTACCAAAGAGAAACGACATGTTTTATTAATTTCATCCCCTTGTTTTCTTTCTTATTATATCTGTCTCTTTATTTCCTTTTCTCTTACTGGCTCGAGGCGTCGCGGTGCATGAATTCCGAATTTCACGGTCGGACTTGTAAAGTCGCTCGATTCCATGTTCCTAGCGTTGAATCTGTCTCTAAACAGAGGAATACGGAATAAGATTCATTCCCGGAGCACGAAATCGCGTTTTATATAATTAAATAAATAATTTTCTAATGAAATTAGAGGTGCAATCAGGTATAAGGTCAATGATATAATAGAATGAGATTTCGTGTTTTTCGAACTAACCCATTGCCAACGACACTTCTACTAACATTTACGCAGACTACATAAAAGAAACTCTTGAATTGGTAGTAATTAACTCATCCACTAGCGCTGCCACATTAATAAGACCAGTATTGCACGTTGATCCAGTTGACTATGAATATAGCGCATTACATTTAACCAATTAATAATTACAGTACTGTATACCAATCCTTGCTAACATACCAATTATCTCAAGATTGACAATGGTTCATAATCTTAATTCCCGTGTTTAAAAATCCTGGATGATCTCTTGAAGCAATAAATCTCTCAGACGAGCGATATCATCTCAATTATAAATTATAATAGAGTCTCAATTTATTTAAGTCAATCTGTGTCACTTTGTAACAGTATGTCAATTGCGTTTCAGGTACGGGCAATGGGATGCATACTCCGCCGACGCCGACGACGCTTCCCTCCGCCGTGTACCGGATGCCACCGCCGACAGCGGGTGGCATAAACGAACCTCAGGAATGTCCCTACTGCCGGCGTACCTTCTCCTGCTACTATTCGCTGAAGCGCCACTTTCAGGACAAGCACGAGCAGTCGGATACGCTCTATGTGTGCGAATTCTGCAATCGCAGGTATCGCACGAAAAACTCCTTAACGACGCACAAGAGTTTGCAGCATCGCGGCTCCAGCGGGATGCTGAAGAGGCTTTTGAAGACATCGGCGATCAAGAACGTGTTGGCCCAGCATCCGCAGATACCACAATATCCACAATGAAAACGGTGGTACCACCACGGTCTCCCTGACCATCATCGCCATCATCATCAGCATCATCACTATCAACACGGTCATCATCATCATGGGCATCATCAGAAACGGGGAGGCTGGGACAAGAGCGATCCTGCCACCAATCAGTGACTAGATAATCAACAAGTATTTTACAATGTGAGAATGACCTCAGTGGTGGTACCGTTTACCAGATAGTTAACAAAGCCACAGGTAGATATCGCTAGTCGCGTGAAACCCTTGTTGGTTACCTGATAAAGGACCCTTAGCGGTTCAATTGGGATTCTATGGGATTCCTTGATGACAAATCGAGTGGTATCGTGATAGCCTCCCGAGCATAACCTACATTATCATTAACGCCGTGAACCACCATTGCCATCAGCATCAACGGCTATTCGATGTCGAAAGTTTGCGGTCTCCGAAGGTCTTCAACAGGATTTTCTTATTGGGACCGCGCTAACTGACCCAGCACGAATGCTGAGTACGGTGGTAAGCAGCATGTGGCCTCCCTACATGCCTCTTTAATAAGATTGAGAGGAAGAAACACGTATACGTCATTATCAGAAGGGGATGATATAAAAGTTTTAACAAAATTTAACGAAATTTATTACTGGGGAGGCCAAAAAGATGAAGGGGACCCTTAACAATGAACCGGACTCGTCGCCGCGACCGCCGCTACGTCGCGCATAGTCTTCGTCTGCCGACGATGAAGACTTCGTTGCTTTTTGTCAAGACTGCGTTTATCCAAAGAAGAGGGAAACATCGACTGAAAAAAATTATATCAAATTACTTTAAGTTTAACCAACGTTAACGATTAGAACATTCCATATCTGCTAAATGGGGTTGGGTGGGGTGGGTTAAGATTGGACATGAACCAACGATAAGGGTACTTTGGGTGGGATGGGTTGGGGGGGGGGATTGTATTTTCTAAGGGATGTATAAGGAACGGTGCAGGGTGTCGAAAAGAAAATTATATGATAGGAAGATACGGGATATTTTATCGTGTTACTTATTTATTGAACTACAAAATTGGTTCTTTGTTCTTCCGCGGGAGTTACCGGCGGAGTGTCGGTAGCTTACCGACGGGAGTTGCAGCGAAAAATTTTACAGATGGCCGAAATCAGACAACCCTGTACCAACATTACCGACCGATCTCTAAGAGGCCAGGCTTAGGTCCCGAGCGATTATTTTTCTTAATCTTTTTTTTTAATAATTTTGTTTCTCGAAAGAAAACTTGTTAAGGTGGGTTGTTTAGGGTGGGAGTAACACAGGGACGCGAGACAGTGGCGCGGGACGAGCGGTCATACGAATTTTGCAGGCGGTATTATGGTATATGTGTACGTATACATATATATTTACGATACATGTAAACGAGAAAAATCTATTATATATATTATATATATTTATAGTTAAGCCGAGAGAGTTAAGAAACGCAGTTATATATTATCTTAGGCCTAAATGAAATTCAATTACAACAAATTAATATGCTCAAATTCAAAACAAAGTCTCACAAAATCGAATACAAGAGGACGAGGAGATCACGTGGACATGGTGACGCGTACGACAAAATTACCACGCGTACATGACGATACGTTACGATGACGATGAATGAATAAAAATGACAATGACGATGATGATATAAAATGATCGACAATGGGTGGGATTACGTAGAAATTTACGGGCTTAATCCTCCGTGTATAGGTCCATCGCGCGCAAATTACAGACTATATTTTTAACTTTTTAAAAGTAATATTTTGAACTGTATATAGTCGTACGAGTACTAATACGATAATATTCTCTTGTTCAGGTATTATAAGTCAAGGAAAAAGAAAAAGAAACCGAAGGAAAACGCACCTCGACGTATAGAAAGTTTGACGGATATTTCGGGCATCGGACACGACAGGATCGTAAATCTTCAAGCCACCTTTTTTGTTCTCTTCATACCCACCCACCCACTAACCATTCTTCTTTCGGCGAGTGTGCAATACTACACTATAAGGCGATTCGTTAAGTTTGAGAGTTTAATCGGGTCCGATTGTTTCACAGTGCTTGTCTGTGACGCGAAGCCTTTATTTTCTTTGTTCACGTCGTTCCGTACTTGAATTCCCTTAGGTCCTCCGTGACTTGTTGATTATCGTTACTTCTATTTTATTTTTAAACTTTTTTTCTTGTCAAAAATGCTTTACGCAAGTTCCTGGGAATCGAGTCTGAATAATCAAGCGACAAATCGAGTCCGGCGCCCGAAGTGCCGGAATGCTAGAATACGCCCGTAACTATGAGGAAAAAATTATTAAAACATGAAAAAAACACACGTATAGGCGTTTTCAAAGGTGTAAAAAAATAAGGGCCGAAGAATTTTACATAACGAATCAAGAAGAAAAATAAAATGAAACACGGGGCGGGAGCGGGTGGGGGGTACTCTAAAAGTTGTTCAAAGCAACGTATTCAGGTCTGAAACTCAGTGTAGTAACAAAGACAAAAAACAAACAAACAAATAAATTGATGTTCTATTAAATAAGCGCAAGGAAATGCCATTACAACTAACGAGCAAGTACAAATTATTGAGGGGGAAAAAATAAAAATACGTCTACGTCTATTCCTTAGGTTTACGTAGATACCGTCAGGGATTCTGGGGTGGGTTATGGGTCAGGAGTGGGGTGGGTAGGGTAGGGGACAATTCGGGGGTTCGCGACTATGCAGGTGTAATAAATGAATTAGAAACCTCTTCGGAAATGCGAAAAAAAAAGAGTTGAATTAAATAAAAACGTTTTCAGACATATCTTACGGAAACACGATGTATACAGTAAAATTATACGATTTTAGGGAATAGTGGACGAAATCATTGTCGGAAAAGGAATTTTTGAATGTCGTGTATGAAAAAAAAATAATAAAAATACCATACTTTAAATGTAAAACTGCGAAATCCTCTTCCGAGCGTGGTTTGAGCATAATGTGGACAGGCGGGATAGTAATTTTTTATCCTTTTTTTTCTATATTATCGTTACTATTAATATTGCATTTTTTCTTCTCTTAAAGTGAGCGGCCATTATTAAAAAAAAGAAAGAAAAACAAGGAAAGAAAAAAAGAAAACGTTTCTTTCGCTTCCTTTCTCTGTTTCTTGTAAACTTTTTTATACTGTACATCTCATATAGTATCTCGTGATTTGTATTAAAAAATTTTATTTTCAATTATTATTATTGATATTATTATTAATGATTTAATTCTCTTGTCTATTTTTTAATCGTAACGTTTATTTGTTTTGTTTTTAGTTTTGTTTCGCCCCTTTCGGACTGTAGTGAAATTGTACCTAGTCATTTATTTTGGAAAACTTCTGTGATTCTGTGATAACGAGGGATGAAACGGTGACACACACATGCGCGCGTTCACTCCACATTATGATAAGGCCTGTCTAAGAAAAGGAAAAAAAAATTGGTTATTATATTATATATATCGGGGAAATTCTGTGATGTTCTTCTGTTGGTATACTATAGAAAAAAAAGGGATACTAGAGCTAATGTGAAGTATACGGAATTACGTCAATGTTTAGTGTTGTAAAAAGAATTGAAAGAAAGACAAAAAAATGATGAGAAAAATAACGAAAATAATACGTTGTTTGAAATTATACGCAGCGGGAAATTCTTCCGAACGTGAATTAGCAAAGGATCGTACGCGCCACCGAGAATCTGAGTCATGTATTTTATTCCAATTAGAAACAAAAAAGTCACGTGCCCACTGCTATTGGGATTGCGAAGGCGATGAACGAGTAGTTTTAGAAAAATGGCAGGAAACACGAGATAGCGCGACAATCGTGCAAACTTGACTTTTTAATGAAATCCAAGATTTCGTCCACGCCTTGCCCTTCTCTCTCTCACCAAACTGTTTCCTCATCCCTTAAATGTCCTCGTTGCCTCCCGCCATTTTTCAAAAATTTCTTTCCATCTTTTCACTGTTCTCTGTATCTGTCCCACCGTTCTTGTTTATCGCCAACGTCACGTGTTCAACTGTATATTGAAAATAAATTGTTTGCTTCTTCCTTTATCACCGTGCACGAGACGATTTTAGGATTGTCGCTGTGCGTACGATCCATCGCGCTATTAAATTATGGTACAGGTTTGATCAACATATCTTTCCAGGGTACTATCTTTGACCCCGAGCATTCGTATTTAAGAGGTTTACAAAAAAAAATTGTATTCGATACAAGGGTCTTAAGTGAGCAACGTAAACGCGTTAAGAGTGAAATGGAAAAAGGATGCGAGAGAAACATATTCGAGGTGACGAATGAAGAAAATGAGAGAGATAGAAAAGGGAGAATTTAGGATGAGAATGAAACACGAAAAGTAATATTAAATAAACGATAATAGAAATTGTAAAGACACACGTGGGAAGTAAAAGAACATAATCTATTCTAATGTGCCAACACCTTTCGAAATTACAAAAGAATTAAGTCTTTTACTATTTATATGGAACGTAGCTAGAAATTCGTCATATCTTCTATTTAGAAAATGAAAAGGAAAATTAAGGGAAACGATAGAGAAAGAGAGAAAGAGAGAGAGAGAGAGAGAGAGAGAGAGAGAGAGAGAGAGAGAGAGAGAGAGAGAGAGAGAGA
>JARQTJ010000423.1:397979-414053 GCA_030142635.1 Trachelus troglodyta | reverse complement strand
GAGAGAGAGAGAGAGAGAGAGAGAGAGAGAGAGAGAGAGAGAGAGAGAGAGAGAGAGAGAGAGAGAGAGTGAGTGAATGAAGTGTGTAAGTTGACAGTGACGATTGATAAGGATGATAACGATGACGATTATTACGATTATTATGAATCATTATAGCGTTTAAATGCGACTATTATGTATATGTATATATACATACGTACATATACATATACATATATATATAAATGCGAACTATTATCGAACTTTTCGAACTTTAATGCATGGATTTTTTGTCTCGTATGCTATAAGAGGAACTAAAGGGAAAAACAAAAAATATTTTAAACTATCTATTTTTATTTGCACTCTTGATATACATGTACATATAAATATTGATATGGAGACGATACAAACAAAGAAGAAAACAAAAGTGAATAATAAGTGAATATGATTAAAAGAAACATATATCGTAGAACGTAGCGGCCACGGTGTATCAATATAATGACATTGTTGGTATTGCAATTGATGTTGATGTCAACGTTGGATTAAAAAAAAAAGAAAAGAGAAAATTCGGTTCAAGTTGGTTCGTCAACGTAAAAATCCAATCGTGACTTATCATTATTATTCGTTGTTACTTTGTGAGATACAGTATGACTCTTGAGCGCGCGTGCTTCATTCGGAGTGTACGCGATTACAAAACACGTATACGTTTTAAATGCGACTAAATAATAATACATGATATATTTTCGCCGGTTTCTTTTTTTCTAATCTTTTTTATCTCTCTTTCCCATATTATGTGCAAAAAACTTTGTTTGTTTGTTTGTTTATTACTTGCTCGTTCCTGCCCTTTGTTTCTGTGAGTATATATATATATGCCACATTTTTGGTCTTTTTCGAATTTCTCATTGATTAAGTCGAGCCAAACGTAGCCTCGCAGTGCTCGTTCCTCGTTTATTTATTTAGTTTCGAGGTGCCATTTCGGAACTCAACGTTTCGCCTGCGACATTTTAATTGAAATCGAGAAAAGGCTGATTTTTTTTTTCTTATTTTATTTTTATTGACATTGCATCCCCCCCCCCCAACTTTCTTGACTCCTCGCCATTATTTTCTTTACTTTTTTTCATCTACATATTGTTAAACAATCGATTGTTGGTTTCTTATGTCGATCCGTTACATGACGACTGTAGGTTCTTTTCTTGCCAGTCTTTAATCCTAACATATTTTTGCACTTACAGTACCGGTCAAAAGTATTGACATCGTGCAGTGCTTGTAAAACATGCATTATACTGTGCAAATACTTCTCACCATCACTGTATGTCGTCAATTACTTTTGCAATTCTTACTTCACATTACCCTTGACTCACCATACTGCTTTGCTTTCCTTATTATTCTCTTTTTTTAATGCAATTTCTTACCCCCTACTCACTTATCCTTTCTTGAATCCCATTATCGGGAAATTGACTGATTATACTTTTTCGATTGGTTTTACACGAATTTTTTTGTTCCGATTTTATGTGATATTGTCTTACCAAAGAGCAATCATCTCAGACCTGGATCAGAATTTATAATAATATCGATTGATCTCCCTCTGATAGAGAATCATTGATAGATAAATCGATTAATATCGAATCATAATTACTTATTCGCATGTATTGATGGGATTGAGCGTAATACTATTTTTTTCGTGATCTTTAGCTATCTTTTTCGTGATAATTTTCTTTAGCTATGGGGTCTGAGACGATTGGCAACAAACTCGGTTTGGTTTTCAAGAAACATTTCTTTTGATTTTCAAAATGAAAAACTCCGAGCACACTGCGATTGGCGAATGAAAAAGGAAAAAAAAAGACAACTTCCCCATGAAAATAAAAGTATTGGGATTGCTTGCGAACATGTGAGTTATAAATAAAGATACATTAACAAAAGCCAGGCACCTGAGTGTGTGTCCATGTATACGTGAGAGTGAAATAGAAAGGGTGGTGTCTTAAGGGTTGAGAGAAGATTTCGTCTCGAATCGAAAAGGCTTAGGGAAAGTTAAATAGCGCATAATTGCGAGATGATGCGAAACAAAAGAGAGCGGAGATAAAAAATGAAAAAAAGTATGCTAAAAAAGAAGCACACAAAACGTGAAGACGAAGAAGAGGTCGAACGTAGGAGAAAGACTACTTAGATTTATTTTTATTATGTCTTCAAAAAGACTTTAAATATAATATTTATATTGTGCCATAATTAATATTAATGAACCTTAAGTATAAATTAATTGTTACGAGAAACGTTTTGAAATTTATCCTGAGGGCAAAAAAAAGTGTTAAATATTCGAGAGAAACAAAAGATACGAAGTAACAGAGGTGAGAGCGAGCGAAATTGTGAATAGAAAAGTAGATGTGAATGGAAAAATACAGGATGGCTAGTAGGAACTTCAAAACCGGAAATGGGCCGATGAAAGTGGACGCAGGGAAAAAAGCGAATATAAAGATAAAAAAAAGCATAAATATACTACAGACGTCAGTATAAGGTTTACGGTTATACGAGTCACCAGATCGAAACTTGAAGCAATCCAACCAATCGCTATCTGAAACTTGACTCACGCCTTCGCGGGATATGAATGAAGTCAGCCGTTATTCAATCTAATTGAAAATAAAGTATAACGAAGCTTTTTAATGATTCGAAATAGAAACGAAGAACAGCCGCTAGATGACGATACGAAAAAAGTTAACTGTGAAGACTAGGCTTAATGATCGATCACTCTAACGCACATCGACGCCACGTTTCTCCATATCGTAGCTCTTTCCATTAGATCCAGAATAATAGACACAAAGTTAAAGAAAGAATGACACGCGAGTTCATAAACAGAAGAGAAATGAAAATTAGGCTCAGTAGTGCAGCAATGCGATTGATTGATTCAATTTGATAAAAAAGAAAACGAAAATGGCCCCGTTTCGCTTAGGTCGGCCCAAATGATCATGATCGGGAATGGACCAAAGTTATTCGAGGGTAGCTCGTAGCTAGGATGTGGTTTGTGTGCATAAAAAACGAAAAGGGTCCACTGACTATTCCCGCGGGATGAGAAAAAACAATGAAGTGACGGAGACAAAAATGGCCCCGTAGGCTCGATCTGCGTGTAGCCTTTAAAATGTACAAATCGGTATCAGGGCCTTAAGGTCCAAACCCTTATTCACGAGAATTGACGATCCGTGCGTTTCGCCTAAAAACATAAGACTGGTAAAAGTCAACTGGGTCTTTGAATTCACCTATATAAATAATACCGTGGGAGTAAGAACGGTGGTCCCTAATCGATTTGAAGAACCCTGTATACTGCAGCAACGTATACGTCGGTCGGTAGACTCGCGCGCCGGCTCACCAGCCCTCAAATTTTATTACAATAATCGTGGGCCTATAGGTGAGTCATACTTTTCTTTTTAAATGGCGCCGATTCGATTCGCTGAGCCAATCACTGTATCACGAAAGATCCCGTACATTTTTTACTATTTTTTCTCTGTCCGCGGGCGAGATTTAAAAAAATCAAGCACATAAATTATTATGTATGAAAGGGCGATATAACGTAACGGGCAGGTCCAATGCGCAACTTTTTTGTAATATTGTAACATAATAAGATTCTACTCCCATTCTGTCCCTCATCTTGTATAATAGCATTCAGTTCCCATAGAATGAATGATCTTATCGGAGCACTATATTTTATGAACGCGTGCGCACGCGCGCGTGTATTACGTCATTTCCTACTCTTCCTTTATTTCTCCTTTGAAAAATCTCCATTCCTTCGCATCTTTATTGTCGTATATATATCATTCATGATTCCCTATCACAAGTCCGGATTAGTCGAATTTAGTTAGCTCTTACATGTATGTACTATAGATGTCGAGTAGATCGCACGTTACGTTAACTCTTATGTACATACGTATATATAAATATATATATTATATATAGGCCTATTTTTAAGGTTATTTTTTAGCAGTTATCGACTTTCTTCGAGATTTTCCGTTAAACGTGACATTTGTTACACTTCGTGGTTTCTTTTGAGAATGATCTTGATGTCATGAAATTTTATATTTTGTTTCTTAGTTTTTTAAATCTTATTGGTCATTCTTTTTAGTTGCATTTCGATCGCTGGACGATACAATGGAAAATATGAATTTGTAAAAATGCACAGCGATCAATGCGCCTCACTTAGTATTTTCGTGTTTCTTTTTTTTTTCGTCTTATCTTCTTGCTCTTCTTCTTCCACAATTTTCTTCCTTTCTCGCACCGATTTTACGTCTTCGTTTTAACGCGAAGACAGATGACTACTTCGTTCGTTTTCGCGTTACGATTCTTTGGCCGTGATTTCGAAAGCCGGAAACACAACTTAATAAATGAAAGATGCGAGCCCTGGTTGTATGATAATCTAACCTCACCTAATCTAACCTTACAGCACTGCGAATTTTGTCCCTCGATATGTGTTTATCTAGAGGGGGACTTGGTGTATCGGGTAACCATATCATCCTGCAATTCCGAAATTTTGGCTTCCTGGTGGCAAGAAGCTACAGGGATATTAGAATCGTTATTCTCTCCATCTGCTGTTTTAAACTCAATTTGCAATTCAGGAGGATAGTGGAGCCCGATTCATCCATATCGCGACACTTGTGCCCAGGGTTCGTTAATAATTTAAAGTAAACAAAGTGCAACACGCTGCCTTGCTGAACAGTACAAGTACAAAACGAATACAAATACATAATGGAAAAATAGACGTCTTCGATTTAAAGAAAGGAACATTTCCCGGTAGTTAGGGATTGTCATGCGAGATGAAATTTTAAAAAATGAAGAAACATGATAAGTAAAATAAAGTAAAGTAAAAGTAAACGTGAAAAAATAACGATGAAAAAAAATGAAACTGTTAATAATAAGAAAACAAAAAATTGAGTAAATCACCGGTAGAGACGCTACTGTAGTCGCAGGGCGTTTGTCACAAATACCTCAGTTGTCGTGACCTCGGAGCGCAATCATTCTTTCCTCGATATGAAAATAATCATCATTTTTGTATTCTGCATATTCTCTTACGCGTTTTTACGCGTACGCCTTAGCGGCGACTGCATTTTTATCAAAAAAATAAAAAAAATAAAAATAAAAACTAAGGAAAAAAGATATACGTGATTGAGGAAAAAGAAAAGAAAAAAGTACAACGCATGAATATCAAGTTTTCGATAATGCGCAATAAATTGAAACACTGCCAAATGCATGTCCAAGTTATTTCTAAATTTCTGAAAAACCTCGATTTTCGAATTTTTTTTTTCATTATTGAAACATATCCGCGATCCGAGGTTCGACAAGACCAGATTCGCATCTAAGCTACAATAGAATTGTTGTACTTACGTCTTGTATTTTATAACGATAGTGTCTGGAGTAATCGCCATATTATTATATTTTACAGAATATATATTGTTCCGTTATCGCAGTTATCGCCCGTGTAAAATAAAATGCATACGAGAAAAAAAATGGAAAAAAATACTTAAACGAATGACAATGAGGAGAGCAAATGCACTGCGAGTGTATAGATCGATGTTTGATCGAACGATTCAGCTAAATTTTTGGTGGCTTCTATAGCGATTCTCAATTATAGATTTCTTTCATTTGCTGAGCGTACCGGAAGTCGTAGTAACCGTCGTTGCTTTGATCGGCTTCCGACCGCACCTTTCACTCTTCTTTTATTTTTCTAATCACTTTCAATAATGCACTTACATGTACATTGAGCATTCCAAGTAACGACGAACGTTGAAGACAAGAGCAACGGATAACGATCACACGAAGCGAAATAAAATGCATATGCAAAAAGAATGTGAAATACGCACACGATACGTGGAGGAGAAATCCCGAAACTAAGCAGCAAAAATTGAAAGAACGTGGGTAGTAATCAGCGTGCATCGCATTTCTAGGCTATTAATATATTACTGATACGATATTATAATTAATTAATATATATATAATTAAATATATTATTAAATAAGTGTTTATTCGCATTTTTAACACGATAAGGAATTATTATTATTAAAATTCAATAATAGTTGTTGGTGTAATATTATGAAATAAATCTTTAACGATAGTACAAGTGTTGTTGTTATTTATACATTATTTTAAACACACTGTAGATTCGTCTATGCTGAAGGTCTGTATATATTTTTCATCATTATATCCTGTTGTGTACGATTCCTTCGTTTGCTGCATGCAGGACAATTCTGAAAATATTTTTTTGTAATAAATAAATATATAGCTGCCCACTGAATTTTTGAAAAGTCACTTACTTTTTTTCAAACTTATTTGTGATTTTTTATTGTTTTTACTTTCGAGGATGTCTTTTTGTTCCCTGATTCGGTTACGTTCTGCTTAATCGTATCCTGAGAAATCTTACTCAAATCCTTCTTTACCGTCTTGTTCTTTTTATATGGATTCATCGTGATTGGTCGGACGAACAGCATCCTACTCTCAAGGTCAACTACCTTTTGATCTTTACGCGTTCCGTGTGAGACGACCTTAATCTCTTCTGCAGGAGCAGGAAGTTCGTTAAAACGAACCCTCATGGGTTTCACAGGACCTTGCTTTCGCTTGTATAAGGACTCAGCCTCCTTAAAAGTGATCAGCTTCCGTTCATCCGGTATTATTCTTAAGGAGGGATCATCAGTTATATCTTTGGAATCAAAGAGAATCTCGTCGGGATGAAAGGTTGCGGATTCTGGATCGTGATTGATTGAACTTTCTTCATAATTTCTATTCCTACTACTTCCATTTCTTGCGACTTGTCGTATGCTTCTTTTAAACCGGGTCTGAGGTTTAAGTGTTATATTAGATAACGTGCCACCTTGATTTTGGTCAAAAGTCATATTTTTTGATACCGCATTAGCTTTCATATTTACATTTTTTAAATTCATATCATTTCGTGATTTATGGTTTTTCCTTCGTTTCTTGGACTTCTTCTTTATTGGATGTAAAGTAGTACTACTCGAATGTACATCAATCGGAACTAGTACGTCCCATAAGTCAGTAGACGATTCTGGTTGAAGATGTGAAAAAATCGCATGTAGATCATTCGTCGATTTTGCGGTTGTCTCAAATTCATGCAAATCATTTCCAAAAATTCTAGTATCAGGTATGATCTCTTCATTGAGATCGATTGGTTCTGCACCGCTTCCGTTGAGCTTTACAGCTTGATATATATTTTTTGCGCAGTCCTTCATATCATTGGATACATCAGTGTGATGTATCAAGTGTTTCAATAAAGCTTTAAGATATTCACCACGTGATTTGTGAACTGTCTTGTCAAATCCAATACCGTGTATATGATCATTGTATTCGTTTTCGAAAAATCTTGCCATTTTCACTACCATGGAAATGTTCACGGCTTTGGGATCCACCGCTTTAAGCAGACCTATCAGATCGATCTGCATGTCTTTGATTGATTTTTTGAACTCTATTGGTCGACCACCAGGACCATCGAATCGGATCTTGTCAATGAAATATTCTAATGATTTTCGCATTCTAGAATCCTCTCTGACTACGTCTAGGCTCAATCCACTTTTCAATATATCCTGCATCAAGGATCCTTTATTTTCATACTGGACATAATTCTTAGAAAGCTTTATTTTCTGCATCAGATTTGGAATTGCGAAGAATTTCAATATACCCAGAATGATCCCCTCGTCTCTAGTTTTTGGCAGGACCACGAATAGCGTTTTTGTATTGATTTCATTCACGTCCTTTTCAAGGGAAATTGTCCGTTCGATAAACTCTCCACCTTCGAGTATCACATGCAAACAGTTCATGGATTCTTTAAGTTCTATATTACCGTTCACCTTCTTGTCTACTGTTAACCTTTCGTAAAGTATTTTGAGCCTATCAGATATTTTAGGGTATTTAGTATGATAATCCTTACCCAGAATCTGTTCAGGACCTACACGGATCCAGTAGGATTTAATACTTTCTAATTTACTCATATGCTTAGCATAATTTACGAATTCTTTAAACATATCTTCAAATTCAAAATTCCATACTGAATTTTGTAACTCTTTTATTAACGCCCCAATGATCTGAAGGATATCAGTATCCTGTTCTACCTTAGCAACCATCTTTAACATATCCAGTAAAATCCTTTTAGGGGTGTGCTCATGGGTTAGCATCATATTACCAAACAATTTTTTGTAATTGCTAGATTGCAATAGAATTCGCAATTCCAGATATTTAGTAGAAATAGGAAGTTCTTTCAAAGCCTCTTGTATGTCATAATCAACTGGAGGTCCTGTCGATAATTGGAATACTAGCGCCTCCATCGATTCTACCAAAGATTTACTTTTTTGAATGTCACGATTGGTCAGCAGCTGCTTTAATATCACGCGAACTCTGACCTCGATATATTGATACTCGTAACCGTGTGAAATATCACTGAGGGACGCGAAAAACGTTTCATTGTTCGCCAGTAAATGCAATTTCAAGGCCAGAAATTTGTTCTCATCCTGATTGACCTGAATTTTCAAAAAATTCAAAGCTTCCTGCTCAGCACCTTTTGTCAAGTTATGTTCCACGAACTTTAGGGATTCATTAATGTCTTTTTGCATAACAGGACCCAATCTTTTAATGTAATGCAATATTATGGTTAACTTGGTAAAATCGAATAGAAGTTCTTGTATGTTGACAGTACTTGGTACAACTTTAAGAAGATATTTAAGAGATAATAATTTCAAAATATCCCGCGCTTCATTGTCTTGGAAAACCGATAGCTTCCGCAGTGAAGTTAAATCTTGTTGCGTTAGACGCGGTTCGTTAGGCAATTTGTTAATATTTTCTTCAAGATCAATCATGGCCGCCATCATTTTTTCGTTTTCAAATGATGCAATATTCTTCATTGTTTTGATCAACGTCAATGCTTTTAATTTCCATGTGGCTTGGATTTCTAGATTCAAATTCCATGGAAGCAATTCGATGATATTAGATTTGGCTAGGGAAATTAGAAGAATTTTGATTATCGAGAAACTCGTATAAGGTATTTCATTGATGATATTTTCGATATCTTCTCTCGTTGGATCCACATCTGGTAATTTCTTGGCAGCCTGTTCAATTTTCTTCAATAGCTGGCTAACAACGAAAGTATTTAATTTTACTTGTTTGCAATTGTAGACTATAGCTAGAATTTTTTCCTTCCGCGAACTCAGTGTTTGTAGGTTGAAGTTGATTGGCAGATGCAAGAAAAGATTCTTTGTTTGGCAGGATGACAAGACATGTTGCAATTGTTCTTCATTTTTAATTATCATCGAGAATAGATTTTTTATTTCAGTATTGTTGATTTTCGGCGTATCTGGCATGAGATGTATTATATTCTTGGCTGATTTTAAACCCTGAATGACATCTTTGGCTTCAGGTTTGTTCATAACTATTTCCAAAATAGTAAGCAGACAGGATTTCTTTGTTTTGCAATCAGTCAAACAAAAATTTTGTGGTAAAATCGCAAGGATTTTATGTTCGTTTAACATAAATTTCAAGACTTCAAGATCTTTGTTCTTGTGAAATGGAATTTCCAATAATAAAGACTGAACGTCATCGAGACTGACATTAACGTACGCGCGAAATATTTTCGAATCCTTGTTTTGCAATTCCGACCAAACAGCATAAACAACTTTCTTCAATCTGACTTCAATTTTATCCAAAGTGTAATTAAGAAAATATAACATTTCTTGTAAATTATCTTTGGGTGTCCTGTGCCTCTTTATTATATAATTACTCGGTAATATACTTGCCAACTTATTAGCTTTTAAATTATATTTAAGTAGAGGCAGATCAGGTATAACACTATCTGGAATTAAGCTAATCAACGGTTGAAGCTCTTCATCCTTAATTTTCAAAATATTCGGATAAGATTGCACTTCGTCAAGTAATTTTCGCAAATCCGTCCTGAGCGACTTTTGGGTCTTTATCAAAGCTTTCAGCAAATGCACAGTTTTGGTTTTGAACGTTTTCATACCGGAAAAATTAAAGGTTACCGGCAACACTCGTATCAAAGTCCTTGGCGATAACAAATTTCTCACGTGGCTTGACCGTACAGAGAGTGCTAAAATAAAATTAAACTCTTCTTCCTTCAGTTTTTTCTTCAACACAAGCTTCCGTGTATTTCGCTTTATTAACTCTTCGTTCAAAATTAATTTCACATATAAAATTTCGTTATATAGTTCAGTTCGTTTCCTGACAGAAGGGACTGTAACGAGTATTTTCAAAATGGCCACGAGTGATCTGTGAGGATTCTTGTGATTTCTGAGTCTGAAATTTCGCGGTAAATACTTAGGTAAATAATCAGTATTGAAGAACAACTTCAATGCTATCAGATCTTGATTGACGGAAAACTCGTTTAGTATTTTACGTAAGCTCTCTACATCAATTTCTCGAATAACACGTAGTTGGTCCCACAGGTGACGATTTAAGTGCCTTATGGAATTATAAAGCGAACTCCCGAGCTGTAAATCACGCTGCACAGTTTCGAGAACGTGAACAAGCTTTTCCTGGGATAAAGAGTGCTCTTCCATATTGAACCCTTTTGGCAGAAATTCGAACACTCGACCGGATCTTATGAATTGGCGTATCTCGTTGAAAGTTTTAGTGCTCGGTACGTGCATTAAGATTTGTCTTATATATTCTTCATTGGACTCTACCTGAGAGCTTTTTTCTAATTGTCTGAGAAAAACGTTGAAATTTTTCAAAGTCAAATTTACACTCGACACGTTACTTCGTTCGATAGATAATTCGCGCAGCGCTGATTTCGCTGCATCTCTTAATTTATCAGTCGTGCTATTGTCTTTTATCATGATTATATAAGTTCGTAACATGGATTCTAGTTCCATAGGTAAAACATCAGTTCCGTTTATTTTTCTTAATTTTTCAAAAAGAGCTTTATATTTTTTGTCAGTAGGATTCGTAAGGACTTTCTTTAAATATATATCAAATACACTATGATTGGATGATTTTTTAAAATTTTTAACAGAACTCAAAGCAGTTTTAAGTTTTATAATGAGTAATTCCTCAGTCTGTATTTCCTTGGATTTTATTAAATTTTCCAATAGGATAATCAAGGCCGTCTTTGGATCTAGATCGTTTAAAGAGGAGATGTTGAATGTTGTATTAATCATGGACAGATTTGACTTTTTCAATAGGAGATTCACGACTCTTGTATCCACGCTGTCCGATAAATATTCTAACATAGAATCCAACATTTTTTTAGTCAAAAGTTCAAAGTCCTGCCGACTCTCTCCTTCAAGGATTGTTATGGCTTCGTTTATTGTCCTGGCTAACTTTGGGTCCCGCGATATATCCTTTACGGGGTACCTCAGGGCTCTCACCAAAATATTTTCAGGCGTTCCACTCACTGTCAAATTCCAATCGGATATTTTTTTATACGGCGTTGCCTTCAGCAGATAAGTTTTTATTTTTTCATTCCGAGATAACAGTTCGTTGACGAGATAAATAAAATCCTCTTGCGTGAAGGACCTCCACGGCAATGGATGTCCTTCCATGGCATTCAGAGCAACCTTAATGGATTCTCCCAATGGCTGTGGTACTGGCTTTAGGTATACGGTATTCAATATAAGAGCGACCTGTTCTACAGGTGACTTCAGACCGGCCAAACTAAACCCAGGGGACATATATTTAAATAAATTTTCTTCACGGAAAAGCAACTTCAGAGGGATTAGTCTTGGGTTATTTTCAATTGCCGGAAGTGATTTGAGAATATTTTGCAAGTCTCGTGATATATACATATTTATTAAAGTCGGTTCCTCCAAGTAACTTTGCGCTACGAACAATGCTCTTCTCAATTTTTGTTCTTGTTGCACAGCAGCAGTCGAAAAGGCTGTTTTTAATAAAGCAAGAAGCAGATCTCGCGGTCTTTCGTATGCAAATTCATTGAATCTTGGACCAAGGTAGTCGACGATATTTAATTTTGTCAAAAAGAATATCAATGGACTGTATCTCTCGTCTCTAAATATGTTTGGGATTCTCAGTAAAAGTGAATATATATCCAATTCAACTTCTAATGAATCATCACGTTGAAATATTATTCCGTCTTCAAATAGAATATTTGATTTACCTAAAAGACCACTGGACTGCACATGATATATAAAATTGTCTAGCTCGAAATTTACTTTATTTGGAATTGATTGACTTTTTAAGTTTATCAATATTTTCAATGTCTGTTGCCAAGGATTTCCTGGCGGCATTGCAAATGACCAGGGTAGGACATTTGGTAATAAAGGACGAAGTCGTCCTTCAGCTTCCAAGATCCCTTTTGGCATGCAGGGTGCGCGGAAGGATTCAAAATTTTTAATCATATAAAAGTAATCCGCTATGGTTGATCCTTTTTGAGTATTCTCTTCAAATTTTCGAGATACAAAGGATCTCAAGGCTAGAATGTATCCTTGCATGGATTCTGGCAGGACAATTTCACTGTTCAGACGTAACAATATTGCCAAGAGGATTTCCGTATTCTTGCGATAAAAAGTTCTGTCGACGACATAACTTACGGTATTATTAAATTTATCTTTGATATATCTGGCTATTTTCACGATACTGCCAGGATAAAAATCGGGTACGACGATATGAAAAATTTTCGTAGGTTCATCTTTCCATATAGGACGACGATATGCAACGTCAAAGTTGTCCATTAACAGGCTTATCGATTCTTTTAAAAAAGGCAAAGTTAATTCCTCAGACATCTCCATTCTTTCCAATACGATTCTGACGAGACTTGAAGGATTATCCAATTGATCCTCTCCGATATATTCCAAAATTGAATCATGGGATTTCGTGGTATCCTTCATATAATTCACAACAAATTGAATAGCGTCAGGAATTTCAGGATTGGTCAGATCAAAGTTTTTCAAATGTGGAATAATTGCTGCTATTATTTTAAGGTTAAGTCTTATTCGCTCCTCGCGAAGTCCTTTCATGATTAATCGGATAGCATCCTCAAGGGTCAAAGGTACATATTTTCCTCCATTTTGGTCGTTATAAAAAATTAAGGATCTAAAAATATCCTTATCTATTCCCACTAGTAGATCCGTAGTGATAGAATCAAACTTTATCCTTCTGTCAGATAAAGCATCCTTGCACAGGCCCGCATAACCGGAAACAAAGCTACTGTCGATCCTTTCCAGGATCTGGAGAATTATGTGTAGCTGCTTTTTTGGTGTCCTTTGATAAATAATTGAAATTATAGGCAGAATATCATAAATTGATATATGATGACTTTGTAAAGCTTCCTGAATCCTCTCGCAGGACACTCTGGACTCTTTATCTACAGGTAGAAGCAAAACTTGGCCAAGCACTCTCACAAGATTTTCTCGCAGGATAGCAGCGACTTCTAATCTTGGTATAATTAAGGATTCTAAATACCTTTTTGAATTCCTGTTCTCAGTTATATTTACGGATAGCAGGACTTCTGCTTCCTTATCGAGATGAGATCTTTTCTTGAAAAAACATCTTGGATTATGTGGTGTGGCGATGTAATCGAAGGTAATCTAAAAATGAAATGTTTATTCGTATTAACATGTACAAGATTTTCGTCAATTCCGAAAATTGGACATAAGCACTGAAATGTCCGTGAGTACCGGAAGTATCTTGTAGTCGGCGGAAGCTATGATATTCCAGGCGGAAATAAAGATGATCACGATAGCCGAATGGGATAGCGAGTTCAGCTGCATCTGTAAAACAACTTTTACCGTCAGCGCAGCATCTTGCTATAGGAGGTGATTAATATCTCAACTTTGAAATATCAAGCATTTTTTTATTTCATGTTTGAATGAAAAATTATTCAAATTTTTAAAAAATGGAAGAGCAGAATTTTTTGAGTTATTTTACATTTGATATATGTATACAAAAATTAATCCAATAGGTTGGCTGGAAACTGCGTCGCTACGTCACGTTATTGCGTATGCAATTGAATTATCGATTGGTACATTCAAACGCGTTTATATTCAATTACAACTGCACAAGCTCATTGCCATCTTGAAATTGAAAACTATTGATAAGAAATTTATATGTATCGAAAAGAAAAATTTGGGTCACGTTACTAACTCACAAAATTTTCATTACCACAATTATTTTAATCTGCATAAAGGTCTTACACTTAATTTAAGAAACCTATACTTCACAAATATTTTATAAATGTTTTAGTACACTGTCGAAAATAATTGATGTGGCTATTAGAATATATCGATTATACGATAAGCCAAAATTTTTTAAATTAAACCTAAAAAATGAACCTATACTTACAAAATCTGCTTTTACATTTTTCTATACATAGAAGGCAGTTAAATAATTATTTACTAACCGTATATTTTGTTGAATGTGTATATAATGGCCAAATCAAATTCGCAAATACAAAATTAAAAAAAAAACAGCTTCATTGATATAAAAAAATTCACGATAATTTTTTTTCTGACACAAACAACCGCACCGAGTATAACAAACGGGAAGACTGAACGCTAACGTCAAGCTCCTGCGTTGCGTTAACGTTGCGTTTAATATTACTGCAGAGCGTATCATTACGAGATCGTGTTATCAAGCAGTTAATAATTGATTAGAAACTTGACTGGTCTCTCTGATTTTTCAGCTCTCTTACGTTTATCACGTTAGAGGCGACAGAATGGGGATATAAAAAAGGAACGAAAAATGCAAAACCCCGACGTACAAATCGCGTGAACTCTGAACTTTCGATTGGGTATATTCATTCATGAAGACCGACCTACCCCTATGTCGTTCTAACAAGGGAACACTCCCAAGTGGCCCACCCCGATTTTTATCATTTTTGTATATGTGTAGATCTCGAAAATCTAAGGAATACATATTTTTTTTTATCGGCGGAGATTGATATTTAGGGGGTAAAACTGCTCCTCAAAATTTGGCAAAAAAAACGACCAAATTTTTTTTTTCATAGAAGTACTCGGCGGATTTCAATGAAACTTGATAAGAATATATCTCGTGTTAGCAGAATCCAATAACGATACCGACTGACACGAGTGCGCCCCTTCAAGGGGGTAAACTACCCTTAAAAAATTTTTTTTTAATATTTTGGAGAAAAATAATCCGATTAAAATTCGAATTGCATGACATTAATGCTCACATAATATAAGAATTTACATGTTTTTGTTTTTCCTCCAAAACTCATTATTTAACAAGGTAAATATATTTCAAAGACAGGCAGTGCATAGAATACATTTTCTCTATCAGAGCACGCCCTAATCATCTTATTCAAACATTGATCACGTAGACATGAAAATTCCGTTAGTTTAAAACACTGTTCTTATTGAGTTAAGAAGTACAGTAGAACGTCAATTATCCGAAACGTCAATCATCCGAACGATGATTTTGTTTATCCGAAGCGTCAATCATCAGAACACAGATTCAGTTTTTTAAACGACTTTGTCGTTACATACATTGTTGCGCGTCTTAGCGAGCTCAGTCCTCTCGGTCCTCACTCGTTCGCGGCTTATCTTTCTGCGGCAGTCTTTACGCGTCTGCAGAGAGGAGAAAAACAATCACTTTTCTATGACTACCGTTGGATTTACCAATCTGTGTTTTTGCAGTGACTTCTACACCCAGTGCTTTGTCTTCTAAGCGTAAACGACACGTACTTACATTGGAACAAAAGCAAGAAATTATTTCCAAGCTCGAGAACGGTGAGACAGGGGCATCGTTAGCTCTCGCTTATAATGTTGGAAAAGCAACAATAACAGACATCAAAAACAATAAAGAGAAGATTTTATCGTTTATATCAACATCGGACGGTGGAGATGGTGCTAAAAAACGAAAAACATTAAAATTTGCGCAGAACCAAAATCTCGAAAAAGCTTTATCCGAGTGGTTTGTGCAGAGGCGCAGCTTAGGACAGCCGATTTCTGGTTCGATCTTGTGTGAAAAAGCTCTTGACTTAAACACTAAGCTCGGTGGGTCGTTTGATTTTAAGGCCAGTACTGGATTTCTGAAAAATTTCAAAAGTCGCCATGGAATTCGAGAACTTAAGGTCCAAGGAGAAAAGTTATCAGCAGATTCGGAGGCTGCTGAGAGTTTTCAACAGATATT
>JARQTJ010000423.1:387011-397879 GCA_030142635.1 Trachelus troglodyta | reverse complement strand
TGTTCGGTCATCCGAATTTTCGATTATCCGAATGGTAGTCGGTCCCAATTAGTTCGGATAATCGACGTTCTACTGTATACAGCTTATGTTACCGGAACTGCCTGAGAAAAGATTGTACGCCGCTATAATCGTCCGTTCTGTGTATTTATTTATGTTTCGGCGAAAAAGATCTTCATATTTACCGTGTCACATAGTGGTTTTCGGGAAGAAATAATAAACATGTAAACTCTTATATTATGTGAACATTATTATGATGCAATTCGAATTTTAAGCGGATTATTTGTCTCCGAAATATTTTAAAAAATAATTTTTTTAAGGGTAGTTTACCCCCTTAAAGGGGATCGTTATTGGTTCCTGCTAACACGAGATATATTATTACCAAGTTTCATTGAAATTCGTCGAGTGCTTCTATGAAACGAAAAAAATTTGGTCGATTTTTTGCCAATCTTTGAGGGGCAGTTTCAACCCCTAAATATCAATCTCCGCGAATAAAAAAAAAATACGCATCCCTTAGATTTTCGAATTCTACACATATACAAAAATGATCAAAATCGGGATGGGCCACTTAGGAATGTTTCCTTGTAAAATCAAAGTCAAATCGCTCAGAAAGTATTACAGAGACGAAAGTGCCCTTGTAATTTTATTAAATGTTAAATTATGTCATTCAAAAGCACTTAATATACGTAATACGTAATATATAGAAAAATAATGACTTTCAAATCCTGAAAAATATCAAGCCGACAACTACGGCAATGGTTTAAGAGATGCTGTCTCTTCAAAAAATCCTCAATTCTCAATCCATAACATTTTATTACCACCCACGTCCCACCCACCATAGTTAACCAGGGTGCCAATGAGATTACAAGCTAAAGGTATCTGATACAAGGTATAGATTAGAAGGGGATAGTCTCTAAAGATAATGCAGTTAGCATCAAGTTGGCCCGGTTGCCGAAGGTGACGAAGGTCGTGAAGGTTGCGCAGGTGTCTCGTCCTTGACGGGTTCGTCGATGCTCTAAACTGGTAGCTAACTGGACCCTCGACGTGAGATAGGCGCGGCCCTGGCCCCGGTCTTCGCGAGCGTGCGCGTGAATGCAGGGTGGTTTTGCGTCGAGGAGACGGCAGACGCTCGGCGGCCGCATCTACGACGACTAGCACACAGTTAAAAGTTCTCATCGTGTCCGTCGTTGGTGTCGTAGTACTCATCGTCATCGTCCTTCTCTTCCTCGCTGTCACCATCATCGTCGTTCTGGCGTTCAGCATCTTGATAGAGGAGTGGACGCCTCCCCCACGAAATTCAAAACCTCGAGGAACCACCTGTGGTCACAGACTGGCAGCAACAGACAGTTTTCGGCGTATAGCCTTCGACGAGGACTTCCTTGACAGCAGACCAGAATTTCATTTACCCCAAAGGACATCATCCAGGACCCGACCAAACGCGAGATTATAATCCTAGCTGATCAGGATTACCACCAAAATGAAGACGTCTTCGTTTTCGCTACGCGTCATGCGCCGGGTGAGTTTTTTCATTCTTTTATTTTTCCTGCACTCTTTTATGCACTCTTCTTTTAATGCTTTGTATGTCTGTAAAATTACGTGTTTACGTACAATATAGGAAATATATCTATGGGAATGCACCTATGAAGTACTTGTATGTATTGCTTATGGAAAAGTTATTTATAATGAAAAATTTTTTTTTTACAATACGTTTTAATATTTAAACAGGATACAGTGTTCCGTTTTTTAAGATAATTACAGTGTTTATTCTTTTATCGTTATTTAGGCATTTTCCAAATGTTATCTATTTCGTTATTATACTTGTACTTAATAGTACGGGGTTGTTGGTACCTATATTAAAGTACCTCGATTAAGCTATTAAGCTTAATATCGGTAATATTTTCAGAATGACAATATTGACGATTTATTTATGGAGTTGTTACAATAGTATAACCAGGTTGGAATTATCAACCATATATCCATAAATAGAAAGGGATTACAGAGATTACACTGTATTGTGAGACAGTCATAAACCATTGGCACACAAAATGAATTTTCTATTGACTGTGTTTTTGCATTCAATTTACCAGTTATACTGTTTTTAGAATAACGAAAGATAACTTAAAGCTCCTAAGATCGATACGTAACCTAGTCGGCGGTGGAGAGTCCTATAGAATGAACTTAAACCATGGTATTTTATGAGATATCTCTCTTACAGGCTTGGTAATAAATTGCAAGGAAGCAATACGAAATACGTTAAAATCTCATCTCGCGTAATACCTAATCACGTTAATAATTAATTTCCTTTGTGAGTTAAGTCTACAAATCCTTGAATAAAAAAAGATGATAAATCTCAAGGACAATTTTCCACAAAAGACTCGTAATTCTTTCACCGTCGAGGATCCATTCAAATTCGTTTAGAACTTTTCAAATATTTCTTGGATACTTGAGGAAAAAAAATAATAACTACGCATAATTCGTTTTATTCCAATATTCCGTATAGTCAAATATATTTATCCTCGCAGAGTAATATGTTTCTAATTGATTTCTTTTGAATGAAACTTTTCTCATCTTCTGGATAAGAGGTGGTACTGTGTCTTAGCAACCTGTCTTTAGTCTGCCTTCCAATTTCACCCTCCAGCAACGGGATTTTCAAGGATTCGCCAATGCGAAAATTTCTTACTACCGTTAATTCTCATCGTGAAATTCAACAATTCCCTAAGGCCAAGGTACATATGCGCATGCACGTGGTTTACGTGTATGCATAACCGTCTTTTTTCTCACAACGTAACCGGCTTGAAAATACGGGAATTGAATAAACCGGCATGAGTTACGTCAAAAAATTTATCCCCGTTGTATATTCAAATCGTACAAATCAATTGAGTATTACTTGAAATTCTCTCAGTGGGAATTAAGGTACTTTTTACGTGTTACCAATAAATTTAGTATCCTCGGGTAATAGTGGGCGGCGTAGTCCCAGAAACAATGGGGGTAACTTTCGAATTACCCTAATACATACGAAGGTCGCACCTTTGCGTTCGTCGCCAGGATGAATTTATGCGAAAGGTCTTCTCGAACGCGCCCATGAAAGTCCACTGCCGCATGTAAAGTAGTATATATGCAAAAATTAACTGAACTTCACAGGGCCGTATCACCATGACGCCTTACTAAGAACCCTTCGATATTAGATTAAGAGCATGCTGTGCTCTTTTCTATCGTTTTCCTCACATTTCCCGGAAGAACGGTCGAGCGTGAGAAATCTAAACTACTGACGGTCGAGCAATGATTGTTTGAACTGTTGCTAAAAAATTAACTGATGGTGAAAACTTTCAACCAAAACAGTTTCTCAGCATACGTAACGAATTCATTCTTAATGAATGGTATCAAGCTAAAATATCCGCATAAGTAATTTAGTAAAAATACGACAAATTTGCTACGTAACAATTTGCAATCCTTTTTTAGAATATATTTTTGCGTAAAATTCCAAGCTTTTTTATACAAAATTATTTTGATGTCTCACTAAAAAATTGTGGTGCATGCAATTTATTAGTGTGGCAATCGGTAAGTTATAAAAAAAAAGTTTAGTCGAAGAGCGAATAACAAGGTAGAACCGCTTCTGGAATATGGATCACGTATACATTATCATAATAGTTAGTTTTTCTGTAAAAGGCGAACAATAAGTCTACTTATCCCTGCCATTCGCCCTTTTAACCAAAAATCTTGAAATTCCTGATTTTTATCCAGAAACAGGTTCGTCTGAGAAAGAAACAAAAATGGTGAGGTTCTTTATTTTCTACGGTACGCATTTCTGAAAATTTCATCTAGTTCCAATTGATAGCATCCTTTGAGATAGAAGCTACCTTATAGATGTTATAGTTACGCCTAGTCGATAAGGTACATGTTCTATAGGACAAAGGTCAAGCTAGATGAATTTTGTCTGTCTTACGAAAAACCTTCCCTGTGGATCTGTTTTACTCCACTTGTCTGAAGTCACGTAACGATATAAGGGCCAAGCAAACTTTTCCTCGATTACCTCCCGTAATACAGCACAGTCAACCATTCCCGAAACGACTGATTCGATCGCATTACGGAAAGTCACGCGGCTCTTACGAAAATTATTGGAAAATCGAATATTGAATACTTACAAAACATCGAATACCGGTTAACTTTTGTATTCTTCACAGATGCGTAAAATCCCTTTAAATTTGTCTTCTTCTAAATATTTAACATCCAGTAGTAACCGATTATAGAAAAAAAAAATATGTTCTTTTTAATAAATATTTCTTATAATTACTAAAGAACGATCACTAAAAATTGTCCTGATAGTATAAAAAATCATTTTTTTAAAATAAAGACTTCACTCCATTAAAAAAAATATAATAATAAAATCTAATAAAACTGTACTAATTAGAAACAAATGATTTCATTTCCATATATTATAAATGGTGAGTTGTTCACATCCATTTCATATGAAAAAAAAATTATCTTGAACGATGAACTTTTTTTCTGAGAATAGGTCAGGTCCAAGCAACAAGTAATGTCGATATTCGCAACCTTGAATTTGGCGCGAATCCTGGGAACTACTGCAAAAGGACACTGAACAATCAATTTACCGGTATCATTCGTTAACCTAATTAAAATGACTTCATGCCCGGTGCACTTAATTAAAACGACAATTGCTTCGGGAGAGGCCTGTCTGTTATTGCAATAATTAATCAGGAGTGTCAATTCGCTAATGGCGCGAAACATTGCACGTTAAATCGACGTGCACAAAGATATTACGCAATTTCATTCTAACATGTAACATTAATATATATAGCCGCAATTATTCACCCATTAAAATCCCATCTACAACAGCTGGTAACGAGTTATTAATTGTTAGATATTGTTATTTAATAACAGCAACAAAAAATAACAAAAATAATTATACTCGGCACAGTAGAAAATCAAATGTCACGCTGTAATTGTCCTTGAAAAAATAAACACAAATATCTGAAAAATGCATATTCGCAAATTTTCCTCGTTATTTTACCTGAAAAATGCATCCAAATAATGTACTAATTGTAAGTGTTATTGCATATGCGATCCAATCCACAATCATGCATATTCGTACGTCACAAAGGTAACTTAATATTTATTGCATAATAATAGCAATCAGCATCCGTACCTCAAGTTTTCAAAGTCAGTATATATGTATTTGTATAGACATATACTGTGACGAAAAATCGCGATAGGACAGGACGGAAACTACGAAAAAAATACCCGAGCTGTACGTAACAATACAGCTAAATATCCGTCGACAACTGACTCGAAACTCTCTCCCCTGAGTAAGTTAAAATGAAGTAAAGTTAAAGTTCACTCTAAGGCTGGACTCGCGTCCCCAATAACAGTCAAAAATAATGCCCTCAAATAGGCAATAATATCCTCCTCAGGGAGGATATTACGCTGCTATAAAAGTCATGCCGTCGGAACTATTGGTCAAATAATAAATTCGAAATAATACTAGAGTGACATCTGTAGCTCAATCGCCTTACCACTACGAGACGGACTCAAAAATATTAGGTAGATGCCGGAATCTTCCACTGGTCAGCGATACACGATACTCGGAAGGACAGCGTTAAGGAGGTTCGACAGTAACTTGCTAGTCAAAACAACGTCTATTTTTTTTCGTTTCTCCATGAAAATTGCAATTAATAAAATTATTTCGATTTTCAACAGTTAATACGTACATATTCTTAAGGTTCTTTATCATAAAAAAGAAAAAATTTGTTTATGATAATATATCAACGCCTTCAGTAGTTTTATAAAAAAAAGTATGCGGCAGCGTCGCATTTTCGATACGCAGCTTATCGACGCCAAGCAATATAGCAATATATATACGTATATTCTCTAGTGCAACGCTACCAAGTCAATTCTGGATCGCGGCGCAGCGATCTGTCCCGTTCGCGAATCGAAGTTTTACATCGATTTATTTATTTATTTCATCGGTAACCCCATATTATTATTATACTAACTTATTGGGCACGTTTTCAAGTATCGGAAGTTAGTTTTTTCATTTCCTGAAGTAGGGTAGTTTGGTGTAAAAAAATCAGAAACCTAACCGTTACACCATCTTGCGTCATATACGCAATGCACAATATCCTGAAAACTTGCTACTTCAAGTTCACATATCTCAATTTGTAGACGGTGAATCTCGTTTAATGCAAGTCGCGTATCATATTTCTCATGCTGTATGCCTAATTTCATTTTAGAACTTAGAAAGTAATTTTAATATAAGATACTATCGAACCTCCTTAAAATAAAAGTTCAAGCGCTGACTAAACGTAACACTGTGACGCGCGAAATATTGTCACAAACTCGCTGCCGTATCTCGGGGTATGAAGTTACTGCCTTGTCATTGACGATAGTGGTTGGGACCTGATGTCTTCGGTAAGTCTGGTAGTCTCTGCCACCTGCAGCAGCCAGTTATGGTGCCTTCACACTGAGGCCCGCTGATCCTTCAGCACGAGGAGCCTCGTGAAACTCGAGATTTCCTCGTCTGAGACTCGATTACCGTCGAATTTTTCTAGTACTTGTGCTAACTATAGTATTGTTGCCGAATTTTTCTGATTCGAAGTCATTATCGCACCCGGGATACTTAGCTCTCGTGGATTCCGTATCTCAATACGGTACAGCGGGAAAATTCCGTGGTTATCGTATCCTTGCCAATTGTACCTAATATTTTGTGAGAATATTTAATCGTAGTTTATTTTTGGATCCTGGAGTGTAGCCACAGGGCCTACGTGGCGCTATCGCTTCTCGATCGCGAGATGTATTTTAAAATTTACATTATAATACCTAACTGTATCACGTTGCTTTATAATTTTGTAACTCTAACGATATACTATTTTTTGTGTTATTTATTTCATCTAACTAAATATTTGGATTGTTCGCGAATCTTATTGACCATTTCGTATCTGTGCCTTTATATCGTGTAACTTGTACTTTCTATGTAATATGCCATTGCTCTGTGCTGTGTAGCGGTAGTACTATCGTTTAAGGAAGTTGGAGCGCTTCACGCCGGTCAAGTCATTACTAAATTCTAGTACTCGTTTTTCTAAATTTGATGTATTATGTAACATTGGTTGAGTGTCATTTGCATCACTATATGTGTCCTTAATCTAGAGAAACATTAATGCTGGTGGGTTTGCAAGAACATTAACTATAATAATTAACGTTAACTTCCGAGAAGGTATGTTTTCGTTGTTTCTTCCAGGAATAATCCGTAATTCTTTACTGTTTAAAATGCGGGAGCATTTATTTTGTTTCTCGAAAGATGCTCTATAAATCGACCGTCTTAATATTGAATAGTGCTAACTGTTTAAAAATGACAGCCTGTATTTACCCAGTGACCAAATTTCTTCATAAACAAATGGCTATAATTATTAAACGGTTAATATTATCAAATATCTAGGCGGTAAATTCGTAAAGGATTATTTAAGAAATGGAATGAGCCTCATTAAAATGGGTAAAAAATTACGGATTAATCTTATAAAAGAATTGGAAAAAATTTGCCTCTTCGGAAATCGATATTAATCAGGTAATATTATTGTAAATTCATCGCTATGAATGTTTCTATGGGTTATGGGCACTTGCTATAATACAAATCATCCTTCACTGCAAATCAATTAATTCATAAAACTTTGTAAAAACGATAAAAAATATTTAGCACTAATTTGAACCTCGCGAAGCGCTCCAACCTTCTGAACACCTTAGTATAGGGCTATCGTTCGGTGAATTATATTTACTAATAGTTACGCCGTTCTGCTATTTTCGCTACGGCTATCGTGACATTGTTATATCGATCACCAGGATTACTTACGAGTGAACGTCTCGGTAATTTTGACATATCGTTCGCGTCCTTGTTATTGTCTTTCGGTTACTAAATGTTTTTTTCGCGAACTATTGTAATTTTTGTGTTTTAATCACTTCCTAATAAAAAGGACCTTTGTTACATTTTGTTGAAGTCCACTGGCTTTCTTTCTGATTATCTCGTTACCTTTTGATGCTAAGATCACCGCTTTTATAACGTTGTTGTTTCAGGGAAACAAGCTAGCGCGTTGTCAGTAGAATAACATTGCGAGGGAGAGATTTCCCATTCTCGCAAAATTGATCTAGATCAGTATCCAGGTGGATACCTAGCGTCCAGACTATTTCCGTCTCTTTTTCGTTATTCTTTCTCGCGGAGGGTCTCATGTTTGTGACGATCGATAACTTCTCGTTGACTTATATATTTCGTTAACTCTAATTTTCTTTTGTATAATAATTTTTCTCGTCACCATATAATATATAAAATACTCTTCTATGTAACGTTCCTAAAGCCGCCGTTGCAACGCGCTGCATACAGATTGGAAATGACGAGTTTTCAAACGGCAGGAAAAGTAATTGAGTTGGGACACGTGAGGCATATGCATAACAATGAGAAATGCTTTGAATATTTATGAAAATAATTTTAGAGGCCGTACCGTACGCCATAAAATAATCTTACACGTGCAAACGTGGAGTATTCACATATACCAGGTTAGAAACAAAAATTCCTAACAAAGATAAATACTGATATTTTTCAATTAAACAAAAAATACTTTTCTTCTTTCCATCCGGTACAGTCCTAACCTGAAACTATCACATCCATCTTAATTTCATGAGACCAAATGTTAATATCCCAATAAATATCTTTCATAAAATTCCCTGTGTAATTGTACCCTCATCAACATAATCCATTTCGAATAATTTCCTGTAGACAATGCGTAGATTGTGAACTGAGCTTGATCAAAGAGCAATTGTCCTTTTCATCAGGCACAACGAGGGACTCCTCATTGTTACAAAGTTACCCAGAGAGACTGTAACTGTAAAATCAAGTCAACCTCTTGCAATTACCTTTCAATGGTAATGTTCAAGTTGGCATTCGTTATAATAAGAGGGTTGGTGAAAATGGTAGGTTCGGGGGCATAAGGTGTAAGATTTATTTTGAAGTACGAAAGTGGTAAAAGAGGAGGGTTACTATGGCAACCCTTAGGAGGTGACTTCTAGTCTGTACTACATAAGTATATACAGATATACCATCAGATTCATATAGGAAAGAGGAAACCACTTTATGAATACGGCTTAAGTGCAATCCACCTGTTGCTAGGCCTATGACCCAGTTACATTGAGCCGTGAAATACCTACAAGAATATATTTCGCCTGATAACATACATTAACTTTATTTACTAGCTTATCAATCACTAGGTTGCGGTGCTTCCTCTTCTCGGATAGGTACTACCTTTCTTTATTGTTGTACTTTTCAAAAACTTCCTAGCTTATTTATTAGCTCGGGCGATTTCAGTTCGTAAACATGCATGTGCATCTGGATTAGATATAGATATATAATACATTGCTTTCATTTTCCAGTCAATAAAGTCACGCGACGCTGAGACTTATTGGCTCTGTCATTAATCAGTACTTGTATCATGGTTAGTTTGTAACGAACGTCTTAGATATGGATTTTGCGATTTTCACGTAATTCAAATGGTGTGATAATTTTGTTTATTAATTCCAAGGCTAGACTGATATTTAAGGACTGACATTTATGATACGGGTATTTGACTAAACTCCTTTTAAAAAATCTTTAAAATTGGTATTGGTCGTATCGAGTTTATCCTATTTAGTGAGTACTAGACTTATTTGAATTTTTTTTTCCCGTTTGTTAAAAAGGAAGATCCTAAGGTGCATTTATAATCTGGCCGATCGACCACTCGGGTCTAGTTATTATAATCAAGTTGTATTTGAAAGTATTTCAAGGTAGGTTATTTGAGATTATTATGTATTAGTTCTAGGTACCTCGCACGAACCAATGTTAAGATCAGGAGCTTAAGTACACTATCCTTATATGCATATGGTGTTTCTAGGAGGAAAACCTGGGCGTGACCAAGCCAGCAATTCGAAGCTTCCTAGGTTTATGTGAGAATTGGTTTTGGCTCTATTTATTTTGCGCATTCCTATTGCGTTTTTGCTTTTATTTTTATTCCTGTATTTTACTCTGAGAGTGAGAGGGGGGGGGGGGAAGAGTGGGGTAAGGAAAAGCCGCACACGATCAGGAAAATGATTCTGAGAAGAATGGAAGATTCAAGCCGCTTCATTCCCTGTATATCATTCTCTCTTGTCGCGTCCACGTTCCGGAACGAGGGGCCTCTCGATCATTTTTAGCTAGATGAGGCTGAACAGGAGAAATCGGCCATGGAAGGGAACATCGGTGCGGGGAAACCGTACCTGGCGCCGAATATTTGGATTTTCTTGTTCTTTGGATTTCAACATGTTGGGAGCGACCGAGCATACTTTTGTAGACTAATGTATGGTTAATTAGAATTACTAATTAGTAATAATTGGAATTGTATCAATTCATACTTTACTGTACTTTTTTTGTCACAACGTTTATATAACCGCGGAATAGAAGGTTACATTTCGAAAACTCCTCATTCATCGATTACCAATTGCAGGCCTTGTTCCCATCCGATTCTGTAAAATCCCATGCATACTGTAATTAATAATTACGATTTAATAATATTAAAAAACTGTCAGGAATGCGTCAATTATGAGCAGCGTAGCGTTAACGAAATTTAGATTTTGTGCAAATAAACAAGAGTTTATAACAGCAATCGTAAATTTTTTTCATATTATAGGGCCACTAGGTTAGCTAGTCCCCATTTTGTATGACGGGGTGCCCGGCTCGTCCCCGCTATAATTAATTGATCGACAGAGCTGGCAGGGAGCGCTAGAGGGCTAGGAATTTCCGAAAAATTAGGAGTTCTGATCGGGAATCGAATCCGATACCTTCGGACTGCCAAGTCGGGCACTTA
>JARQTJ010000423.1:341834-368934 GCA_030142635.1 Trachelus troglodyta | reverse complement strand
TGGCTTGCGGATGCATGAACGAAGGGTGGACGGCCGAAGGTAACGTAGGTTGGTTCTCGAAGATAGTTCGCTCTCGGGTTTTGTTTAGCTATCGGTGTCGAGTTCAGAAAAGAATAATTCACGTTACAGGGTACAAAATTTGTTTGTCAAAAACAAGGGGGTGCAATCCAAAAGGAAACTCATGTTTAATAGGTAAATATCAAGGTATACGTTAAATTAATATTGTCCGAATGCCACACATAAATTAGCTTAAGAATCAGTCTAATTAGTTTATCCCATATGCGGTGTCTGCTTCTAATTAACAGAGCTTTCCGAATCGTGAAGCACTGGAAGACAAACTGTTCGATCCGCGCTTTAACGCTAACCATATCGACAATTTTTTATAAACGTATTGTTGGCTCTAAAGGGTGTCGGGAAAGGGTGGTATTTTGTATGCGAAAGTAAAGGTGGAATTTATATGCACTTCATCGACTCGTCCCGTCGGCACATAGAGGGGTCAAGGCTCGTTTTCAATTACACAAAGTGTATAGGGAAATACAAGAGTAGGTGGATCCTTGGAATTTTGTAAATCCTGGTGTGAAATCCTGAAAGCTTTCGGCCACATGGTGGGAGAAGAATGTGATCAAATGATGGCGT
Organism: Trachelus troglodyta; assembly: GCA_030142635.1. Taxonomy (NCBI): domain Eukaryota; kingdom Metazoa; phylum Arthropoda; class Insecta; order Hymenoptera; family Cephidae; genus Trachelus; species Trachelus troglodyta. The sequence continues at coordinate 368,298 of JARQTJ010000423.1, read as the reverse complement.
AATGATGAAATAGAGGTTCGTAGGGACACAAATATAGGGAATTAAGTAATTTAAATAATACTTATAATATAATCAAATATCGTACAGACTAAGGTCATGGTGGTAATCGCGTGCTGCGGGGCAATGGATAAAGTGTGTGGTACAATAATGAACACGAGAAGAAAAGGTGTGTAACGCATTTGACATGTCTGAGTATTGAACTGTCGATTTAAATCACAAAAGCTTTGTACATTGTTGCCATTTGGCAATCTAAGAGGAATCTCGTATCTTGATTATTATTAAATGTTTCGGTGCTGGTATATTAGCTACTGTGATGGCATGCGTGAAAAATTGCGATCACTTAGGCGTAACTAATATTCTAGAGTATCTCTACCTATGGTCCTGTAACTTGAACCTATCTCTTAGTGATTGACGAGTTTCGGCAGTAATTAACTACATATATCAGTTAATCAACCTGATACACTCTGGCTATTTGATAGTAGTTGCGATAGTTGAGATCTGCGTTGATTTACGAGCTTTGCTTTAGATTTTTTAAGGGTAAAACCTCATTGCTTACGTACCAATTTTATTATGTATAATGATGACGAAAGACAATTTTATTACATTGTTTTTTGTTATTTTATATGTGTACAGCGTGCCGAATTGGCTTTCAATGATGAAGCATGTGTGATATAATCCTAAAGTAGATACTTATCATGTTTTTATCTTACGATAATGCTTACCTTTTTTTATTGTCGTCTCTATCTTGCTGACACTTTTATGGTTCGATATTTTGCGATCTTTTTTTCATGATGATGAAAGACAATTTTATGCAATTTTTTTTAGTTTATAGATATAAAGTGAATTTTATTATGTATTTTTAAGTATATCACATGACTTTAGCGAATATGAAAATAAATCACATGTGACTATTTGACAAACTTTGTGGGATTTGAACTATTTATTGGAATATCAGATATTCATAAGTGAGTGCGCAGAGAGCTTTTGCTTGTCGTAGGAATAACGCACACGTGCACCCCTTAAGAATTCATGCGAAACCCTGTTTGATTTTCGTGGCAACCTTTCCGAACCTCATAAGGGTAAGTTACCACTCAGGAAGCTTCAAGAGCTTTGTTCAGTCGGTAAATTTTAATCTTACCCTTGAAGCGCGTCGGTAGGTAGCGACGGTCAGCAAAACAGATCTCCAAAAGCTCGACTCCTTCCTATGTTCAATACTGAAAGCTCTTATCGATCGACCCCATTTTGCACATTCTATTATTCTTCCAAGAAGAAGCTTTCCTCATTGAGCTTGAATTTCAAGTCCCACTGGGAAATTTTGGGAAAATTGACATTGTTATAAGACCGAGTATATACAAAAGCGTACCGATAATCAGAAATTTCCTAGGTTTATACATGCTTCACCCGCAGTTACTTTTAAATGGATTTTTCATGAATTTACGATGGTGACTTGCTAGAATACTTCCGGTCTGTTTTCACATAACCACTACTTCCGCTCCCTAGCACGATTGATGAGCGACAAGGCACCGGGAAATAGAAGTTACTCAGACAGTTATTCACCCTGCCATCGAGCGTTATGGGGTCAGGTCACTTTGAAAGGACTTACGACCCTCCTGACATTTTTGATACTACTGTCTGTCCGTCACTTCCATTTTTACATATTTTTTTCATATGGATATGAATTTATTACGCATGTAGGTACTATCGGTTTGATATTCACTTATATATAATATACGTAGACACTTAACGTATGCATATAGTATATCAATAATGTACATACAAAAAATCGACAATCAATTTCACGAAAATCCGTAATTTCATATTTTCAAGGTTTTAAAATCATAAATGTCATACTTTTGTATGAGATCATCGAAATTTTACGTAAATAAACTAGTTCTTTTTTGACAAAAGCTACTCGAAGATTCTAACAGAAAACGTAGTTCCTCAGTGGCAATGAACTTTAGCCAGTCGAAATGGTAAAAGAAGTCGAGTGCACAAGGAATCACAAATTCGATAAGTTTATACTCAGGGAACATTCCAAACAGGCCTTGATTTGGTAGCAGGTGATGTCGCTGTTATTGGAAACCGTGCTGCATACACAGAATATGTAACACCATTATCCGTGGGTTCAATTAGAGTTGGCCATACACGGCATTCCATTCTTAGCAATGCGAGTACTCTGGCTAGTTAGATGCCATTTTGAACTCTCAATTATATACGTTGGATGAAAATTCTCAGAAATTATGTAACAGAAACTATTTAGAATTCGTTTAATATTCAGACTCAACTGAAAATATTACTATACACGACTTATACAAAACAGGTAAAGAAAAATCCACCTTTTAACTGAAATCTCTCAAATTTTCTTTTTATTATGCGACAGAAAGTACGTGTTACACTTAACGATTTTTTTAACTGTAGCTTAAAACTCACATTTTGTACTAAATTCACTTTATGCATTTAGGGGCTCTCACGTATAAGACCTACTTAAGGGTAGTACGATAAACTACGTACTGCCAGAATGAGTAATACGCGTTTTTCAGTTTATGAGAAAGTGACGTTCATTCCGAACGCGACGTCATGTAATTGAGAAGCCGTCAAGTCGTAGAGGTGCGACGGGTTAAGGTGTAACCCTCATTTTTCAGCAGGTCTATAGGCCAGTTCTCATATAGCACCGTGTAGGATCTTATGGCGCATGTATAGGAATCACAAGACTAACGCGACCCAGGGGTAAAAAAAAGGTTAACGAAGAAGGGAAACTTAGACACATGAGTTAAAGTCAATTTCCTGCCAATCTGAGATTGTAATTCGAATTTTGAAAAAAAAATATGGTTACTGAGATGTAGAAAATATTTTAATAACAACATTGATATCATTTTCCATAGACTCGCGTTCTACAGAGTTTTTACTTGTAGGATGGTAAATATAGCTGTTTTTATCGGATCCTTGGTAAATGTGAATATTTATTTATTTTTTTATTATAACTCTGTATATTGACTTTAGCAATTTTTTATGGCGTCGTTTTCCAAGTTATTAATCGTTACTATGAATATATACTGTAACAGTGGATGTGGGTTATCAAACAAGTTCTCATGTTATAATGGAGTGGGTATCTATAGATCTACATATTTGAATAACCGTGCTATAATTACTTTTTGTGACAATCATTCAATTTTACAGGTGATATAATCGAGCTGTTGAATTGTTTTCGTAGTTTCATACAAACTGATGAGATTTTTATATATATTTTTTTATTTTGTGTTACGTTAGAAAATTAATGGTCTGTGACAAGTTTGTCAAATTTTTTTTATATTACGTTGTACATATATTAAATTAACAAAAATGTTCGTCTAGAATTTGAATATTAATTAAGACTACTTGCTTATATCAGTACCGCTCGAGTTACTTGCAAGCGGCAAATACTGAACTCTGGCAGATTTTTCATTTTGGTAAATCCTACGGATTTACGGATTTCTATTCTTTTGGCATTTTTTTTCCTTTTATTTTTTCTTCCCTTTTCGCATATTTTTCGAGGTTGTTTTCCTCCTTCCCTTCGACAACCGACCTCGCTCACTTCGACGAGTTATTTTAATAATCCGGCTGGGTACTCGGATCCCGTGAAATGAAAATACTTTTCTTGTGACCCGATACCAAGCAACGTAGCAAATCGCACAAAGCGCCAATTAATGAAGAATTTTTGTTCTCGGAAAAATCGTAATTCCACTGAGCGACAGTGTCTGGATAAGCATATCAATAATAAAAATAATAATGAAGCTATCGCCGACTGAATAAAAACTGAGAAAAAAAGTTTTGCCACGTTTGTCGATGATATATTATAGCTCAAATTAACAGAATTACGAATAGAATTCATGGGCTCCGGATAGTTTCCGCGTCTACTTTCGGCGTATTGCCGACGTTTCGTAAGCGTTCCAGTTTGCATCAACAGGGTTAAGGGAGCTTTGATACTGAAGCTTACTATTTTTTGGAGAGTCTTTAAATACTAGTTTTCGTTGTTTCGAAATACTGGAATAACTGACTTAACATTTTAATTTACCAGCTGGTCAATCTTTTCTATTTTCCATTGATAGCGAGTCTCGAATAGCCGCAATTCATTCCAAAAGCCATGCTTAAGCATATAAAGTTAAGTAAAAGATTCTGCTACGAATCGTCCATTTTGAATTTCTTCGAAATTGCCTGTCATGTAAAAACCCTCGCAGATCATTGCAATAACTTCGCTGGTCTTAAGTTTACATCTCGGCTTGAATCGTCGGTATGAATATTTGCGAGCCTGACTCAAGTATATGTATACTATATCGATGGGTTACTGCTGCTACTGCTTCTGGTATAATCATGGCGTGACCTCTTCACATTATTATCCTATGTTATGTTATGTTATGCAGTCAGATAAGTATTTTTGAATTTCTGGCACGGACCCGCCAAGCAATACTCGATACGAAATCACTTAAAGTTTTATTAATTATTAAATGCCCATTAAATCATAATTAAATACGGAAAGCAGTAGTAATGTAAAAGAGCAGCGAAAACTTTATAGGAAATTTTGAAAATACAATACAGGATGCTACGAAGCGGAACAGAGGAACACCCTGGCCTTGCACATCTGACACCTAGATATAGGAAACTACGGGGAGGAATACCTGAACATCCTATATCTCTAAATACTGTCACCTAAAATACGAGAAGCTTTTTCGAGCACATATACATACACCCACACACGCGCGCTCCACATGAATTTGTATTATAAGTACTATTCGTGGGGCCCAAAGACTTAATAATCCTACACTATCATGAAAGCAGTTTTATATTAACTGAAAATTCGGTGTAAACGGTAGCTTCACTTACAAAATGTATTTGACTGTGTTGTGTATTCGTAAATTACCAACACCACCCACAGTACATACACATAGCTAAAGAAAGCAAAATAGCCAGCGCCGTCTGTCGTTTGAAAAAGTAAATGGAGGTGCGAAGACGACGACAACAATGACGACGACGACGACTATAGTGAATGTATCAATAACTTTTTCTCATATATAGCCGTTCATAAGATATTTGAGTCGAAACACAGGTACAAGAGTTGCTTCAAGTAAAGAGACACGGCGGACCGTGCCCTGTACGGCGGGTTGCCTGTAATTGGCACGAGACTGGACCGAGTCTCTTGATGTTAGTACATAGATCTTAAAAATGTTAATGTCAAATATATTAATTTCAGAATGCAAGGATGAAATTAAATAACAAAGTCTTAAATTTTCATTACATCGTGTTAAAATTCAAAATTCCTATACACGATGTGCAGTTTAACCACAACTGTTGTAAATTTACTGTACATTTTATAGTAGCCTTGAAAAGAATTTTCGATAGTTCATTTTAGTTGTCAAAGATACCTCTGTTAACTTCCAATCGAATTACATCAAAAATATAAAAAAAAGTTTATGTATTACTTTTATAAAATATTTTAATATACAATATACAAACATTGAATTAAAGACTAAATTATTATGTTTTCATATTTAGTTTGTACATTTCATATGACTTTGTATATTAAACATGTTATGAATTTAAGACCTGAGTAAAAATGATTGGTAGATTGATCTATTCTGTGAAAATAATTTGATTACTAGTGGACTATATCTTCTTAAATACAAATTTTGCACACATGATTTTTTATATTTCATCTAATTTTGAATGATTTGGAAATAATTTTTAAAAAAATCAAAATTTATTATTCAGTTGTCAATTCTTTAGTTCCATTTATTGAAGATATACAGGGTGTTCGTTATGAAACGCACTGTAGTAGCACCGTTGAATTTCTTGTTAAATTCTAAAGAATACGTATATTTTCATTTTTTATTTCATATATCAAAATTTCGAGATAATCGAGGTTGAAATTGCAGTAACGCGACCAATCAGAACGCGTAGTGTCCCTGTTTATCTGTATGTAACTGAGTGAGATACAATCGCTCGCTGTAACATCAGTAAATTTTGGAAAGTACCCTTTATTCTTTATAATGCCTATTCCTTTAATCTGACAAGATATTTGTTCCAACGTATTACGTTTTGATTGTTCCTGAAAAGGACCGATTTTGATATACGCATGACCGAGCTTGGATCTCGACATGCTAATCTGCAACAATTACATACATTTTCTATGATACTGATTATTCTGACACTCAAAACGTAATACGTTGGTACAAATATCTTGTCAGATTAAAGGAATTTAATTTAATTTAGTTTAATTTATAACCTATAAAAGTTTCGGACGTGGAAATTCAAGTAGGTAGTTTCGACAGGACCTCCTTAAAGCGGCATACATCTTTCTGCAAATTTTTTGTTTTGAAAACTGGAGCATGCATTTCTGCCAGCTTATAAATTTTATACTAGCAAAGCACGACGCCAGAAGAGTACATATCTCGAAACAATGCAAACAACGCGAATTACTCTGTTTGTTTCTCATTACGGTTAAATCAAATTCGCACTAGTGTTAGCGCGAAAAAATAGATGAAGAATAACGTCGAATCCTTCAACCCCATCAACATTGATGGATTCCCAAAATATCCGAAACTATATTCCAGGATTAAAAAAGAAACGTGTCTAATAAAGAAAAAAAGGATGATTCGAGATCGAGTTTTGATGATTAAAACTTAAATGCGTCTAATCAAACTTAAACTAACCATTATTTTAATTTCAATCATGACCGATGCGAGACGGGAAAAAAATTACTATACTTTTTATCGGACCGATTTCGTTAAAAAAAATCTCAAGCATCCTCGTGTTTCAAGCTCACGTTCGCCATTACGAAACTTTACGACAGAAGGAGACTTTAGCGTCGTTTACAATGCGACTGACGTGTCTATTGCAACTGCTTGTATCTTATTTACTACAGCATAAAATACCTGCTGTCTGTCGATATTTACAAAGAGACAATTGGTACAGTGTTGAAACGTTCGACGTGGTGTACTTTCCATTCTCCTTTTTTCTATTGTCTATACGATTCCGTATCTCTCTAGGGTAAGTTTTTGATGCAACTTTACATAGGGATGAATAATACCAATTTCATATATGCGCGGGCGCGCGCGTTGGTTTGTGTATGCGTGTGCCATGAGAAATATTCGGTAGAAAATTTTTACACTCTAAAACGGGATCTCGTACTCTTTTCATTTCCGGCTAATAACATTATATTTGTGCAGTTGATAACGGTCATCTTGAAACCGCCTACACCGTTAAAATTTCATTCAACCACAATGAGAGAAAAGTATATAGTTAACTTAACGATTTTACATTATAAAAAAAGTACAGGAAGGGTTATAATATTTTATGTTTGAAGCGATGATAATATAATTGAATACGCGATAATAGCAAAGTTATTTAAAACAGAATTTTCAAATGTATTATATATACAACAAGATAGTATATACAAAACTATTATATTTATGGTTACAACTACTATAATTATTTGCAATAGTCTCTATTTACGGTTTATGCAACAATTTTTTAATTTTTTGGAATAATCATAAAATATAGGCGTCACCGCAAGGAATTATATATTATAGTAAAATTATTCTTGGCTAACTATATTTTTTTTAGTGCAACAATATTTTCTCTCGGTGCAGCACTGCTATAGTAGCGGTCGGTGTATTTGCATAGAATATTCAAAAGACGATACGAGAGTTAGTCGAGGAGGTGAAAGTATCATGAGACTTTTTTTGCTCATTAAATTCGTAAGGATATTTCTTTTTTCAAAATTGTACAAATTTTTTGTTCGACGTGCATACCTTTCGTTACGAGAATTCGACGTCCCTTTGTAGTACTTCATGCATTTATTATATGTCAATTGTATCATACAATTTATACGTTGCAAAGTGCGTGTTTAATTTTTATAATGAGAAGATATACAAAATTACCTAGTAACTTATACGATTTAGATTTTTATAGCTAGTCTGTTTTATTATCTCTATTAAATCTTCGTGACAGGATAAAATCGCACGTGTCCTTATCTAATATCCATCTGGCTAAAATGTTTCTGACTTTATCCTATACGAAATGACAACTGACATCGTCCACCCTTGACTTTATTTAAAATAAAATAAAAGAACGTTTTGAGCGTCAAATATAGTCATGTGGTATAATTTCGACGAAATCGCCATCGGGATGAATTGTAGCGTCAAAACTAAACAATGTTTAGTTCAGACACTCGAGCTGTGTATGTTGACGCTTAATCAATAAAGTCGAACTCGACACTAACCGATACATGGATAAGTGATATCATAACATTTGAATGGTATTTGCGCCTAAAATTTGTGAGAAAATATTTAAATAAAACGTGCCTTGAATAATTGATGAACCCAAAAACGTTTTTTGCATATTTCTTTCAAGAAAACTGTAATGATATTTCGTTGTATATGAGAGCAGATAAAACTCTTTTTCGTTTTATTTTTGCAATGTATCATTGCCGAATTATTTTTGGCACTGATTGATCCACTTTTGTTATTGATAGACCGCAGACATTCTTTTTAATTACTTTTAATTACAGTTTTTTTAAATACTATTTGTTGTTATAGCTTAGACAGGTTAAGAATCATACATGGCAATCGATAGGTTGGCTTTCGATATTTATTACTTTTTTGGTCGCTTATTTTTACCAATAGCTACGTTAACGCTGACGCCGCACTTTGACGTGATGATTTGATGCTCTTTTTTTCCAGATGACGTTTTCGTAGAAATTATACCACGTGATTATATTTGACGCTCAAAACTAGCGTCAAGCGTCAGCATGAAATTCCACCCTAAAACGCACCTGTCAAATACTATTTTCTTGCGTCTCTATCCCAAAAAAATAATAAACAGACGAAACAGATCAGACAATGAAAAAAAAGAACTTGACAGTGATACCAGTAACGGTACCCACATTATCATTTGACTAATCATCCGATAAAACTTTTTCGAAATCAGATATACTAATTTCTTTAAAAATGTATTATCTCGCATCCCTTAACGCAAGGAGTCAATTAATAAAACTTAAGAGTTTTCGCGTGGCTATAAAGAGCGTGTTAGCATCATGACATTGGCTTGTATCTCTAACAATTTGCATAATTTGGTTCTGTTAATTCATTTGCTTATCTGGGAAAAGGGCCGTGAAATCAGTACCGTGCCAAGTCGCATCAGCATCCTAGCCCAAGAAACTATATTCTATGAGGCACGCCTAGGGTCTCACCCAACCTTCATAATTTATCGTTAAATCAAATTTCGCAATACTGGTCGAACGGCCTGATACAGCACGAACACCTGTTCCGTATGGAAACTTATCCTTCCTAGCTCCAAACATTTTTTACTCAATTCATCTTTCACACTATTTCACGTTCTTTTGCTTCAGTGATATCTCATATAAAATATCATTAATAAGGGATTGCAGCTTAGAGCGAAAGCAACGATAAAATTAAGGCAGGAAATACAATACAGAATTACTGACAATACAGAATTAACTGTATACTCGAAAGATAAAATGAAAATATTTACATTCTTTGGGTAACTGCGTCAGGGCAAATTCTACATAATTTTTTATTATTTACTATTATATTATATATTTGTATGAGTGAAAAAAAGAATTATTTTCAAATTAAAAATAAGGTGTACCCCTTACACTCATCCCCCTGTAATAATTTTCGAAAGACAGTTTCTAGATAGTAACGAGTGTCCTAAGGGGTTCAAACGTAAGGTACACGAGAAGAGGGTGCTCCTGGCATCGAGGGAGCTCAGGGATCCATAGACTTGCGCAGTATGGTAGTAATAGTGGCAAGAGGGGGCGCGTGCTGGTACCAGGGATGTTAGTCACGGCCCACCAGCCCACCGCTTAACACGTAAGTTCCCGTAAACTGCTACGAATTCCCATAATTTTTTCACGCATAAACAAACATCCCTTACGGACGAATAATCGTGAGATTGACTCGTTGGTGCCGGATACAATTTAATAAAATAAACACGAGAGTATCGTCGAGGGTTACTTCCGGCGACTGTAAGATGTCTGTGAAAATCGTGATAATGGCGGGTGATACCTATTCCGGGCGAGATACGCCCTTCTGATCGTACGTATGAAGCAGCTTCATTCAGTTCTCAACATTATCGTAGGGGTTTAGTAACGTGATAATTAATCATAGCACGTCACATATGTATTTCACGTGTCTATGATACCATACTCATAAGAAGTTGACAGGTTCATGTGCGCGGCTAATTTAACTTTTTATCATAATGCTGTTCGGGGATCTTAACGAGATCATTGCTCCTTTGAATGTACTGATTTCACTGCACGTTACTTGACTATTACGTATCGATGACAATGTACATGCACAATATTAGACACACAGATAGATTTACATGCAATAAGATTTTATTAAAAAATTATGCAAAAAAATCTGGCATATACTTATTTTGGAAATATTGTCACGACGCTGGTAGGTGATAACAGGACTTTTTTGGAAGTCTATAATAACAATAAAACGAACACGTGCATTCGATCGACGAATCTGAAACTTTTAATAGCTGTACGAGATAACTGGAATTTTGAAAAAATATATATATAAATTTGTATTTACCTGCGGAATTATTTGTAATATTGTATATATTGTATTTTTTTCGCAAGTTTTATGACACAATAAAAATCAAAATATTGTGAACTGGACATTCAAAGATAGTAAATGATTTCAGTAAATTTTTGATATTGATTTCATTCCAAATAATTGATGATTTTAAATAATATGGCAGTCAATAAAATATCATAGAATGACTTTTAATATCCTTAATGATTCCGTATTCTAATATATAAGCCGATGTATCAAGACTGCATATAGGTTTTTTATTGTGAAGTCATCGAAATGTGAACCCTTCAGTGTTGACAATACGCTGTTGACGTTGCATTGGATTTATCAGCTCGTATAGAGAAGCGGGCTATGTCGCTCATATGCACACTACATGATTCTTCACGATGCTCTAAATGTCTACATTTACTTACTGCAGGAAGAAAACGAAATCCAAATTTCTCCATATGTTCTGTACGTTAACTCAGATTTACACATTATGTGTAAATCTTTAATGAGAGATAACTTTTAAAAATTTCAGATGTTTTGCTAAGTATACAAAAAAATATGGTACGCAAATTCAGATATGCGAAGTTAAAAAAAGTAAAAAAAAACATACGTGCATAGAATATTTCAATTCCCTCTGCGAGAATATACAGTGGGATATGACTTTTTTTTATAAAATGCACTATTCACATGTGCAAAATATACAGAAACCGCTTCACATACTTGGCACGCTATGATTCAACAATATCAAAACGCACAGACAGGCACAAGCTTGTTCGCAGGAATTTACAAATTTCCCGCATAACGATACGTGTAGCTAAAATTGTAGCGATGTAGCATAACGTTCCAATACGTGGAGATGAACATGAAGCTAAATTTCAGCACGTGAGAGAATTCCATCAGAGAGAAAATATTATTCGAATATTTAATCCAGTTCACCAGTGATCGAACATTGGACTTCTAATATTTTTGACGGAAAGAACAGAACATTTGATGTCGCTCATTGGAAAAGCATCAAGTGTAACGTCACGCGACACGCTCACGTCCTATTCAAATTCGTGGATAAAGCATGAATTCGAAAGGCATCCAATGGGCGACTGAAATCAGTGCAGCTGCAGGCAATATGTGTGACGATCAAATGGAATTCCCTCCCCCCCCTCTCTCTCTCTCTCTCACACACATTCTCTCTTGCTGTGTCTGTTTCATTCCTCTCTCGATGGACGACACAGTTCATGGAAAGAGCTTTAGGATCAATTGTATACATATATACGTATCGATCTTTTTAGTCGATTAGCATAGATACCATGCAAATCGAAATGGTTTGTTTGAGAGAAAAATCGACTGGCGGATTACACGGGCTGCAAACGGCTTTTCCTTTCAAATTCGTAATTAGCGTTTCAATCGTAGCTCTTGTACGACATTTTGCGAATGAGATATTTTTGACACACAGGACGAGCTTGACTATGCAATTAAGTACTAGAAAATTGCTATCTGAGCTTGATGGATAATATCGATTACTGCTTAAATGGTTTCATTTGCGGATTTTGAAATTTGCATTTTTTGCCACTTCGTTGCCCTCGGCTGTTCATCGAATCGAATTTCACAACATTAATAAGTTAAACCAGGTATTTATTGTTAGGGACGGTTATAATTAATTTGTCGTATGAGAGATTTATTGATGTGGGTAACATTAAAAATCCGTAGAGCAATATCTTGTTAGAATAACTGAGCGCGATAATGGAATAGAATAATTTTGAATGTTTTTATTTAAAAAATGATCATTCTTGTATAAGCGATTTTCGTATATCGATCAGACCGAAGAGTTGCTAGAAAAGAAGAAGAACGTATTGGAATCTTAACGAAGGAGGAATTAAGGCTGTTTTTATGTACGAATACGATCGCAACGTTAATGATTATGTTGAGAATAGAACTAGTTGCGGTGGTTTTGATAATAAATAAATGTATTCAAATTTTGTAATAACGTAAAATTACGTCGAAGAAATTGATTGGTTAACCTTGAACACTTGGGCAAACTGTTTAAATTAATCTAACAACTAATAATCTGTATTTACTATAATGTGAAGATTGAACGTGTAATTTTCTTTTCACTTTTTGTAGTTTCCCGACATAATTTCCTTATATGCGAAATAATTCATCTCAATACACGTGGTCCAGATACGAGAATTTTCTATCAAAGATTTTCAAAAGCATTTCTCTTCCACTCTCTACGCGTCTCCAAATTTAATCCGCTTTTCACGGATTGAGCAGCTGCAACATCGGAATTCCCTTATCAGCCGGAAGCCGAAAAGTGGTGGGAGGCAAAAAAATATTAACTTTTTCATTCCTCAATCCCCGCGGATGAAATCCATAGAAATGCCTGTCTGACTGTCATCAGAATAAAAATCGCATAAAGGGATCGGGAAGCCTGTTTAGCGTGCATCTATATAGTTTATAATGGATATGCAGTTTTATTTTTGAAAGCATACAAAAATCCACTACATTAACATTGCGTAAAACAACATTCAGATACTGTGTAAGCTTTGATTTTTTTAAATTAAAAAAATCGATTCTATTAACGTTTCACGAATCAATCCTATCTCCACATTTTATTTTCTATAATTAAGCACTCTCATATAGGCTCGATAATTATTCTTGTACCAAAATTTTAGCATCAAGTACATAAAGTGGACATACTATTGACATTGCGAGCAATGAAATCTGACGGCGCTTTTTGGGATTTTAGCTTAAAGCTTGAAAATTCTGATTAAGGCAGAATTATACTAATACAAGATAAGTTCAAAATAACAAAATTAAAAAATCCCCATTGTCTAAATAAATATAAAGAAATTCATAATCTATACCTTTATGTTAAAAACATTGTAATCCTGACGGTCCCAACTCTACATATAAAAGCCAAGCATTTAAATTCCAAAACTGCACGCGTTACTTTTTTCAGGAACGTAAACTAGGTAATGCTCGTTATCGTTAGAATAAAATACGATACGTGTTATGCGTCGCGACGTCTCCTTGCAGCTAGCAACGTGCAATACAAAACTTTTGAGCACAGTTATGAAATGCAGGAAAATGACAAATAAAATGGAGAAACAAATGATAAGCAAAGTAAACGCTTTGTCACTCTGAGAACTTTAAGCTTTCAGTCTCGTTATTATTATTATTATCTTCCTAGGAAAGAGGTTCGTTAAGAAATTCCAGAAGAGGAAACATAATCCGCCTATAAAGAAATTCGAAAATGGTAAATATTAACAAAAAAATTATCAAAAAACTATCGATTTTTGAATTAAATTGTAATTATGGTACAATTACCGAAATACGAAATCTGTATAAAATTTCGAAAATATAAATTCTCAACAATGATAAATAATAATAATAATAATAATAATAATAATAATAATAATAATCACCCGCAGTGTTCGACCTCTCAGTTACAGGTGTGCATCTGATTTTAGTCGCATGATACACATACACCCGTTGCTACCGAGGCTGCCGCCGCTACTTTCAAATTTCACGACACTGACTTTCACTCTAGTGGAAAAGAATCTTCCAACTTCTCGAATCTTCCCAATGACACGTCCTTTAAAATTTTCAAAGTATTCCCAAGGATTTGTCGCATTGACACCTCGATTATAAACAACGGTTCAGGAAGCGTAGGTAACGAAGCTGTCCAGATAGGTAGATAAGTGAGTACGTATAAAGTTGGTTGGTACTGGGTGCTGGGTCTTTTAAACTGGTTGACTTATTCAGGCAATAACCCAAGACAATCGGGCTCCTTGTCATTCGTCTGCTTATCTGCTCATTCTCGCAATCCCTAAGGACTCATCACGGGAGCAGCGCTCCCAGCTCCTGCTTCCAGTATAAACTCCTGGATAAATTAAGTCAAGATTTCCTTCCTTGCATTCTTTACCAGAGTTAGTTTCCGGCCTAGGGATATCAATTTCACTAGTTATTAAGAATGTATTCACATATTTGAACGTAGTGTGGACAAAGACTGGGTATATATAACAGGTTGTTATGAAGTATGTAAAAAATTATAGGTATAAGAGAGTAAGAATTGGAAATGTAAGATGAAGGTCAAATGCATTGTGAAAATACTATGTGCAACCCCCAAGTGTGTATAAACAGCGAATTTCCAGTTAATAGAGGTGTACTACACTCATAATACTGCTCGAAAATATTGTAATATACATAAACTCGTTTATAAGTTGATTAATCCTTATGTGTCTACTTTCGTTCCAATCCTTGTACACTCATTATTATTATCATTATCATTGGATTTTCAACCCCGAAAATCCCCATAAGCTGAAGCTTATTCCAGTTGGTCTATGACGGGTGGATTTATTGCGGTAAGACGCTGGCCGTGGGGGTAATTTTGGAGGGTATTTATGAAACTTTCGTATAGATCATTTTTATAATTCATAATACTTAGCTTTGAATATAATAAATAATTAGCCGAATTATAATTACGATTTTTCGCATGATATTAATTTTTTTATTTGATGACAATTCATTTTCTACTTTTTATATTTACTGGATTTTCAAATAACTCCTGTGTTACTGTCGGAAATTTAAGATAGATTTAAATTACTTCTATCAGTACGTGTACCGATCGTATATGTATGATATGAGTTTTAAAAGACTAATAAGTAAAATCCAGTTGGAACGTTACCAATATATTTTGAATGCCACGATATAGCTCGCGTATACACCGCAAATAAATTTGTGGGAAAAGTTTAAAAACAATCTTTCAGGATTTTTTCTTAATAAATTTATATAAAATTTGTAAAATTTCATACATCTCGGATGAACAACAACTAGTAGGAGAAATTAAGGGATATCTCAACGAATAGAAGTGTTAGAATAGAACAGATAATCGCATAGCGTATACCGATCTATAACAAAGCGTATAGAAGGCTATATAAAAGAAAGACTTGTGCATTCTCGGATTAGCAACATCTCTGGCGCCGATCCAACCCAGTTCCTCGTTCGTCCGACAATCCTATGAATTATTTGCTATTGTGGTATCGTGCACACGAAATTGCCTCGCGAGTGTTCTTCCTTCTAATGGGAAGGCGTTAATTGGCAGATAATTATGATTCGTGTACTTTGAGAGTGAATGATCTCTCTGAAACTTCTCGTTCTTCATAGCACGTCATCGTATACATATGTCATCGCAGGTATATGTAGAGCGAGAGAAAGAGACGCAAACGAAACATGAATGATATTAACCATATGAATATATGTGTCATCTAAATAATTAGTTCTAACTATTTTATCCATAATAAATTATGCAAAAAAAATGTTATCAATTTCAAAATATCGAATTTTGATAGCAGTCTCTTTAGGTAATTTGTCTTTGGTTCGACAATATAATGAAATTATAAAAATTCGCAAGGCTGTCTAGATCGATTTATTCGACGTTCACTTTTTTGGTCCATGTACAAGCACAATGAAAGAAGGTGTCCAAAAAAATTTGGAAACCGAATTAAAAAATAAGAAAAATCAGGTGGCCAACCTGGAGTAGATGTGGGAGAGTGTCTGGTACAATTCGATCAATCATCATTAGAAAGCCGTGATGTTCAAAGAGCAAATTAGCTAATAAGAAAGAAGGTCGTGGGCCGTTACGCGTCAATTTGTCAAATTTCCCTTTACCTTCTTCGTATTTCTCTTTCACTCGTGTTCTTTCCCTCATTATTTTTCATTTACTTACATTCCTTATTAAACCAACGAGTACAAGCATTCACCGCTGGGTTCGCGCAGTGCGACCTATTTTCTCCACTTTCGTATTTCGCGCTCTGAAATGAGTTTCATGAACGGTGGAAGTAGTTACATAGTATGAATTACGGGTACAGAACCTTGACTTTATATATCATGACGATAATGTAATGTTATCGAGTAAAATCATATACTTCATACTCAACATGATATAATCAAAGATAATCTAATTTATCAATACATAGAATTCTAGAAAATTACATTTTGGGTCAATCGTCCGTCATATTTTTCGTTCTACTTTTTCGCTCTTGTTGAAATTAAAATTCTGATCGAAACTGAAACAAAAAATTCAATATATCTCGGTGTCGATTCCAAATCTTTTCCGTCCATCGTTCACTACATGAAATATATTGAATATTCTGTGAAATTAAACTTCTTTACTGTTTATTTTAGAGATTTTGCAATAATCGACTATAGACAATCTGCTAAATATATGTATACAGTCGGTTCACAAGTTTCATTTGCTTCTTGTTAGACAATTCGCAAGGGATGCAATCCTTAGCAAAGAACACGTGGTTTTTCATAAAATTACATAAATAAATATTATACTAAAATAGAAAAATAATATATGTATATTTAGTGCAAACTGTACATATGCATACTTTCTAACAAACATAATTTTATCCAGTAATACGTGTCTCTTCATTAGAAACTTCATTGTTTTCGATCTGTCAAAAAACCACATTGAATTTATTGTACGAAGAATCCTCATAATGGCATACAAATTCCATAATAAATAGACACATTCACAAGACTTTATCCTTTGTTGTAAAAAAGAATATCCTCCGATGATTTTAAGAATTTTTGTTTTTTGTCAGTTTGAATATCCCACAATCGCGACATAAAAAATAACAAAAGCGGGATTTCTAAGTAAAAAAATATTTGTGGTTTTCTTAGGCATTTTTCAACTATAAACATAATGAGTAATCATATACGCATATTACATACGTGTTAATGTTACTAGAATATGGTGGTCGTACTATTGTATACATGTAAAATGGCAGTCTATATGAATCGCTTGAATCATCGTCAAACTTCATCAAAAAGAATGATTGTCGATTAGCTTGTTATTTCAGAAAAATTAATAATCTGACATTGTGTAATCGAGAATCGCGTTTATGAGATCGGCATGGACCACTATGTGGAATCCAATGGGTTTCCTGAAATCCATTGATGAGGAAGGAAGGAAAGTTGGGTTGGAGTTGGTCCAGCTGAGAGGATGCTGCCAGAGGACCGAGGATTCGGAGGGGTTGCTATAGGGGTGCCGCCGGAGGGTGCTTGTAGGGTAGTGGAAAAGGGTGCAGCGTGGGAGTGATCAATACTCCCCTATACCACTTCCCATGGGAATAACAAAGATGGAATGATTCGTAAAATTTCGGATTTTCGTAAAGGCGTGCTCATCGGGCGGAACGTGAACATAGTTACCAGATAATTACCAAGACGATGATTGACCAATATAGTTAGCAACCAAAAACAAAACGAGTCATTTCTTGTATAAGAATTTATTTTAAAATCTTATATTCAGCCAAACAAATTTGCAACTGTTCAATTCCAACAATCACCCAGTAAAGTTATTAAATATCGTCGATAAAAATGGTATGTGTCTCATCCGTAAAAAAAAGTCGTTACTTGGAAAGTGTAAAAACAATTGTAAACGAGTAACTATAAAAGTTAATACGATATCCAGATAAAATGACTATGTATAGGAAACGCATTGGAAAAATTTAACTAACTCCCTAAGCACTCAGCAGCCAGTCAGGCGGCCCGAACGAACCGCTTATTGCTAGGATCTATATACGTATATATATCGAAAATACTGATTCCACGTAACAACTACGTTATTCGGCGGGTTGGCAGCCTGTCCGTAACGATACTTCCCAGTGTAATTAAATGCCTCGGCCGTAGTCGTAGTACTAGTAAATAGAGATAGATACTACGTACTAACTACTATACTAATCTAATGTACCCTACTACTACCTTCATTGTCCGTAATGAACACCGAAAACTCACCACGGTAGAGCCACCTATCGAAAATCATCGTACCCTACTATGGGTATTGTCACCTCAGTTAAAGTAGTATGGTACTACGTAAAATTTAAAACAGCGACCCTTTTACTCTTTTCCGCTAATTAATTAAATTTAAATGCAGGAAATGTACGTCCTACCACATATCTCATCTTTCTGTGGTATATGGCCAGTATAGAAAATACGTGGCCTTATATCAGTACGAAAGTGGCCCGCGTGACTAGAAGCTGTTAACCTATACAACCCTAATACCACTTTCCGAACCCAGTGACTTGGTTTCTCCGCATACGTTTTTTTACATAAGCTGCCATAGGGTTATGCGACATGAGTCTTTTTTCCATTTCTATTCTTTCCACCCTTAATCGGAAGAAATAAAATATGAAGCTTAATAATATAGGACAGATATATACTTGCCATTATTCGAACAGAGAAAATGCACCCTTAAGCCAGACATATAATGCACTAGTTATTTCTATGGAAATCCAGAGGGATGGCCCCATTCGCAATTCGCAAACCGCGCGATTAAATTTAGTTCTCTAGCGTCTCGTTGAAGGATTGTATAATGCAATTTTTATACCTCCTCCTTATTGCCGGTTTGCGTTTGGTCACTTGACCAGGACGTTATTGCCTCTCCGGTAGATAGGGGTTGGCGGGGGTGGCACTTGGGCGAGTGAAATTCAATGATTTAACTTAACCTAAAGTACTGTATGCAGCTCTAGACAAGAGTCGCGTAAAAGTTTAACAATTAGTTGAGTTCGATCTCAAAGCCGATCTTAGCCGATGTCGTTCGATCATCGCGGGAATTCGAGAACTAGTATTTTACTCAGATGGATCGATCGCGAGGTTGTTTCATATTGCATAATGTGGCGATGCGACCGACACGCCATGACGATCGGTATCGGTGACTCATTGAATTATTTAGTAGTAGCCGCAAGGCCTCGCGGAAATTCATTACGTGTGTGGTCGTTGAAAGGTTAAGAAAAAGAGCACGGTGAATAATAATAATAATAATAATAATAGTTATTTTAAAAAAGAGTTATAATTGGAAAACGTTCGTACGAATCATTGTTAAAATTCTTTATCTGGATATAAGTACTTTATCTGGCATTTAGGGAAATTAGAGGGATTCAACCCAGTTGCGAGATTCTATGGGCATGGAGAGAACTAATGAAAAACAGAGAAATAAAGGTACACTCATAAGAGTAGACGAGTGAACTCGAGGTCGGAGATTACGCGAGAGACTAAAAATCGACGCCTCGGTAGTTGCATGAAATTTTCAAGCTGGCCGCCTTCGCTCATTCGTGAAAAGCATCCGCTTGCGAAACGAGAATTTTCTCTCTTCCTCCCCCCTCTTTCTCTCCCTTCCTCCCACCCTTCCTCTCTCTTTCTCAACCTCTATATTACCTCTTTGTATATCGCGGTCACTCTCGCACTCGCGAATTCACACCCAGCGAAACGCGAAATTTAATTCCCAACCAATTACAAGATCGTTAGAATCTTTACTCCGCGGAGAATAAAGACACAGTCGAGCAGTACGCGCACGTCGAACGTTAGAACAAAGACCAGAATAATACATAAAAGAACAAAAATACAGTTGAATAATTTCATACAAAAGTAGTAATAAAAATTTACTAAATTTAAGGTATCAGAATATTCCACCAATTACCAACTGTCAATAGTTTGATCAACAGCTTGAATTCGTATTCAAATATTCAAATTGATAGTTTATGCTCGTTAACGATTGACAATCCACAATCGTCATATAATTGTTTTATTCAGTTGATATTATATTTATTCAGGTTTCTCCGTATAATATTAAAGAGTATAAGAATTTGCAATAGCAAACTTATTATTTCATGTACGTAATTATCCACTTCTGATAATATGACAATTTATATTTCTTGCACGCGTTATCTGCCCAGTAACAGTTTTTTCCGGTTGAAAATGCATTCTGACGAAATGCAAGGCAATTTTTCCACCACAACACTTTTGCCAATATGCACAGACCATAATTGCCCGAGAGTTATGGTACGGATTTAAATTAAACATACACACCGCGTACACGTTCAAAATTCAACGGCACTGAGTCTGCACTCCCGGACGATTTACTTGGCAAATGTAATTGTTATAAGCCGACTGTAGCCCACAGTGAAAACTTTCAAGTCTGTACTTTCATTTCGTAGTAAACTTGTATTCTAGACGAATTAGAGGGTCGGGAATTACCAAGCAACGAACATGCCAACCGTCCAGACTTATATTCTTCAGGACTCAAAGCACATACGTACATACATACATTCAAAGCTTCTTCCGTTTTCGATTTTCGGGTGACGGTGTCCTAACCTAGAAACCGTTCTTCATATTTACCCAGAATCCTAAGCACAAGTCTTAACGATAAGCTTCATTTGAATTTGAATATATTAACAGAAAGGTAAAATACGATTCTAATCACACTTTAAAATGTTGGAAAGAATGTCGAAAAGGCAAAATGGTACTTTACCCGGTATGCCTAAATTCTAACCGGTCTGTCCTCTCGTAACTATTCGCGTGACTACAGAGAGGCGCTAAGGCCAAACGAATTCAATTAAGGAAGTTTCCTGCCAAGCCTGACGTACCTGGCAAGGGGCAGTACCCACAACCGGATATACATATTAACCCTCGTGAAGGTGTGTGAGTGTGTGCCCATGCGTGCTGTGCGCGTGCGCGCGCGCGCGCGCGCGTGTGTGTGTAAGAGAGAGAGAAGGGCGAGGGAGAGAGAACTGAGTTTATTTATTAACTGAAAGCGAGACAAGAACAGAGTGCAAAATGATGGAGACAGCAAAAGAAGAAGGGTGCTCAAATTACATTGATAATCTTGAAAAAGTTGTATGTCCACTCGGTAGCAATATTATAATAATATCATTAAGGGATGTTAAATACATTCACAATGGTAGGTTAGGTTAGGTTAGGTATTATCATGTGACGATAGATCTGATTTCTCTTATAGATCCAGGGCCATATCTCAATAGCCGTCAATTACACTGTGGAACGAGATGTCGACGCAATCAGGATTTCCAGCAGCTGAGATGTAGTCGGTTACGTGATAGGGAGAACCACCAGCAACATCAAAGAAAACATGTCGAGGCTCGGGATACAGTGATTGACGAAGATGCCAACTTGATTGGCCCCGAGTGCAAAAATTTACGGTCGACTAGTAAATTGACGAAGGAAAAAGAAATAAGTGACAGAAAAAGAAAACGTAACATTCGGTCAGTTTAATTAAATATACATCCCTGTGATTAGCAATTAGTATAATATTTTATCAAATTTATTATGTGCGTACATGAGCCACTCTGATTGGTCTGTGTACGATCGGTCGCGCTATTGTCGATAAAACAGCACGATATTAATCGATAGTGTTCAATCAAGGGTTCGATTATCGATTCGGTACGATTATCTGAAATTATCTTCGTTTATTACATATTGCGATTACGATTAACGGGTAGAGTATTTTTGAATCGGTTTGAAGTGATCGAGTATAAATGAAAATATAAAAATCGAGTGATTCACGAAGTAACGTCTCGCAATCAAGACGTTGCTTTTAACAGGACGATAAGCAATAATTAGATTAGTAGGATCTCTTTTGGAAGTGATATATATATTTATATATATATATATATACGCACATATAATCATATAAAAAGGGAAAGCAAGATGGCGTTCGCAGCTGCCAGGATGATACTGAAGGATAAGAGGCGGAAGGCCAGCAAGGAAGACTTCGCACCCAGAAACAGAAGCAAGGTAAACGCATGTAGACAAACCTTTTCCTGTCCCTCCCTTCCGTTTTATTTTTTCCTACATTATTATATCTGTCTCGTTTTTACTCTCACGGATACTCATTCCATATTCGTTCCTCCATCCCATTGTCCTATACATTGTACCTGTAGATTTTAGCTGGCTGATAATAATAAAATAAAATTAATCCACTTCCAATTTCAGTAAACCGACTACGTCCACGCGAGTTGGATGAGTCAGCTAAAAAAGACAAAAGTTTTGGATATTTTTGAAAAATAATTTCAAAAACTGTCCGCATGAGTCATACGAGTTGTCTAAGTTATTCGGGAAAATGTATAAACGTTCGTTATGCCTCTTTTTCAGCGTATATGACATTTGTGACAAACACGAGCGATAGGGAACGCTGTTTGTTGGTGAAAACTTTTTGTCAAATAGTAATGTTTTAGCATAGTATACTATAAAATGAAGCGAATTTAGTATGCCAATAAGGGAAGCGAAACGGTTGAGTTAATCAAAAGTTCGTGACGTTGATCAGTACGAGTGGTATGTTTACGTGAGATTGTGGGCTGCCTCGTTCTATCTTTGCATTGTGTTATAAGGGCTGTCATGACACTTGAAGTGAAATCCTTTCTACCCGCCATAGTAGGATATATTATATACCTATTTCTTGATCATGTAATCATATAGCGAAATTAGAATTCATCGTGTTACAGTAAACGTAGATTGGGTCCCGAAGACGCAAATTCACAAATAGTATGGTGATTCACCACCGATAGTCTATAACCAGTTATAACTGGTTTAGTTGCTTACAATAAGACGACAGATTGAATCAGTTTTCGCCTTTAGTGTACAATGCAGAGAAGACGGTAACAGCGAGGAGCTGTCTGTGTGTAGACGTTATGCAAAATAACGAATCTGTTCTTTTTTAGTGATTGTGTCCTGTACTGTCTGTTGCTTTTTTTATTACATATATTTACGTGGCACTTAATATATGGACATGTGAATGTTGACTTACGAGAGAAGGAGCTATGAGTTTGTTAAAGTCATAGATTGATTGATTCTGAATTACGTGACAATTTTTTTATTATTCCACATGAAAAGGATAAAATTTGAATTTTTCCAAAAAAAAGGAATGAAATAAATACAACATGCTATCAGCTATTACGTGAAAGTGGGTTTAAAACACTCCATTTTACTTTTCTTGACAATTCCACATAGCAGATGTTACCAAGTAATAGATATATCTATAGAGATAGAGCGTCGCGACGTCGGTTTACTTGATGCAGGAAACTCTCGTCCCTCACAACCGTCGCGACGACAAGACGTCAGGTGTAAAGTTAAGAAAAAATGGGAATCGTTTCGAGGAACTACGAGGCTGATGTTATTATTATTTAAATCCCAGGGACAAAGTTTAATTGAACATATTTATCAAGAAGGAGAACCGGAAGACGCTTTGGGGTATTGCCGATAAGAAAGTCTAACGCTTGGGCGTCGTGGAGACTCGAGTCTTTCTCGACGTAACCCGGAAATTGCGACGTCTTAAACGGAAGACGAACTTCGCCAATCGGGATGCTTTCGAATGGCGGCTTCACGCGGAAATTTCCGTCCTCTGTTAGAAGCGAGAATTAACTTTGAACATCAATGTCGGCACAATCTCTGACCTCGTTGATGAAAGGTCAATGGTCAGGAAACAGAAGAGAGGGAAAAAGGATATGGAAAAATAAACGTCTGGCCTGGTTAAGACTTTTTACTCCTTAATCCTTTATCAAACTTGTACCTTATCGTGGCGGCAAGTTTCATTTTATAACGTATCAAGTTACAAATCATCACAGCGAATATTGCAAAGCCTGAAAATTAGTCCGTGCATTACGATGGCAGCAATCGATTGGCATAGATATCCAGTCAACATCCACAGCGAACTGTCGTATCACATATGCTTTTCTGAAGTGGAACTTCATCTTTTTTTCCTAAATTTTATATATATGTATATAAACGAACGTATCTTACCTTTCGTTGCGCTGGGAAATAACGTATCCTCCCAAAAAAAATTTACGTGTAAAAAGCTATGCCACGTGCAGGAGTGCTGTGAATTCCTCTAAAATATAGTATTGAAATCATATTATTAGTACCAAGTACATAAGTCACTACATATCTGCTTATTGTATGATCTAGCACTAGCCCATCATTTTAATTGTATTTTCAAAATTTCCTATAACGTCTTCGCTACTCTTTTACATTACTACTGCTTTCCGTAGTTGATTATTATTTAATGGTCATTTAATAATTAATAAAACTTTAAGTGATTCCTTATCGAGTACTACTTGGGGTACCGTGCATTACTTGATATAAATTTGCGTTCATTATGCCAGTCTTCAAAGTCAAAACCAACGTCAACTTCCTATATGAAGCATATTAGCAATAACTTGTCAAAAATAAACATGGTAAAAGCCTAATAACAAACATGATAGTCTTAGATTACTATTATTATACTAGGGAATAATGTATGTCATATATTAAACAAATCCATATAAAGTATCATAGGAATAGCGCTGATCCGGTTCCTTTATGAAACATCTACGTTATTTTTTAAAAGACCCAGTTAACCAATTATTTATTAAAATAAAAATTATATGGAACAGTGCAAAATTGCTAGAATATTTTAACATTTTTTTAATAAATTCCATACAGATATGTAGCTAAACGGTACAGTTTATTCAAACTATGAAATATACATGTCGTGGCCTAAATTATAAATACATTAAATGGTTTTTGAAACTTTCATACAGTTTCTATAACAATGTTTTAACGGTATGTACTTGAAAGAAGGATTTAGGATAGCGATTGGCTGTTTATCACTTTAGATATCGATTGCAGGAGTTTGAGTGTAAAAGTACGTCATATCTAAAGGCGTACAGCATACATATGCTAAACGGATAGAGCCTTGTGTGTTGCGATAGATCATGGTAGTCTGGTCAACCACCCTTATCAAGGGAAACCTATGGATAGCGGAACGAGCTTTGTAATGTAGCCTCTCGTCAAGTTTCTCGCGGTACTAGATTCTCGTTTGGATGTTGAGAAATTTCAGGAGTTGTTAGTTTCATGAAAGGGGTTGATAGTAGCATCCGTGAACATAGTTTAGTGTTTATCGTGTTATGGATTGCCTGCACTGTTTCTATGGAGTGACTTGTCAGGTTTGTCAATCATCACCTATCCTCGCAGTCACAGAGTCGAAGCTGCTTCAGGTACCTGAATGGCGGCTGCCAGTAAATGCATCCCTGATCTTACTTCTGTCTGACAGATACACCCCTCTTTAATACGGAGTCTACTGTAACTCGGGCACGTGATAAGCAGTGACAGGGACGCGTCTGGCTTTCATACTTCTATAATACATATCATCCCTTTGTAGATTTCACACGACCCAAAACGATTGAACACAATAGCAATAGACAAGAACAAGGTGAGAAGAGAAAGGATGCAAATTCAAGAAAAGCTAAATCGTTTGAAAACCACGTAAATAATTAAAAAAAGAGAAAATACTAAACAAAGAAGGGGACGATACAAGAGCGGATTCTCGTGATGCTTAAGAGAAAAGTAAGGGTGACTTACCTAGAAGAGTCGCGAAACTTTTTAAAACATCATTTCCCGACTTTGGAAATATTTTTATATTTTCAAGAAGTCGAAACCGCCCGCGATAATCGCGCGGCCCATTTTGACCCTATCCGGACTAGTTATAAACGCGTTAGAGTGCAAATGAAACCTTTGACTTTTAAACCGGGGTACCAGAAGAATTGCAAAAAATATAAGGTCGTAGAACAAAAAAGTATTTAACAAAATACCGAGGAGAATTAATACTCACCAGTAATTTTTCAAAATTGCTACAGGACTGTTCACGAAAACCACCCTCTAAGTAAAAAAAAATCAGTCCATTCAGCCAGTTTCATGTGTTCCAAAACGACATTAAAAGAATTTCGGAATATTCAAGTGTCCATTAGGTAATAAGAGTAACACTTCAGTTTTTAAACCATTCCTTCATCTGTCAACGGTGCACCCCCATTATCTTTAAACCGACATTCAATCAGCGAGCGTTCATGAGTACTCTAAACTTTAACAACCTGGAGGTTCAAGCAGCGCTTGAGTTAACAGTTCTTGGCACCATTACAATTTGTGCCTTTCTGATTCACGAGGAACATTTCTCCCGTAATTCTTATCCCCCACAAAACACTTACGTGTAAAAAACTACGCCAAGTACAGGAGTGCTGTTAATTCCTCTAACAAAAAGTATTGAAATCATA
>JARQTJ010000423.1:320889-331690 GCA_030142635.1 Trachelus troglodyta | reverse complement strand
ACCATCCAGAATACAAATAGGTAAAGAAGGCAAAGCAGTCAGCGCCATCTGTCGTGTAAAAAAGTAGATGGACGTGCAAAGTCGACGACGACGATGACGACCACGACGGAACTGAAATGAAATCATCTCTCTCGCCATCTCAGTACGCCCTGATCTCATACACTAATCGTATTGAACGTGGTGGCATTAAATTCAGGACCTTCAATTCCTATAGTGAATGTATCAATTACTTTTTCTCATGTATAGCGGTTAATAAGATATTTCGTTCCAAACACAGGTATGAGCGTTGACTCGAGTAAAGAGTCTCTGCGAGCTGTGCCCTGTACGGCAGGTTGCCTGCACTTGGCGCGAGACTCGACGGAGTCTCTTGATACGAGAAATCGCTATTGAGTATAGAGCGAGCATTTTTTTTCGAGAAAATAATTAGTAAGTACGCACTTCCGCTATTTTATTCTAGTGATACAGAGGCAATTATTGATTCCGAGATAAAACTATATGGATATAAATATTGCCTGTGGATAACTACGAGTCTCGTAACGGTTCGTAATGTCCAATAATTACCATCGTTATTCTAACCCAATACTTTCTAACCTAACATAACTTGACCTACCCTCACTACCACATGGATGAAAACGGACCGTTATCTCGGATAAACACCTCCAGGAAATATATCGCTTTCACGGCAAGTCGAGCTTTCAAAAAGCTCCGTGCCGCAAGGTGCTTGCGAGCAATTTGTCTGAAACTCGAGGGGCGAGATGAGCCGAGGTTAACCGACTTTTAACGAAGACGTTAATTGCTACTTACAGTAATGAAACCATAAATGGACAATCAGCTGTCACGTGGAATTGAGCACGTTGAGAACAAGTCCCCTCGAGTCATGAATGGCGTCTTGGGAGCCTCATTCAGAGAGTTCTCGTGCAAGGTAGTTAGATGGGTATAAATGCAACCCCTCTGTCTACCGAGGACCAACAGAGGGTGACTCGGGGTTAGTGAGGCGTCGCGGCGCCTGTTGTTTAGTGAGGTTGTCGATCGATGCCCCAGGTGTACCCTCGTTCAATAGTTGCTTTAATTATTAATCTACTGAACTGCTCATCTTCACCTTCTATCCTCGCAAACACCTATGGGTGGACTGGCATCTTTCAAATCCACGGACTGTCGATGCATCTTTTTAGACTGGGCGCCATTTTTTAGTCATCTATTCACATCTTTCTCACAAATCTTTGTAATTTATACAGCTTTCTCTATCTGTCTCTCTGCTTTTTGTGTCGCTGCGTCCACCTTTTCTTTTCCTATCCTTTTCTCCTCGTCGAATAGCTATATCTCTAAAATGCTCGTCACTATCGCCACTTTCGCTACTCGGAAACAAAGCACAAGGGGAATCACAGGCACATTGAATTGTATCTCGAGTTTTTTCAAATGGCAATTTGATATTTCAGCATATGTGTTCGCGAATCGAGTCACATCCATAATCATACAAATAATATGTAAAACCGTCTGGCGATTCAAGAAAGGGGAAATGTTTGAAAATATGTTTTTTGGTACTTTTTTAATGTCTCGGTTCGCCAGATTCGGGGATGAAGTGTACTGTGAATTCGCGAGTTTCGGTGGATCATGTTTTTGTCTATTTCTTCGTCTCTCAGACTTTTCCGAAAATCTATATTACAGTATATTTGTATTGCCTTGAGAGGCACCACGCCCCTACTGCCATGAATACGCGATAAAGCTTTCTTGGGATCAGCCGCGTTGTTGCATTTCTCATCATCTGCTTGACGGTGCCTTTCAAGGGTAGTTGCAGCGGCAGCACCCCTTATTGATCCTTCCCAAAGCGGTTTCTGGGTCCCGTCGCAAACACTTGAAGGAAATTTGGTGGGCGGTCACAAGCGCTTCGCATTGAGGCGCCACTAGAACTGCTTAGGGCGAGTCTGCACGGCTACGAGGATACACGTATAAGATGTTTACTGGTCAAAATAAACTGCCCAATGAGTAGAGGGTTGCAACGGGATGAAATCGTGTAAAATGCATCCTAAGAAATCTGCGCAAAATCAAGCAACGCTATATACATGCATGGGCGTGTAAGCTGATGATTGATTTTTTAAAGCTAAAAAGATAAATAACAAATAAATGAGGTGAATTGGATTAACGATTTTTTTTATTAGATAATATCATAAACCCTGATTAACATTATTCCTTAATATAAAAGTATATAGCGGTCAAGACTGTCATGAATTTTTATACTGAGGGCGATCAAAATTTTAGTAAAACATTTAACGAGCAAATTTATGAACAAATGTTTACCGAGCAAAAAAGGGAAACCAATAAGTGATATACTTTTCGTCGTTTACCATTTTACGCGATGCAATCCGTTATTCGAGAAATCTATTACCCGGAAGGATTTGACCCGTTTATTTCGGATAAACTGGAGTCCACTATACGCGACCGATAATTTCAGCTGATTTACGGCTCCCGCGTATAAACTGTAAACTGCGATGCCTGCTCGGGTTCTCCTCTGACAGCAAGTGGATACGTATATATCGAGCGAATGGCACTTGCTGCTTTACCATATAGGTATTGGATATCCGATACAAGCCCAATTAATTTCTCCAGCGCTTAAACCGCAGATCGGGATCTTATACCAGTAGCCCATTAACCCCCAAGCTCCGACGTCCTTTGGACCATATCGCATCTTAAAGGATTTAGGTACAACTTGCACTCAATTCGAGTATGCCTCTTGTACCATAACATACACTTCGTCTTGCTGATTCTCTAATAACGTTCCATCAGATTCCACATTTACTGTCACTCGGTACTTCATAATCTTCTAGCCTTGTATTAAGAAAAAAAAGAATTTACAAGGAAAAAAAATTGGACGAAATTTCATTTTAGTGGACATCAACGTTATTTTTACATTCATAGATACACACATATGGGCATCAATGGAATTACGAATTCTTTGAAAATCAACAGTTATGAATTTTGTTTAGTAAAAATAACAAACCACTAACGGTCGGTAATATTTTATTGATTTTTTAATAGCTTGACAACAATTAGTTCTTTGTTATTGTAAAAATAGCGACGTCCTTACTTGTCTCTAAAAATAGTATCTAGTCACATGAGAATCTTTGATCCGAGTCGTTATCTCCTTTTATTGCATCACAAGGTATACGTAAATGACGGACAGGAAAGCCAACGGCAGTTTGCGATGCAATGGAAAAACAAACCACCCCCTCAGTGGCATAATGGAGTTTAGGTGAGCGATGGTGGGTTCGTAATTTGCTTGCGCGAGCATAGCCAACGTAAGCGGAGCAGAGCGGCGAGTAGACAGGCCATTAGCTCTCAAACCCTCGAATACCGTCGCTTGCATTTCTACCTACACTCACACCCGCCCCCATTGGCCAACCCTTCACTATACATGCTAAGCTTTTCGCACCCCTCGGAAGTTTTATGGGGGACAAGTAGGGTGTGTGAGTAGATGCCACAGGGGGTTACACAAACACCTGGCCTCTGCCTACATCCCTAACGATGAATATTTAAACGTCATTTTTATAGAGTGGATTCACTCCCTATCAAATTTTCCTATACCGTTCAAGATAAACAAAGAGAGGTTGCTACAGCTGACGGTTATTTAAATCTAACGGAAGAAAAAGAAAATCAGAAAAAGAGACTTGAAAAATAAAAAAAAACTTTGCGGTGCAGCAAAAGTGCAAATATCATGCTCATTAGTCAAATGAGTCTTTCGCCTTAATGAAGATATTGTCTGATTTCATGGAAAAGGAAAACAATTTTTTTCTAACCACCCGTTGGACAGAAAAAATGAAAATTATATATTATGTATAATACACTGTGTGAATTTATGTATTGTAGAAACTGGTAATAATTTATTGTTCTGACTCCGTTGTTTTTCAATACACGATACATTGTGTTGATGCAGGATACAATGATCATATGAATATATGGTTGCTAGCGTATATTTGTGAAAGCATCCTCAATATTCAGAATATCCTATGGCTGCTGCATTTAGTCGCCAGTCATCATTTCCATGAACTCTGTAAACAGAAGAAAACGAGCGTTCCACTTTTAAACTACGCATCCATGCACACTGTGTGCCTATATCGTACATAACAAGTTTATACTATGCAAGCGACAATTGTAAATACTGTAATATTCGTAAAAAGTTCCACTTTTTGAACTCTGCTCTAAACTAATTAATAATTATGAAATTTCTTTGCGCAGACGTGTAAAAAATGAGCGAAGAAAACCAAGTACGCAAATACAATATTTGCAGAAAATCACATTACAAAATTACTTTCTCGTAGAAGCATTTCTAATCCAATTTCTCTTAAGAAGTCTTACAAAAGATCATGGGTACGGAAATGCAAGGTACAGTCGCCAATGACGACCGCAATGCATTGGTACTAATATATACTACAATTTATAATTTCAGAGTCGATCGATCCGCGAAGATAAAAGTATGGCCGACCATATCTATATATGAAAGAGCCTTCATCTTGGTAAAGGGTGGGGGTTCTTCGCAAAGACGAGCAATAAGTATATAAGTGGCTCATCTCTTTTGAAAAGACGTATCCCTTGAGGTGGGGGAGCCAACATCAAGATGTCCAGGTTTAATCAAGCCTTTTCAAAGGCCTCCAACGACACAAAGCCCGCCATAATTAAATCTCTACGCGAACTCTTTTCATTGCGTAATATCAGCATAATCGAGAGCTTTTGTCATAGTGAATAATTTAAATAAGAAAATAACGTAGATATGATAATATAGAGTAAATGAGTGCAAAATGTTAAAAAAGTTTAGTTAATAAATTTTTTTTACCGTCGAAGTCAACTGTTCCAGAACCGTCAGTATCGATTTCAGCAATCATACCGTCCATCTGATCAGGTGTGATTTGATCATCAAGAGCGGCCAAGATCTCACGTAGGGAACTGGTTGGGATGTAGCCATTACCTTCTTTGTCGTAGAGCCTGAAGGCCTCTTTGAGTTCCTTCTGTAAGGCTTCGTCGTCTTCCTCCTGGAAGTGACTGGCGACGCGGTAAAACGAGTCGAAATTCAGATGTCCACTTCCTGTTTATGGAAATGAAGTATGCTAATTTTCAATTTATTTTAGAAGTTTGGGTTACATTGAGGAAGAGTCGTTTATTACATCGCTTCTGGGAATGAGGATATTGGGTTCTAATTTATTTAGGATTAGAACTATGAAATACTTGCATTACGGCTTTTGAGTAATTGTTTGAGTTGACAGGGAAAGGACGGACAATTTACGAATTAGTCCATTTTATATATAACAGCGACATCTAATGATAATACACACATTAAACAACCCTTTGCACATCACATTAATAAATATATATTATTAACAGAGTATTCTAAATTTATTTAAAAAATTTCGAAAGACTAAATGGTTAATGTTGCTTATTTTCAATTACATAATCTCTAAAAGAAAATAATTAAAAAATTCAAAAGAGATTCATTACGAGTGAAGAGGCTTTCAGATAAATTTTAAAAGATCGAAAACAAAATCTTTGTTTCTTTTGAAAATAACGGTAGCATAGGCAGCATCTACCTAGAGGAACAATGACAATATTAACTAAGGCATAGCTCACGGAGCATCCATTTTGCTCAGAACCGTCATCAGTCTAAGACACTCCTGTGAGACGAAATACACGGGCTCACTAAGAAAAATGAAAATACTCAAAAGCCAGTTCGCAAAGAAAAGCTTCAACGGCTACTGGCAAGACTCCTGATAAAGCTTTTGAGAAGAGTGAATGCACAAAGTCGACCCAATTCTTTTCGCGATACGTCAGAAACCGGAGCATTTACAACTGCCAGCATAAAGCCGATGATATCTTCGTAGTACCGTGACTGCAAACCAATTTTTCCTTTCGAATTTTGCACCTCGAGTGATAATAACGTCACTATGACCAGAACTAGCAATCTTTCAAATTTGCCTCAAAAATACGCTGCTGATATCAATGATAGAAGTTTTGGACATTTTTATCCGTATTTTTTCCATAACCATTATTGCCTACGTACATTTTCTGGACTATAGTCATTTCACCGTTCTCTCCTGAATTATTTGGCAAAGTTTGCCAATCGAAGGATCGATCGGCTACTACTCGACGATGACAGTTAGGTAGGCCGTGCAAACAAGAAGTCGAATAAAAACAGAGGATTGAAAGGGGAAAATAATTATTTAGAAAACGTTTATATATATATATATATATATATATATACATATATTCATACCATCTTCATCTTCCTGTTCGAGCAGAACTTCAAGCTCGTGATCGTCAAATGCGTGACCAAGAGTGTTCAGAATTGTCCTGACCTTCTCTTTCTCGATCTTACCCGACTTTGTAGAATCGAACATGGAGAATGCTCGTCTGAGCACTGAAAATAAAAATCCATAGAAAACATACACGTAATTACAATAACACCTTGGACCTGACACTTTTAAAAATGTGACTACCGCCAGATTTTTTAGGGGTTAAAATTATATAACATTAATACCCATGAACTAAATCAAATATTATTTTGCCAATAATTACTTTTATAACATTTGACTAAAAATCCTATATATACAGTGTCTACTATAACCACAATAATATGTAACATATACTGATACATATATGTAAACAGTATAACGTAAAAAAAAGAAATTTCTTAATTACAAGGTATACAATTTTTCTAGTTTTCCTTACCAATTTCCAATCGATAAATTGACAAATCAATAAGAATTTCCAATCACTGATAATTATTACCAATAGTCCTATACTTACTCTGAACTTGTTCCTCGTCCTGAAAAAAGAAACAGAAATAAGGCACTTGTAAAAATCTAACTGTACTGCTATTTCATTTAATGAAATAAAACACTGTAGGATTCACATTAAAAAAGTAAAAGAATAAAAAATAAAACGAACCATTCTGATACTCCGGTACTTGGCACTTAGAACTGCGAGTGTCTTCCACTAGTTATTCCAGCCGTAGCAGATAACTTTTATAAGTTTCTGAAGAATTTTTTTCTCCCTCTCCACTCTCTCATGGCACTCCTCCCACCCCCCTACCACTTCACCAAAAGTATCCCTCCAAGCGCTGATTTTCATAAAGCAATCCTTGACTATAATCTATACGAGTCGTATGACCGTCGCTCCACTATCCAATCGTATAATCCTCTCTGAATATCTGTAAAACTATAGCGAGTAAAATAACATAGGGTCTCCATAGGAATCGGTAGGAAAACACTCTCTTTCCCTATATCTACGTTATATGTTAGGGGAATATAGTAGTTTTTAGGCAGCGTGTTCGAAAGAAGGGGCAGACGGCTATTTCAAACCGTTCAGGACTATGATACTGCTGCTTTCCACATGACTCCGCCCTCGTATCCGGAACGAATGAGATTTCTTTTATCGGTTCCAGATACCAAAACACGCTACTGCGAAATATAATATCATAAACTTTGATTTTGCTATATACATATACAGAGTTGAAGATATAGATAAATTGATTTGTTCCGCCATAAAGCTACAGCATAGCAAGGAACGAATAACGTAAAATGAAATACTAATTATTCTGAAAATTTATATTTTACTTTACTTCCTAATTAAAGAAAAAAACTTATTTTCAATGGCGATTGAGATCTAAAAGTTTTATTTCAATTAATAGTCCTGTATTAGTTATAAATCAAAACAACAGATTTAGTTACAATTAATTCTTTTATATACGTTTGGCAGTGATCCTTGTGATCTGTCAAGAACAAAACACTGTTTAAGAGTATTTTCAACATGGCTTCTATCGAATAGACTTAAGAGTGACTGATTTTATTTTTTTTGTTTGGTTGCACTAACGGTATTTCGAGAATGCGACGGTGCTTGCGGGGGTGGAATCACGTGTCTGTGAAGCATAAAAAGGAACACATAGGGTGTTTCAATAGTATTGGAGAGCGAAGTGGTAAGTAGATGGGACAAGGGAACTATAATTATCTCGCCGGTCTCGTATGTTGAGACGCCTAAGTCTGCCGACTCCCCATGAATTATTATTCCAATAAACCAGGTTATTTTTGGAACACCGATTGTCTGTTTGTACCGCGAGAATTTTTAGATTCAACAAAAATTTACATTTCGATACAGTCCCGTCATTGTGTGTTATAAAAAGGACGAGGAGCATATAATTTATTAACAATTATTTATTGTAATGATATTTTTTTCAAAATTTACATAATCGTAAAATAAAATATATTATTTTTTACCATGATCCACGTCAATGTGATTTGATAAGATCGTGATGTATTTATTTAAAAAATTTTACATTTCTTACCGCGAACTATCTAAAATGTCATATATCCTGTCCGCCATTAGACATTTAGCGTATTGAACAGAATGAAGTTAGGATCCCTCTCAGCGATTCTGGATCCTGAATCGTTTTTACAAGCAGCAATTTATTCCGTTTCAATTAACCCAGTTTCACGAGTCAGCTCGTCCCGGCGCCGGTCCACGGACGTTTTCATTTAATTACGTTCCTGCTTATCGTCGTTATCCAGAGGAATTCAGGCTGAGTTGAAATAATAATTACAACCGGTCGCTGAGCGATTGGTACAATCAGTCAAAAATTATCTATGATCGGTCACGTCGCAAAGTTCAAAATTGGTAAATTTGAATAATTTGTGAAAATCACAACGTCCACCGAAGCAATCAAAGTCATCAAAGACACACAATGATCACAGTGAAAAAAAGATTCCTACTATTGTTACAAGATGTATTATTATCAGAACTTCAACAATGGCGTCTCAGTTCGCCACTGCTCACAGTTTCGTATCGCGTGATTAAAAACTTGAAATAATCCAGAGCACTGTTTCTCCAGTTATACCTGAATAACCCAAGTAAAAAAACCTATATTAACCTATATATGTATAGAGTCTCTGGTAGTTTTGAATTTTGCGTGAGGTTAAATTTTTACTTGTCCTAGATTAGATTAGGTGGTGCCTATGCTCTCCGCGATATTGCGTGAAAACGACTTTTGATCACGGGCCAGCAAATGCGCTTCCACCGGTAAATCAAAGGAATCCCGACAGCGTCACCACGATTTACTACGCGAAAAATAAGTTCCCAAACGTAAGTTTGTGCTTCGAGAAATTAGACCAGGACTTAGTATCTGCTGGTGCTGCTGCTACTGCTATTCGCTTCTCCGACGCTCTACCTAACCTAACCTAATACATATGTATATAAAATGATGTAGTATAACACGTAGTAGCAAGTGCAGTTTCCCCAGCTGGAATTCCTCCTCAGCTTGGAAACTTCGAAATTGAGTTCCGATCGACGTTGGCCCAGTTTCACGTTTCAGTCGTAAACAAGACCCGTTTTTACATATTCCAAAGCTTTTGTTCTGGATACTTGTGAGTCTGCTAAGAAAATCACTAGGATGTTGAGTAGTCAATATATCAAGATGAAAATTAATTTTTAATCTCCATCCGCCTGCAGTGATTTCTTTCAAATTTTTCTGAATGTCTTTTTTTTAATTTCATTTTGCCGTGAGAAAACGGCTGGTTCCTACACGAAAATATTTCATATAGTACATGTAATTGAAAATATATGTTGACACATATATTCACGTATATAGAATATATATAATAAACATATGCAAAACTTATGACATTTTTCCCACTTTTATATGTGATATACATTTAATTTGTATATAAAAATTTACATTATTTGTACAATAAGTATATACAAATTATATGTCAAATAAATTTTGTTATATGAGTGTAAATAAACTGCATATATACTATGAATATAAGGTACAATATATGTGCATATACGTATGCATGCATTATCGATCAGTACATGCACAGAAACGACAAAGCAGAATACAATTAATTACTTGTATTAAACACAACGTAATTAAATGTGAAATGATTATACGAATCAATATTGATATAAATATGGTACATATACATGAAATATATGCAATATATGTTTTTAAATATATACGGATATATAAACTTTATCTTTTTGTTTATATTGTAATATATATTGTATATAGGTATGTTATATATAAACCAAAATGTGAACATATACATTGATCGATATATGGGCAGATATATACATTAAATATATATGTGTTTACATCTTATATATATTTAATATATAGGCTACAAATATTTATCGCATATATACATCAATTTATATGTGTAAATTCATATGTGAAATATATTTGAAATTACATTCACTATATATGTTGAATTTTATATATGTATATTAGACTTATATCCAACTTGTATATTATTTATAAATTATTTTCGTGCGGGTACTGTGAAGTATCCGACATTTTTTTTGAAACACGAAAAAACTTGATAGTCTAGGCGTACGCTAAGAAGGGCTGAATAAAACCAGGTAAAGTTTAAAGTAGATGAAGTATTGGGTGTTTAAATAATTACATAAGAAGTGCGTAACGAGTGGTTTTTAAAAAAAATCGGAAGGTTTTTATACTAAGCAAGTATATTTTTAAAGAATTATTTTCCTTTATTTCTCTCGAACTTCCATCGGACTTGCTCTTATCTTGAGAAAGCTTTATCGCCATTATGGTAATACTTCAAAAGTATTTTAAAAAATGTATTCCATTTCCAGGAAAAAAAGAATGATTAGTAACTATGTATAAATTCACATACGTACAAAATAGAATTTGTAAATCATCATTTTAATCGGATTAGTCATTGACTCCCCCTTAACCCTTTAAAGCATGGTGGTAACCCAAATTACCACCTAAATTTATTCAGTTTTTAATAATTATTTCTCTTAT
>JARQTJ010000423.1:304021-320789 GCA_030142635.1 Trachelus troglodyta | reverse complement strand
GCGACCCCAAAAACCCGTGTATACCAAAGTTCATAAAAATCCAATCATTAGAAAAATGTATGCTTCAAAGGGTTAAGCCGTTTATTAAAGAGAAAAAAAGTAAGAATTTTGAAGTCTCGTGGAATATTCAAAATCTCTATTTACATAAAACGACCTCCGAACCAGTATACCTATACATACTTATTATGTATGAAGTGACAAAAGTTCCTAACAGAATATTAAAGTAATTAATTATAGTAATATAATGAAGTCCGAAGACTTTTTCGGTTTTTCTTAGAAAGTCATAGTAAGCACGAGCACGTAAAAAGGGCCAAAATCATGCAAAATCTGATTCTAATGTAGTCCAATACTCTGCGCAGGCTCGCAACAAACCAGCGGACGGAGTGGGGCATGTGAATCAGAAAGGCAATTCGGGACAGAAAGCCCCATTAACCGGAGGACAGAAAGCCGTGGCAGGAGCGAAAACTGCTACGAAACCGGCGCAGAAGCCAACTGCTCAAAAGGGACAAGTTAAAGTCACGCCTAAGGCAGCATCCGTAAAGACTGGAAAGAATAAGAAAAAGGGACAGCGTCAGCAGTACGACTTAATTGTTACCATCAATTTGGTGAGTAATTAGGTAATCAACATAAAAATTAAACATCAATATGAAACAGTATATTTAAACATGATAAAATGGCAAAATTAGAAACTGTCCAGATTCTATATGACAAAATTAGAATTCACCTAATTCCATTTACTATATCTATACGTATATTATGCTAAAATTAGAAATTAAAAATTAATTTATCCGGATAAAGGCGGTAATACGGTATAAAAAAGTTCTAGCAAGACGGTGCAACGTAGGTACTGTATGGTTGTTACCGGGTCGCAAGTTTGATCATTACATTCATCAAGAAGGAAACTCTCTGCAAATCCTAATGAAAGTTCATTAACGACTATTCTTGCGCGTGCCGAAGCAAATGACGGTGCGAGCACGTAAACGTTTATGATTTATGAATAAATATCGGCGCCTGGTCGTCTCTAGTCATGGCACGTGAGTCTAGCGAGCTTAATTATGTCGGAGGCACTCCCTTAATTAAGCTAATTAATATTTCACTTCGAAAAACCGTGCAGGGACGTCATATACCTCGCGTGCGCTCTATCGTTTCGCGTCAAACGTAAGAAAAGGGTCATCAGTGACGGTTTTACGAAAATGCATGGGATCCAGTTCTACACGGCCCAACTCTACAAGGGATAAGGGGATATTATGACTTCTTCGGCTCCTTAACTTGAAGTTTGTCTGTGCTTGTATTTTTTACGAGAAACTCACACTAGTAGTTTCAACTGAACCCAAAACAACTGATACCCAAGCAAATGATCAGCAGCAGTTTGACCCCTACACATCGCTGGCAGGGCTCATCGCAGCATTACAATATTGTGTCGAACGATTCCTTTTAACTAACACACCATCAGTATCAATAATAATGTAAAACCCTGGATTGGTATTGCTCCATTTTTTCCAAAGTTTCTAAACTAAACGTACTAACATAATAATTATTGCACTATTCGTTTCAAAGTCAAAGATAATAACAAGAACAACCGTCAGACTAACTGGCGTTTTGGAAATCGAATTATTATTAAAAAATTTATATTGTTTATTTCTAACTGTAACACTTCATATTTCGACAAGCTATAGCAGTTAGAGCAATGAGCCTCACACGCTATTTTGTTCCTCGTAAGAAATAGAACTATAAACAATTGTTAAATCAAGAGGCCGAAGAAATCGTAATCTTCCCTTATTCGATGTAGTCCATGTATAGGTAAACGTGTACAGCTAATCCTCTATAGTTTTGCGTGTACAGTTATTCCGGGTGGAGTTCGCCGTGTAGAACTGTAATGCTCCCTACGAATAGATGATATCTAGTGCCGTCGGTAATGACGAGAGCTACTTGATCCATGAAAAGTGGCGACATCTTTATTCTTCTCAAAGTTTTTGATCTTCATTCCCCTCTAGTAAGAATTCCATCCTAATATTGTAAATTTAATTAATTTTAGTAAGCATAGATAAATAGAATTCCAAAAACATCTAAGAACCAATATCGAACTGTATAATTAATTTATCAAATGAATATGGGTATCATATTTTATGGTTATTCAAGTATATTATATCACCTGAAAGTAGTTGTACCATAGAAATTAAATAGGAGAAGCTAACTTCAATTGATGCAATACTCCCGAATGTAATACGTAAATGGCACATTGTTCATCATGCGAACAGTAAATAGACGAAAGAAATTTTTTTTAATAATTACATACGCAGTATAAATATACTATAATATATAGTATAATATAATATAATATACAGTATAACTATAATAAAGTATAGTTACACATATATGCACATTGTTGAACTAAGTCCAAAATTTGTGTCGAGAGCTACAGAATCACAGAACACACCAAACTCGATCTGTATAAAAACACGAGGAGACAACCAAGCAGTGTATTAAGGTATCTGCCCATCGAATATACGAATAGAAAAAGACAGAGACGGAGAAGCTTCGCGTGAAAGTGACCATTTGGCATTTGCCAGTGTGAATCGACATGTATAACGACAGGGACACAAAGCTGTGCGAGTGCCGACCAATCGCGTCGCTCGGCCCAGTTTAAAAACAGCTGAAGGCTACACGAAGACAGGCATCTTTATCATTTTCGAGTTTAACGTAAAGAAGAGCTCTGTGACGAATTATGACAAGTGATATGGAGTACAGTGGTGGTTGACAAACGTGAATTTTCTTCCTCTAATTGAATCTAACCTCTCTATTTTCATCACTGTTTTGCACTTTGATTTTCCGTTTTGCCTTTGTGACTTTGAACTTTTTACGTTTTGGTCATTTCCCACAGACACTACGTGCGACGGCACGCCGCTCTCAAATAGAATCTACCAGATTCCTATTTAAATATTTAATCCCGAATTACGGTCGACGGAAGATAAACATTGATTTTACTCTAGACAAAATATCGGCCGCACGACCATTCACGAGTCTACGAGTATTACCTTTGGCTGGCGCGATAAAAGATTCCGGCGACTTCACGTTCAGCGGCTCCACTGTGTAATTTGCCTTAAGTATTGGGCTGATAGAATTTTATTACGATACGGAACAAACTTGATCAACACAACATATTATCAGTGTGTTGTCTACCTACTGGAAAAGTGTTGAGATTTTTCGCGAGAGTTTTTAATCTGAAAATGGCGGACGGCACGTGCACGGAAAAGAAGTACACGCACGAGTACGGAAGATTGAGAAGACTTACCAGCAAGATCGATGGCCAGATCAGACAGATCAGTGTAAGTGATCCGTAGATCCGATCCGTAGATCGTGGATGGTCAAAAAAATATTATTTTATGAACGAAACGTCAAAACGAAACGATAGTAACCAATTAAACCTGCGACTTAAATTCTCTTAAAAATGTTTCATAAACCTTACCACCTAAATTACGTAAATGCAACTACGAGACAGAGTATTTTGCCTTTATTAATGTCTGCTATAAAATGAAAAATTTTGTCTTGTGGCCGATTTGCGCTTGTGAAACCTATAAACGTCGGATCTCGCATCTGTCAGTTTATTTATAGCAAGCCGGAAGTAGGTGGTGCTATTCAATTTCTTCATTCTCTTCGTTATTCTCTTCTTTACTTTTATTTTCACGTCATCACTTCGCCTCTCTCTTTCACCAATTCAGTTTTCTTATTTTTTTCCATACTTGTACATCGTTATTTATCGAACGCGGACGACGCTCTCCTCGTTGCTAATATCGCGCCAGACATTATTAATAATACGGGAAGTGACCTCTTCGTGGTAGGCAATTGGCCAGATTCTAGCCCACCAGCCTACTGGCTCACCTACTGTTAGTTAGGCCTGGCAATTCTAACTTTCAGTGGTGTTTTCATCCCTAGTGGCCTAACGCTATAATGGCCGATCATAAGAGGTACACTCACGAGTATTGCAAACTTCGGCGGCTCACCAATCAAATCGACTTTCATATACGCAACCTCTCCGTGAGTTTATCTTAGCGCATATCGGGAACGTAATTATAATTAACTACGTGCAATTATAATCTAATTGCATATACAATACTATACACACTAAATAATCAGCGTCTCGATATCGAATACCGTATAATTTATGAATAAAAGTGCTACTGGTGCCGTTCCAATTAATTCTATCCAATATGATAATTGCTATAACTCTCATCTACAAGTGCATCGTTCTTGCAGTGTACTACATGACAAAAACATTTTTATATTGCATTGATATTTGATGTGATAATCAAGAGATCTAATTCCTTTTATCTTCTTTCAGTCTGAATATGGTCTCACGGAGGATCAAGTTGCGGGTAAGTTGATTATTTTTTTAGAAGTTTTTTTATTAACAATCAAAAATCCTTTTAGCCATTTATTCTAACATTTACCATATACCCATCCTTTGTTTTTCCTTTTTTATCTTCTTGCCATATATATATATGTATGAATTCATTATGCACACGCGTGGTTGAGTATGGAAACTCAGCATCTCTAATTGTAAGAATCAACGAACGGAAATTATTTTATAGATGTGCTAACGTTGGCAGGTTTTACATTCCCGAAATATACTTTGCAATTTATCTTTCTTTATATATAATGTCCATGATCCCTTTTTAAATTTATGTATAATAATGACGATAACATTTTTTTTAATGCAAAAGATTTCCAAAGTTAAACTAAAGCTACAATAAAGTTTTGCTAAAACTTGTTAATTTCCACATTATTAAAAAGATGAAGACTAATCTTTCAGAAATCTAATTAAAATTATAAATGTCTAATATATCCTTTGCCAACAACCTAAATTCTATCCTAACTCTAATTCCATATGGATGCAGACCAAAGCGTCTACTAATTTGTGGTACAGTCCCGTCAACAAAATTTAACTCTTGTTACGTGGATACTATCACTACTATTACTATGTATGTCTAATATCCTTTAATTGGAACTCAAAACTCTCGCTAATAATATCTGAGACGCCCGTGTTACGCCTTTTCCCTACTTCGTTAGTCTGACTAATGAACAAACGCGACTACTCGAAATTTCGAAAATCAAAATTAAAACGAGCTTTCATTGAATTTTATAAATAGTTTAAAACGAGCATACACATACATAACCTATATACTATGATATTACATATGTACACGTGGATATTAACATCCACGCGTATAAGAACCAACTATTGTTAAAAATTCCATCAAAAGTAGAAATAGGTACGTGTCTTTTGAGAATAGCTGTACCGAAAAAGTTACTTGAAATTTTGTCACGGTAAACCAATTTTATGCCAATGGCATCTTATACGGTATTCACGACACGCGCTTCATATTATTCAGAATTTTTTTCCTCGAGCTACAAGACTAGTCGATGCGCGATTTATCGATTTGTTAATGTCAATTGAACTTTTATTAGCACTTGATAGTAGATGGTGGGGGTAGTGGGGGATGAACGGTAAAAAAGATCACGTACATAGAAGCTACGATTAATCACCAATTTCAAACGACTTTTTGAAACGCTTACGAAAACAAAAACACCGTATACCAATTTTGAATTATTGCATGAAATTTCGAATTTTGCATACAACTGCACCTGACAAGTCACTTGATTTACGTGATGTTTTTGCACTTTAAGAAAAACACCCGCCATTTGAAAAACAAGCAGCAACGGCGACTGAGAACGAAATGCAGACGACTGAAAGTTGAAAGGCGAATTTTCAACAGGCGACTTTGTATATACAAAAAGATAGACATAACAAAGTGTCCACACATGATATCACGATTAGATCGAAAAATAAATTCATCCGACTAAAGCGGATTCTCCACGTGATGTAAACAGAGAAAGCGTATCTTCCTATCGATCCTTGAACGAAATAGTGAATTCCAAAGAGGCCGGATTTCCACCCACGCGCGGACGTTTCCGTTTCTTGTATTCGAACGACTGACAACTTGCGAATTCCAAAACGTCAAGCCGTCACTCTCTCTTTGCGTGATTCATTGAATTTTTTCTGGTCCAAAGCAAAATTCAAGCTATTGCGAAAACCGGCCCCCCGAAACTGGCCCAGAATCAGAAAGAGTCACGTGGTCGTCGGTGACTGCATAAAATTTGGAATATATTTGAAATTGAAATTTGCCTATCGTAGGAATTTTAACGATTTGCCATATAGGATGATGTATTGCACTATTACCGCACTATATTATATGCAATGTAATGTAGTACGATGTGAGCGGAGTCTATTAAATAAAATACGATGGCAGCCGACTGGGTTCCTGGCTACTTTCCCAGTCAGAAACACTAGAAATTTCAATCGGTACCGTCCAGTGGTATTGCTGAGTTTTAACGCGTTGAAACATCATAAAACTTGGTACCTACATCTAAGGTCAAAGTTCATGAGGATTGATCTTGCGTATATGGTTACTAAAATCTCGTGCCGTGTATTATATAAATTCTTCACTACCCTTAAAAAACAATTCTTGTTATAATAAAATAATAATTACTAATAATTAAACCTGTATAAGGTTATTCACGAAAAAGAGACCACCCGAAACTGGTTTTACCATAGCAATTAAATTAACAGACTAACTTCAGGTATATGTGCATCTGTAATGCTGCAATGATTTTACAATTTTGATTTTCTAA
This sequence comes from Trachelus troglodyta, assembly GCA_030142635.1. Taxonomy (NCBI): domain Eukaryota; kingdom Metazoa; phylum Arthropoda; class Insecta; order Hymenoptera; family Cephidae; genus Trachelus; species Trachelus troglodyta. The sequence continues at coordinate 314,099 of JARQTJ010000423.1, read as the reverse complement.
AAATAAAAGTAATAAAACATGTTTACACAGCTAATGAATGGAAGCAATTGCAAGTGATAGATAAATACAATTTTTTTATTCGCCATATTTTTAAATATGTTTTTAATTACTTGTTTGAATGAGCATCGATTTTCGCGTAGTAATAAAAATTAATTTATTTGAAATTCAATTATATGTATATGACTAAAATAAACTTTCGTTATTGCTGGAAAAAGACGACTTGGACGAACAATAAAAGAGGAGAAATGAAGGAGGTATACTGGTCGGAAGGACAAAGATCTTTGCTTGGAAGTTTGCCGATGACGTGGCTGTGGCAGCAGAGGACGCGGAGGGCTGAATGGGATGCTGAGGGTGTTATCATGATACGTGGAGAGGAATAGGATACAAGTTAATGTGACGTAAATAAAGGTGTTTGTATTCAAGAACGGCGGAAAGAGAAAGAAAAGGGAGGTTTGGAAATATGGGAGAAATGAAATCGAAGAAGTGGATGCCTATAAGTATTTAGGATTCACGTATACGGTAAAAAACTCATACACGAAGCACCTTAGTAAGCTCGCGGGTAAGGCACAGATCGCTACTAATGCGGCTTGGGGGATTATGCATAGGGCAGACATAGAAAGCCTAAAAAGAAGAGCATACCTAATGGACACGATGGTCAGAACGATTCTTATATACGGTGCCGAAATTTGGGGATGGAAAGAGAGGCAGAATATTGAAAAAATGGCAGGGACATAAGCAAAGATGATGCTGGGTATGAGTAAATGCACACCGGCGTATATTTGGCGGATGGAGACGGCAGGCAGATATTGGAAGTGGAAGCCTGGCGAAGAGCTTCAAAGTATCTATTAAAAATTCTCAAGATGGAAGACGACCGTTTGTCAAAAATATGTCTCAAAGAAAAATTGAGAAACTGGGAAAATGAGAAGGGATCAAAGTGGATAAAGGTAGTGGAAATGGCATTAAGAAGAGTGGGGGATGGGAAACATTGCGTGACTTAAGGAAAGGGAGAGATCCGCGAGAACTTCTAATAAGGATGGATCAAAGATGCAAAACAATTGAAGATCAAACGATACAGGAGGATTGGAATCGAATTGACGCCTCGAGGTACTGTGCAGAGTACAGCGAATGGAAAGGTGCGAGGAGATATGAGAAGTATTGGGACGAGCAGAATACGAAACTCAAGGACAAAGAACAATGGGCGAGAATGAGATGCAGTAACGTGGGACGAGCGAGGAGCAAGGGGTACGGGGAGACGTTAAATGTAGACTGTGTGCAGCGGAGAAAGAAAATTTGGAGCATATATTGGAATGTAAAGAATTTAAGAGAGTAGTAAAAGCGGATTTGAAGATGGAGGTGGAAGGAATTTTGAAAGGAGGAGAGGGCGCCCGAACGCAATGGAGCGAGTCATTAGTATTAAGTGAGGAAACCAAAGGATGTAGGGAATTGAAACCAAAGCTAAGTTAAGTTAAGCGAAAGTTTAATATTGCTGAATGGTTGTAAGATTCTTAAGCCCAATAGGGCAGGAATAACTAATAATAATCTAATCTGCAATATAATCTATTGCTGAAAAAGGAATATATATTATGTATTGTGACGCCGACTTTTAAACGGTGACGCACAAATAAATGGCACCGCTGAAAATAATTATTAAAATACTAAATTATTGGGTGCCATGTATAACCAGAGTTACACCGCTGTCTCCTAAGGACACCCTGGCCAGCTCTTATGCGATGGGGTCCTGGGTCTGGAAGACAATGATCACAATCTGAAATCTGGGGAGGTTCACTCTCAAAACTACTAAGAACAAATACTAAAGTTTTCCAAATTAAATACGGAACCACAACCTGGCGCGATTTATTCAACAAAACAAGAGAACGAGATGGTACAACGGTTCCTGAAGAAAATATACACGCTTTACGCAGAACGGGACAGTAGATTCCCCCAAGGAAATTATTAAGCTGGCAGTCCCGAAGACCTATTGGCAAAATAATATCTACAAATTTACAGGACCTTAATGTTCTACAAAAATATACTTCGTACTCCATACGATACGGAAGTACCCACTATGTAACATTCCTACAGAATATACAAGCAAAAGAATATTATACAAAATTTAACGTTAGCGAGTGCTAACGGACTCACGATACCCTGGCGCTAAGGAAACGACTCCGCGAGGCGTGGACTGTACAGGCGGTAACGCAAAACCCCAAAATTTGACCCATAAACAATATTAAATAGCACCGATCCTCCAGAACGCCACCGATTAGCAATCCGCGGATCCAATAATGATCGGGAATGCGTAGGGCACGACAGTGCGACACGGTCTATCTCTCATTAACGTAAATATGGACAACTCACAAAAGCGTCGCTCACCGCCTTCCTAGTCGCTCCAGATATCCTCAAGACACAATCTCTTTGATACTGGGTCCCTCAAGCGATTGCAAAACGGCACGGTAGGCGATACAATACTATACAAATTCGACAAAACTAGAAAAAAAAAACAATACGATACTATACAAAATTTACCAGACGAATACACGTCTGTTTCTAATCTCGGCCACACCGTGAGTGACGCTACGAATTTTAAAAACCGGGAACCTTCCCAAGAGGCGCGCTGTAATACATCCCTTAGGCCAATCTGATTGGCGGACACCTCGGCTTCGCCAGAGCGCTCGCGATCTTCAATTGTTTTCTTTGATCCCGATAAATTAGATCCTAGCATCTTTCGGGTTTGGGATGGCTGCAGTGATATTTTCGGAAGGCGCGAATCACATCCACCTCTGCTCCCTCGATGGACGGCTCCATGCCGTTACTGCAACTTCCGTATGCCCTCTGGATCGGGGAGACGCTTGCCGAATGTCCCGCGTAGCTGGCCTCTTAGGGTGTGTGCTCCGGTCTGGCTGTCGCGTCACCTCGCCAGCGCGCTACGCCAGGCCCGTAGTTGGCACTCTCGGGGCCCCTGGTATTCAAATTTTGACCAAGATCCTTTCGGATCCGCTTGAAAAATATAAAACACAATAAAACGTTCCCACGAGGGAAATAAGTACAAATTTAACAAATAATATACAGTCCAACGCCATGAAACCCCTTTTCCACGCATAAGGCCGGTGTAGCCGGAAATCGAAGAATGTTACGTTTTGTGGCGTGCATGTCGAAATGCCACGTACAAGTATGTATGTGAGTAGGTGCACATAAAATATTCTCTTACAATGAATGAGACTACACTCTCATATATTTCTTTCTACTACTGATCTATATACACAAGTATATATATACACCTTCACAGTATATGGTAGATGCCTTTAAATGAATTCCATCCGTACAATTCAGCAGGCACAATACCGGGGCAGTAACTCTGAGCAATAGAATAACAATATCGGTGAAGCATTGATAAAAGTTATGAAAAAAGATAGAAAAGAAGAGATATGGTACCCAATTGAAAATAGCCGCCCGGTTTTCTTTCACCTTTCTAGTAGATATATATCAAACTTATGTATTTAGAAAGCACATTTAAATACGCGAAAATATTTATCTCGTACGTTTTTCTAAAAATATGTAAAAATCTCGAAATGCTGTAACGAAAATGCGCGCAATTTAAAATTGGTAAAAATGCATTGGCTATGTATTTAACGGTATTGTGTCTGGCGACGTGCCACGATTGGAACGAATCCTTCTCATGCTCCATTGTCCCACATCCTTCTGTTGCCCCCCGTAACAACATGTACCCATGCACCCCATGATTAATAGTTATCCCGATTCCGCGATTTCCAAGGATGTATATACATATGTATATATACTGCCCGCAAAATCGCTCGTGCTTGCCCATTGCCAAATCGTCGCCAGCTTTTTCCATCCCTATTATTTACAGACCTCCCTCGGCCATTTTCTTCATGCGAATTTATGGCAACCGCACTCGGGACATCCTGCTGTCATTCGTCCCCCAACAAGTGGTTACGGATATACTTATATCTATAACTGTATAATTATTTCACCCACCCATCCCCCTCTCTGTGTATATGAATATACATATATAGTATATTGTTCCAGAGTTCAAGGAGGCTTTCATGCTCTTCGACAAGGATGAAGATGGAACAATTACGATGGCCGAATTGGGGGTTGTTATGCGTTCCCTGGGACAGCGACCAACTGGTAAATTTTTTATTATACGTATATATTTAATATAAATAAGAAAGTATAAGCAGCCACGAAATAAGAACGAAAGATGAAATACTCGTAATTTAATCGGAAAAAATCTATTCTGCCTTTCAGAATTAAATTTTTCATTGTAATCTATTGTTGCTATGGTTCTCTGTATACAAAGATGTATACGGTTATATTGCAGTGCGAAAAATTCATTTCATGAATATCTGTGAATTTGTCCTGGAGATTGGTACAAGCGTTCCACGTATTTTCCTGGTCGTTTCACGAGAGCCTGGGCTCTCGTGCCGTATGAGAAAAGGAACTGCCTTGTAAGATATTGTCTGAAACCCAAGAAAAATATGAGCACATTTTCATGATTCTTGTAGCACGTTAAACGTCTGTGTGCTTTTCTGTTATCTAAAAGTTACATACCCATTGTATGTGTGTATATATACCTCGAAGTATTCATTATTTTTTACTTCATCATTTTTGTTTTAAAGAAAAGATCCTTAATGATGCTCAAAATATTGACTACCTTTTTCGAATATACATATAAATCACCATTTTTGTACTCTTAAACTACCTATTCACTATTCAAATTCTATTTTGTTACTAACTACAGAAGCCATATCGTAGTTAACGATGAATAATCGTGCACAAGATAATCGTTCGGCTCATTAACCTAAATTATTATTAATATTTATTATAAATTATTATAAATATATATTAATAAAATGGACATTCAGTCGCGCACTCGCTGTTCATTATTTGCAAAAATTCACATGTTTACGTTCCTGCAGGTAAATGGAAGAAAAATAATATCCATTTGACATGCCAACAGAAACAGAACTGCGAGATATGGTGAACGAGGTCGATCAGGACGGTAATGGAACCATTGAGTTCAACGAATTTCTCCAGATGATGTCGAAGAAGATGAAGGGTGCCGACGGGGAGGACGAGTTACGCGAAGCTTTCAGGTACTTTAGTTATGATATGCCTACCAGTGCGGGGTGAAAAGAAATCTGATTTGAATTCGCGATTGAAAAAAAACACATTACTATCCTATAGCAGCTGATGATTGATGCGCGAACAGTACTGCGCGTTTCAACGATGACAAATCTGACGAAAAGCAAATATCAAAGAAAATTTATAGGAACCACTGATTGGCAGGAGTCAGCAAATCGAGCGATCTCTCTCTAAATTACCCACGTAGCTCACGTATAAATTTACTCGATGGTTTTTTACAATTGTATGTTTAATTCGCTCCATTTTATTTCTTAGACCCGTCATAATCTTTTTTTTTTATTTTTGATCCAGGGTATTCGACAAGAATAACGACGGCCTGATATCCTCCATGGAATTGCGACACGTGATGACGAACCTGGGGGAAAAGCTGTCCGAAGAAGAGGTCGACGACATGATCAAGGAAGCAGATCTTGACGGTGACGGAATGGTGAACTATGAAGGTTGGTCAAATTGAGAATGAATACTCTTATAGAATAATTGTATCGAAAGGTAGCGAATAATATTATAATATGAAGCAAGTAGTATAGAAAGAACTGCAGAATATTGATCTTTGACTATTTTAGAATTCGTGACCATCCTGACATCAAAGAATTAGTTTCAAGGACGCACGAGCCAAAGACTACCAACGTGGTGTTCGCCATTGAGTGCAACGTCACGTGAAAACCCCCAGAGGAAGCGAGAGAATGAGAAAGAGAGAGAGAGAGAGAGGCAGGGTGTTTGTGCATACATGTGCGAAGAGAATACGTGAGATAGTGAGACCGAAAATAAGTAAAAGAAAGAAAGAGAGAGTGAGATTTTCAAAAAAAAGAAAAAACTAAAAGATGATGAAAAGTAACAAGAAAGCGAACTTTCTCTGTCTAGAAGCGCTTTACCGTGATCCAATCAATCGACACATTAAAATCCCGGCGAAGCGTGACTGTACTTAATTGATCTAGGCATTGAGATTTAACGCTACAATTTTCCACGTATTAACTACATGCACAGGTCACGTAAACACATTATCCATGTATGTACAACGTTACGTACGTTAAGATTAAACTCGTAGGAATACGTAATGGGTATGCGACGGAAATGAGAAATAATTCACATAAGGTAACAGGTAAGGTAAGGCAACAGGTGCAGTTCTGGTGTAAAGTAATCGTCGAACTAGAGAGAGATAGAGAAAAGTTAAATATGGATACGTAGAAACGAAAGAGAAAGAAAAGAATAGACAAAGTGAGAATAGTTAAAAAGAAACGGACAAACTCGATTAATCTACTCAACTAGTAATAATATAACGTCCCGAAGACAATACAAATATTTGATGATTTTAATTTAAAAAAAAATTAATCCAAAGAGTGTTTTGAACTTAGAAACCTTGATGGCCTATGTTCACCATTTGCGTCCAAAAAAGACAAAATAAGAGAATCGAACGGGAGAGAATGTGTTCGAGTGTGAGAAGATAGGACGAAAGGGAGAAAGAGAGAGAGAGATAAATAGATAGATAGAGGAAGACAAAACGACAAAGATAAAGCTAAAAATTAAGTAGATCAATTATTGTTCCTTCAATTGAATTATAATTTCATTTTAATCAAGGAAACGAACCGTTTTCTTCATTTTTAATAAATAACGTACGGTATTTTTATAAATTACTCTAACATTCAGCACATGCCAAAGAGAGAGATTTAAAAAAAAACTGGAATACAAAAAAAATAACACGTAATTTTGCCACATACCTATATAATTGGAACGGTATTTGTTTAGTGCATGCTTACTAAAGATAAAAAAAAGGGATTACCTGCCACGTATATGTCATACGTGCACATGAAGGATGACGAACAATATTAAATTCGCTCCAGACTCGTGACACATGTGGATACAGTTAAATGTACGAAATACGCGTGCGCAGGCGCACGTTGAAAAGTAATTAAATCAAGAACAAATATGTCTTCCGTTACTTGGATATATTTGATAAAGCATGATCACAAAAGTTGTTACTTATGTTTGCCGTCATTTTTATTAACGCTTGATGTTGAAATCGCAGCGAGAGAAATCTCATATTTAACGTCCAGTACGTGTATTCACGTGTATTTATGCTTTTAAATGGTTAAACAGCATAGAACAGTGGTGGTAAAAGTGAATATCAAGTAATTCGTGACGATAACGATGATAATCGTAATGAAGATTAGAATGAGATTAATGACGATGCTCACAGCTTTTTTGCAAAAAAAATCCCTTCTCATTGATGAATCACTCGTCCGAACGATGAATACCTTTTAAAAACAATCTAGTTGATATCCAAAATGTTTAAGTACATGAGTAATCATGTAATAAATACGTATATTATAAAACATACATATTAGATATGCAAGACAACCTGATTAAATTAGATCGAGAAGTAATCATTACTGTTAATAGTTTTATGCCTGCATGGCAATCATTTCGCTAAGCGAAGACTTAAAAAAGTCGAGTTTTCTGAAGTCGATTGGCAATGAGAGAAAAGAGGATATAGAAAGATGAAAAAAATCTGGATTAAAAACGTACGCACGCATATATGCGTACTTAAATAATTGTGAGTATACATTTGTATTGTTAGCGATGAACGTGAGGCTGCCAAAGTTATTTGCAAAAAAAAGAGAACTGTATCAAAAATGTAGCGCAAATAACAAGAGTAGCAATCAAAGAAAAAAAAACTTATGGATTTATTGTTAGATGTTAATCGTTGGACCTAAAGGGATTTAAAGAAAAAAAAATATGTTAAGTAACCAGAAAGCGTGAGAATTGTGAGAATAACAAAAAAAATGCGACAATGTTATTGCGAGAAAGGGAAAAGACATTCATCACATATGAGGAGTTTTATCGTTAAGGCTATCACGCTAATGAGCCCACACAACGTTCACTCGTTACATTTATCAAAAATATAAAAAAATAAAAAAAAGGGAAACCAATGGTGTCTATTCCCAAGAGCAAAATACGCGAGTACGAAAAGGCTATACATAGATACGGCAAGGAGATCGAAAAGATAAGAAAATACTATGGATGAATACTTAATGAAAAATGAATTTTATCCCGTTTAAATACAATGGGTTATTTTATGTTTTATCCTCTCAGATGTTCACGATACATTTTTACGAATAACGTGCACTGTTGCATATACAGTGTTATTAACGGCAAACGCACCAGCTGCAGTTGGGCGCCATTCAACAATCCATTAATCGAGTCAGAGTGACTTTGTTAAATAAATGAAAGATCGTGCAATAGATGATGTTAATAATCTTATGATATTAACTTTTTTGTTTTTATGATAATACATTGGTCTGATTGATAAAATCACCTTTTTGTGATAAACCTGGTGCGTTTATTTGTAAATAACCCTCTATATATATATATATATATATATATATGTAATAGAGTCCGGGTCATGTATATACATATATATATACACATATATATAGTCTTGTCCAGGGGCAGTTTCTAGGACATAAGCCACTCACAGCGGCAAACCATAGTGTTATATAAAAAAAAAAACTAAACCTTGGGACATGTGGCATTGAAATTCTAACCTAATTTAACCTAAGGAACTACTTTTTAGTCTATCACAACTCCGAGTGTCTAGCAACAAATTTTTTTTGGAAAATTCAGTGTGAGTGGGACTTTATGGTCTTGAAAGTATACGTTACGTATCGAAATTCTTTCAGACCCATCCTGAAAAGCACTAAGTGTCCTAAAAACTGCCAATATTCAAGACAAAAAGTCCTGAAAAGTATCCTTTGACATGTATATGATTATATATATGTACATATATATATCAACGACTAGAGACCGCGCTATTTATTACTATATAAGAAAATGTCTTTCATTACTTCATTAATAAAATAAAAAAAGAAAATACGAGTACAAGTGACGTTATAGAAATGCGAATACGTATGTGTATGATTAAAACTGTATGATGCTATATACTGTATACTGTATTTTAGATACCGTATACTGTATATACTTAAGAAGTCTCTGAATAATATTTCATATAAGATTCCGTATAAGATAAAGAAAATAAGAAAGGATCGAGTCTCTGAGCAGTTTCTACAAATATAACAGACGTCGAAATGTAAGAATGTAGAGAGGGAAAAAGGGAGGGGGGGAGAGAGAGAGAGAGACAGAGACAGAGACAGAGACAGAGCGGTAAGGGGAGAAATAATCGCCATGTGAATGAAATATTTATATTTTTACTTGGATAAAAAAGTTGTAATAATGGTTTTAACTACTACACCAGATTGCCGACAATTATCGACACGAGACATTTATAACGTTATTTTTCTAGGGTGAATGTTATATGAATTATTGTTATGATTCGGTTTATCGAACGACGAGGTGCTTGAACTTGCGCGCAGGTCCGCCGATGTATACATATACGTATATATATGTATTTCGACTATTTGCAATTTTCTCTTTCGAATTTAATCACCACCGAGCATTCACGATCATTACTTTATGTATCGAATGGCATCGCGAAGCGTCACGTTCGACGAGTGTGTTCCTACCTTACCGACCGTTGGTTACCCGTACTAAAAGTTGTAATCAGCGATTCTTCTTTAATCGCCTTCGGTAACCTTTATCGTGCTCTCCAGAGTTTGCGTTCCTGTTGAAAGTTCAGAGTCTCACAGAGCCTACTACAAAGTACACACAAAGTCACGGACACACATATACATGCGCGCGCGCACACACACAGCCACACACTGCGGCCGCGAGCGTGCATACATGTTAAACATAGATTGAGATTTTATGAATATGCGCAATAATTAGACGGATGAGAGAGAGAAAGCGAGCGAGAATATATCCAAGTATATCGAGTTCATTAGATTTCGCGTTGTTACAGAGGAAAACAAATAATAGGGATGATGAGAAAACGTAACGAGAGGTTGGGTCATGTGTGTCG
>JARQTJ010000423.1:219673-295068 GCA_030142635.1 Trachelus troglodyta | reverse complement strand
TTTGTGGCTACTCTTCGGAACATCTGATACTCTGGAACATCTTTTCTATCAAAGTATCCAATAATCATTCTCTTTTTGTCATCTAATTCATTCAATTCCTTCATGTTGTAGAATTCTTTGATGGGATCCTCCAATTGCTTCTTAACAAAGTCTACAAAAGCATCAACAGAGCGTTGTCCTCTGTATTCTCTTTTGGTTGGTTGGCCATTTCTAATAATTTTCAAAGTTGGATACTTGCTAATATGAAATCTGGATGCGACGGATGCTGAAACATATTAAAATTCTAAAATCCTATTTCAACAATTGAATTCTAAAACAAGAGATATTAACATTCTTTATCACAGTCTACTTTTCCCATAACGACTCTTCCAACTTCCGGAAAAGCCTCTCTCACTTTGTCCGATGCCTCGTCAAAAATTGGAGCCAATAAACTACTAAAGCGACACCATTCTGCATAGAAGTTAATGAAAACTAGTTCATTTGATGCTGAAAAAAACACATACATATATAATGGAATTATTCAAAAGCATTCGAATGTTCCACAAATAAGATATCTTACCTAATGTCATATCAATATTTTTTTGTGTGAGTGGCGTAGCTCCACCATCTGCAGACACAAATGGTAAGAATGTCTGAAAAAACGCGGAGAAAAGGTCTTTTTAGACAAGTAACTAATAGTACTCAAACTTCATTAAATATGAAAAATTGTCCAATCTAAGAACTAATGATCTTCAATAAGGCATTATACATAAAATAACAATAATTACGTTGAATAATTTCATATTTTTATGTATGTCATGTTACATGACATATGCCGGCCAATTACGAAACTATTATTATTACATCGAAGATATTTTGAGGTTAGTCCTACTGACATCAGGGAGGAATATTCACAGCACTCAGTTAATATTACGTGAAAGTAAAATGCCACAACCACATATAGACGTTATCAACCCAGAAATAACGGAACATATAATTTTTAGAGATCTCGTTTACTTGAAACGTGTCATAAGATGTGCGTAATAATTTTGGAGATTTTATTCGGCAACAAATGAAACAATTCGTAAGAAGGACCTAAGTCCTACGCACTCACCATAATACAGGCATAAACAGCGATTATCGCCTGATGAGCAGTACAGGGCAGCATCTTTTGAACTTAAAGTAATCAAATAAAAACTACGAGAAAGAACATCAGCAGCGATGAGCGGTGCGCATGAACGCCACGAACCTGATTCGTGTCAATTTCGATTCCGTATCTCGAACCTCAAATAAGTGTTGTTCGAGATATCGATGTTACTTCCATTCGACTGTAGCGCACGTTGCCTCACGTGATTCGGTCGGTATCAACCACTGAGAATAATTATATTCCACTTAGAGTGATGGTTCAAATTAAAAAATACCGCGAAATAAAAGTTGCATAATTATTGTAAAGTATAAAGTACAAATAAATATTCCATCACAAAATAGAAAGTCAATGAATTTTTGAAAACCTGTACACGGGTATGGTACCCGTTACTACAAGACTCAATAAAGCAATCATTCCTCTGTAATCTCCGTGTAAAAGCGAATTATTAGCAATAGACATTGACAATGAATACGACTAGTCGAAAAAGAATAGTGTTCCCTATAGTCTCGAGTCCCCGAATCTTTTGACTATTGACAGTCAGGTACTGTAAACTCAACTGAACCTTGTACCAACAAATCTAATCCCTTTCGAGCCCACCTCGAAACACCACGAAGGTTTAAGGATAATTTACGACTGGCAACCGCAAAAGAGTGAAAGAGAAATCCTTCGTGTAATCCACGGATTAAACGTAATTTACAACGAAATCCAATTTCTGTTGCTTATTTTACGGATTCTCATCTCATCGTGAATTGAAATCTGCGAAAATCAGGCCCTACATCTTAAACTTGTTCCTTCCATTTTGCTATATTGGGGGTACTATTTGATTGATACTAGTACGCAAGCTGTCGTTGGTTCGTACTGCATATACGAGGCTGTGTCTGATAGATCCATTATGAGGTTTCAAACATATGGGCATAAACACGACAGTTTCTGCGAACAGCTTTGTCAGAAAAGGCAAGAAGCCTATGTAGGACTGAAGAGAGTGGGTCTTTCGGAATCGGGGCCTTATACCTCGAAGTCGGCATTTTTAAGTCTCGCCGCAGGGGTCGAACTTTGATGATGCCGATGTCAATCCCGAAGTCACGGATCGCGCGGCGACTTTTTGGGACTTTTCGCTCGAGCCAGGGCCTATGGAAAACGAAGGATAGTTGTGTCAGTTATCTTAAGCAATGATAGGGAAGAGAGGTGAAAATAAAAAAAAACAACCTATCTTAAACGACGTTATCTCAGATTTTCAGTTTCTCAAATCGCTAAAATTGTGACCCTGATGAAAAAAATTCGCGAGGACCACCAACATATTTTTCCATTTCTCCTAAATAACAGGAAGACCTTTTTCCATGGTGTGGCCCATATTCTAACCTCTGGCGTAGGGCACCACTTAAAAATTACGGCTCTTTGTTCGGGACTGTGGTCCCTTTGAGCGGCGGCATAGCTACACGGAAAATGTTGACATAAATATCATTTATATGCTCGGCACCCTCATGGACGCACAAGTCCGCGCTGTTGTGACGTTAACTCGGTTCATGGTGAACGGAATAAAATGGTAAATCACTAGTCCCACCGGCTATAAAATCGGACTCAGGTGCAAGCCTTATAGGATATACCCTTGTCGGCGCGATTCTCGACAGTTGTTAAATCACACGATTATGGAATCCTTTTGGACGGAGATGGGAAATTTATAAAATCGTAAAGCGACGGAGGTCATCTGCCAGCCAGAATACAATATCGGCATAGGTATCCGTAGCACTAGGTCTATACATATACAGAAATATGTCTCCAAAGTATAGAAGTCAATTTTGTACGATGAAGAACTGTAGCTATGGCTAACGTAAGAAACACTTGTGGCTTGGTTCAAGTCCAAGGTGCTGGTTCTGAATTTGGGTTCCCGTAGGACAAACGAGCCCGTTGAAAGATAAAACCACACAATGCACCTCAGGACTCCTGGCTTCCCCGAAGGACGCCTTCGGCAAATGCGGTTTTCGGCATTGACTTTGTGATTTGCCGTCACGATTGGAGAACTGCGTGTCGCTGCAATGGGAAGAGCCCAAGGGGGTCCTGTATATATATATACACGAAAATTTATAGAATATATGAGAATGATATAGATGAATTTGTATAAATAAAATAAGTAAAACAGGGTGTAAAAGAAGCGGCAGATTATTTGGAGAAATGTGTGTGTCTATGTTTTATCAAGTTCCTGTTTGATCAAGACCGACCTTGCCAGGATTCTTAAAGTTCAGTTAGGTCTGTTCTTACAGTCTGACACACAAATCATATTCTCGGCGCTTAGAGAACCTTTTTCTTCTCTTTTCTCTCTCTTTCTCTCTTTGGTCCATCTTTTCCTGTTATAGCCACTCCGCAGCCACCCTCGCAACAAAAGCATTACCGCCGCCATTAAAACAAAAGAGGATCGGCGGTAATTAAAGCTGGCTGCCCGCCGGAGGACGAGACTCCCCTGACTCTGTAGGTATTAACTCATTTTCTTGGCCTGCCAGGAAAAGAATAAGCTTCGACCTTTAGGGTCGTAGAATCGCTTCTTTTTTTATTCATTTGACTCTCCCTCTCTCTTTCCCCTCCCCCCTCTCTCTCTTTGGTCTTCTTTCTATACGCTTCCTAATCTTCGTCTGCATCCGCGTCTTCTGCAGCTTTGTTACAGCTACCCGGAACTAAGAAAATCCCAAGGTACCGTACTAGATTAAGAAGTCAAAAGTCGTAAATTGAAAAAAAGGGATTTAACGTAAATTTTTAATACTGAATAATTTTCGTACGACAGGTAAATCCGGGAAAAGTCATAGAGAACGAAGAATTCTCGACGACCTGCTGCGAGACAGTTGACTCCTCTAGGAGGTTCACTTTTAGAAAAACAACACGCCCTTTGGTAAACCTTGACTGAATTTTTTTTCACCACTTGGTTGAGCCCTTCGGGGCACAACCGGTACTCGGGGGAAGTACTGTGCGTTGGTTAAAATTTGCAGGGGGTCTGCTTGACCCGTCGGTATCTATCACTCCTAACCTAAAAGGATTAACTGAATCCTGAACGAACAAACACGTGCTCCGTAGGTCTAAGAATCCAATTACAGTGGTTATAATTCGCTTGGGTTTACACCTTGGAAGTTTGAAAATCCCGCCGTTATACACCTGGGATTATCTATCGATGCTAATTGGCTTACCTATCACTAAACCGAATTATTTTAGCAGGATTAAATGTAGGTACACCCTGTTTCTGAAATGAATGAAAATTAACGTACTGAGCGAACCTTCGTAATATATGGCGTCATAATATTTTGAACGAACCCACTGTAATTCTGAATAATATTAAGGTGCCCTAATCCTTATCCTTCCTTCATCACCTTCCAGAAATCGTTCCTGTTCACTGGGATTCAATTCTGGAATTCCTTGCCTCCGGAAGTCACTACTGCCAATATAATAGCCAAATTTCGTACTCGATGCTATACTTATCTGTCGATGGAGACGAACGATAAAGCGGCGAGTTCGTAAGATGAGTAAAACACGGCAACTCCTGCCGTTGACATTGTGCTTGCACGTATGATGCTTTTTTCCTCTTGTTATTCTTAATAATTTCATTCTTTTTCATTGATATTCTTTTCGAATTGCTGCAAATCATATGTAATTGTCATGCAAAATGTCTAATGCTTTATTAGACTATGCACTTATGTGAAACAAAAAGATTGCATTTGTGCAACTCACTAAATGTAACGCAATTTTTATTTTCTATTTTCCCTGTGATCCTTAAGGAGAAATAACTCCAGGATCAAATAAATTACTCAATAATTATTACTATATGTATAGTATATACTCATAAAGATCCAATATTTTGCATCAATCATATAGGAATTTCTGATTACATTTTTCGCCCAAAATTGTATTACCATTGAGGTCTGAAGACTGTAATACTATTGCCATAAAAAAGTGCAAATTTGAATCATTTAATAAATCGCCAAGTCACCACTAAACAATCATTACCAATCGTAAATCTCTAACTTCGAGCGTCTTTTCCTCTTAAAGCGTAAAGAGTGGCAAAAGTCGGCTTGCGTAATAGGCCAGGTTCACAATGCGCGACGGTGTTCTTTGATTCCGTAGTTCTCACGGCCCCAGGTTCTCATCGGCAAAGCATCCCGATGCCTTGGGTTCTTTATTCGACGCAACAGGTCGCACTATGACGGGGGTGTCATTTTGATTGTAGTAACCGACAAGGGAGACCAAGAATGACTGCCTGGTTGCGTTTTACAGCCAACGAAAAATTTGCTGACCCAATGTCGTACTCATGTAGAAGAACCATTTTTTTCATCCCAAAGAGATGCTGCATCAGGTTCCATGGGTCAACAGGTTAAACAGGTTAAAACAAACAAAATTCCCGTGATGCATTGTTCGCGATTATGCCGGATCGATCCGGCAGTCTTTTGTCTATAAACAGCGGGTAACAAATGACTATCGGGCGGTATTGTTACGTGCGGATAACGGAAGCTTACGAGCCAGAACCGACACCAGGACTCTCTGCTTTAGTCAGCTATAGGCTCTATCTATGGGGATGATTAATGACGCGCGTGTCTCAGTATTCCCAAACCCTCCAAGTAACCTCGCGGGCCTCGTTCCCCAAGTCCACCAAGAAATCAGCGCGAAAAAATTCTTTCGATTCACTACCGATTTCGTTAATTGGTACCGGAACTGTATGGGACCCAGCTAAGATAAACAGACTATAATCACCATAACTGCTGTACAATCTTTTGTTGACGTAATTTTTTAGGCGACACCGGATTATCGACTTCCATAGGAAATAGAGCCTCCACCCGCGAGCCACCTTGCACTGGTCCTGAGCTAATCCTTGGTCTCAACCTGCGATCAGATCCGATTCACCTTAAAAGTAGCCGGTATTCACTTACCGATTCCAAGTTACGTCTGGCAGCGTGTGAAAACTGCGAGTTTCGCTCCATTAGTCCCAAAAACTGGTCGTATTGTCGGGACCATTGTGCTGGCAGTATGGTCCTCTTTCTAGTCACGGTCCTTAGCGTTCCTGTTACGGGTCCAGGTTGGGAAAAGGAGCCTGTCGGGACTACTTTTGAGACTACTTGGTCTCGATCATTTTCATCAGCTGATCCAGGCAATGAGCTACCCACTGTCGAAACTTGAAACTCCTCGCGCTGTCTAACGATCCTAACCTGGGTCTAGGAGTCATTAGGGTTTGGCGTCTATTTTAAACACGAAGGATTTCGAAAGCGCCTCTCATCGTCATGATCCCACTTGGAATTCTACCACTAATAAGGATTTAACATTGGAATTCGTAAGATTAAGTTACTATTCTGTAACTATATATATATAAGGATATGGACCAGCCTGAATATAGTCACAGATGGCGAATCCTTAAGGCAACTCGTAAAGTAGCAAACGCATTGGCTTCTACGATTTCCAGCAAACTATAAAAATCTTGTGAATTATGATGGAGGATTAACCACGGAATAGATTCGGAATGGGGAACATTCACGCATTGTTCACATAAAGGATAGCCGAGTGGGCCGTTACTATAGTGAATTATGACGTCATGACGTCGTCAAGACGCGACGCAGTTACCTAATGCTGAACGGCTATACCCATACCTAACCTAACCTCTATACCGTCCCCATTACAATAGTTATACAGGAATTTCTGACTTCGCACACGCAAGGCACTTGTTACAAAGTGAAAACCGAATCCTGACCTGCCCTACGATTTGCATCGGTCCAGCACCTTTGAATGTCGCCGAAAAGCGTGTGGCTCGGGGGTTAGGTTTAAAACTCTTACAGCAGTTGGTACCATTGTACGGGAATCTATGAACAATATCTACGACGCTAATTGGTCACACCTATAGCACGTCAGAGGGACATTCCACTTCATGTCATTTGTTCTTTATTCGTTCTCTTGTCTCAGAGGTGAGGAAAGTTTGGCTTTTGAGTAAAAGTGATTTTTTTAAAATACTGTTGATTTGAGTCGCAGTTTTTTGGGTTGATTAACAAAAAAAAATCGTTGGAAAATTATTCTTGCTTGTCAATGACTGATTTATATGGATTACATAGCATTCGCGTGGGAGTACTGTTTATCGGTCGAGCAATTTACCCCTAGTGGAGTCGCTAAGCGGCTTATTAGTGGACAATGCTCTTAGTGGACTGGCAGCCAATAGAAAAAGGGTTAACTGGGCGGCACCATTGGAATCTGCTACGACTCTGGTTAAAGATTTACAACGGCATTGGGTACACTCTTATTGTCAAAAATTGGACATATGTCCCGCAGCAGTTGACTGTACGATTCATTCAGGAATGGAGGCCCGTGCATTCTGAGGCTTTCAATTCTCAAAAATGATCGATGACTTTGTCGGATTGGTTTGCCAGACGTTTTAGTTTATATTGAGTTTTCATCATCCGGAAGCTCGTTAATGCAAAACCCCAGAAATTTCGACTGTGCATCTATAGGTGTATTTTAGGAATAAACAAGCTGCAAGTTGAAACTTGAAATTTCCTTCCTCTGAATCGTAAGTAGTGTACAAAGTCCCTATATGAGTAAGCATTTTCATTTTTTTTTAAATCTTTGGCTTCCTCATAGATGAATCTTCATCTACTACCGACGATTCAGAAGAAGCAAATTGCGGAATTTAAATTCTTGGCGTTCTCATATAGGGACTTCGTACACTATCTACGATTCGGAAGAAACAAATTGAAGTTTCAACTTGCGGCTTGTTTAACGTGAGTCCCCACGCCTCTCACAACTTGGGGTGCTTCATACTGCAGAGAACGCATGTAAGGATAAATATCTTGCATAATCTTTTCGGGCCTAATATTTTTGAATTGGCTGAAATTCAAGAACTTGAATATATGTATAATCAGATCCGTTTTGCCGATCTCCACCAAATTTGAGACATATCACGACTAAATGATGTTCTATACTATTGGAAAATTGGAGCTCAATCGGTCAACTTTGACGTGAGTTATATTGATCAATTTAATTTTTCGAAAGATTCAAAATATCATAGAATCAAAACTTTTCGATGGATTCAGCCCAAATGCAATACCAACCAACCTTGGACACGAATCTCTTTGTCAAGAACTATTTAGACGATTATCACAAAATTTGCGATCGGTAGAGTGATAACGTCCATTTTTTGGGGAATTTGAAAACGACATAAAATCCGAGGCGTAGCTTGAATCATGACGAAATTTTGCAGGCTCAAACCGTTCTCGAGTTATCACGTGTGATGATTGGGAGGCCATCACAAACACACACATCCAGACATTTTCTCCAAACGTGTTTTCTCGACGTTTTGGCACGTTCTGAACATGGTGAAATGAAAATTTCGACAGGCAAATTTTCCACCGTCACATAGCTTCTTCTATGAGGAAGCAAAAAAGGTTAAGAAACGTCAAAATTAAGAATTCGTTTAAAATTGCTTACAAAAATATTTTCTTTGCAGTAAATAGGAAAAAAATTATGATGTTACATTATACTGTTATATGTTAATTTTAATAATCGCCATAATTAATTATTAATCTCTGTATTGTAACGTCGATAATTGTATACTGACAAGATAAGACATTTCCGACATTATCTCAGAACCGCAGCCATCGATTCCCTAAGGGTTTGCCTGAGTAAACATAAATGGACCAAATATTCAAAATAGATACAGCAACATCTTTTCCACACATTTTCATGTTATGACAATATTTTCAAAAAATTTTCCTACCAACAAAATTTACATGCGCCTTTAATCATAAATACGATAATAAAATAAATCCAAATTTCCAAAAAACAACTCATTTCTCACTGACGCAAAGATGTTAAATTTATTATTTTATTATGGCTATACACATAATGAAACTGTTTAAGGGGTCACATACCTTTCTCGGCACCAAAAAGTGGTAAAAGTTTGTCGAGTAACTAAAGAGAAACTATTGGACCGATTGGTAAAATATTTTTTATACTTCAAAGGTACATGTTTAAACAATCAGAAAAGGAACATCGAAATAAAAATATTGAAAAATGTGTTGTTTGCAGCCATTGGCGTAGAACATGTTTTTTTCCGCAAGCCCAAACGGTGGGCATGATTTAGCTCCTCCGAATTATCTGAATCACAAACTTTTTTTTAAGACACTTTTTGGGATCCTAGTTCTCGGCTCACGAGGTGGATTTCGAAAAAAAAGAAATTGCGGCAATGGTGACCATTTAAACAAAAGGGTCGTGATTTTTACAAAGAAAAT
Source organism: Trachelus troglodyta (assembly GCA_030142635.1). Taxonomy (NCBI): domain Eukaryota; kingdom Metazoa; phylum Arthropoda; class Insecta; order Hymenoptera; family Cephidae; genus Trachelus; species Trachelus troglodyta. The sequence goes on along the minus strand of JARQTJ010000423.1, from coordinate 285,702 downwards.
AGTTTATTTCTTATTGTTATTAAAAAATAGTACAATTGGTCCAAAAAAGCTCCGGTGAGCCGATAACGAATCTAATTGAGATTATATATACCAAATATGAAGTTAATCGGATGAAGGGTGAGGCAGTTATTATGCCCACCGTCTTGAAAAAAGCCGTTTCGAGAAAAACGCGTTTAAAGTTTTGGAAAGGTTTTAAAGTTAGATAAAATGAAGATTTTTCAACTTACAATTAATCCGCAATGCCTGCACCACCACACGTTTTGCACTACATATACGAACTAATAGCCGTGAATACTGCACAAAAATCTGTTAGGATGCTGTAAATCTGACCTGCGGAGCGGTATGACTCATTTCGCTTCAAAGGCTCTAATTTCTAGAATAATTGGAATTTTAAGTTCATTCTGGGTTTAAAATATTTTTAAGACATATACCTTTGAAAATATATGAAAAAAAAATCGATGTTTTGAAACCGAGAAAGGTATCTGACCCCTTAATGTACAATAATTAATATGTATATAACATAACTGTATATGTATAAAAATATTTCGCAAATTTGCAAGCAATTATTAATAAAGATATAAAAGATTGTCATAAAATCTAAAACGAGTCACGTTACGGGTATTCTTTTACTTTCTATGCGGTAAGAAAGCAGCCGAGGATGAATCTGACATAAAACGATGTGCAGCTCGTAGCGTCACGAATCGTCCCAAAGGCGTCTCCACAGTTGTAATAATGGCCATCGGTCTTGCACGATCGGTAGCGCAAAAGTGTCGTCACCCCAGGTCCCCGATGATCGCTTTACAGCCCCACCATAAACCGTACTTTGTAAACCGGCAAAAATCCTGTCGCTAACGTCATTGTGGCTGCTCTTCATTCTTTCTCTTTTCTTTTTTTCTTATTCTCAACTCGCTCAAATACCATGAAGCTCTATGGATTTATGGCAAGACCCTCGCTCCCCTCACAAGATAAGTGCCAGAAAATCAGGTCATCGCGTATTTCCGTATCTGATAACATCCCTTATCTCTACTTTGTCATGTAAAAAGAGTATTTGAAAGATATAAAAAAATTATTAATTTACTTTTCCACAAGTATTTGGATTAATAAAAATATATTAAAACGAGTCGCTCAATTTTTTAGTAAAATTGGACAAAAAGTATTTGGAGAATGGCAGGATTTGGCAGATAAACGAGTATAGTGAAAAAAATTCTTAAGAAAGTACAGCAGAGAATCTGTAGAAACCTCAAGGCGCTCTTCTAGGCAGCCCTATAGGGCGGTCACAAAGGGCCCGATCCTCGATCCTTCCTTGGTCAGGGTTGATTTATGAGTTGATGGTGGGGCAGGCGCATGCGCTCTAGTCCGATAGGATGCGCCGTAGCCCCCACCCCAGGACATTGAGAATTGCAGCCAGCCTCCCTCTTCGAGCGCGTTGTCCACTCGGTTATTAAAACCGAGGCGACACGCTCGCCAACCAGCAATTATCCGGCGAACGCCTGAAGCCGCGCACGCACCATTCCTACGGAATCTCGGGAACTTGAATACGTGTGCAAAGAAAGAGAGAAGAGAAAAAAAGAGAGAGCCTCTTCTGGGCTCGGCAATTACTCTTGATTTCTTATAACTCGTTTACTTAATTTCTTTTATTTTCTAACCTATATATACGCGCGTATAAGTCAATTTTTTTTAATCGTAACAACTCGTTCGACTTCCTCCTTCTTTTTCAACGTTCTCGGGCAGTTTATCACGGTGACATCGGAATACTAACCGCGAGACGGTAGAAGTGAAGTGATGGCACAAGTGATGCAGTACCAGCAGGTACGCCTTTGCATAATTATGATTAGTATCACATCAGTGACAAGGTGTATTTAAAACGTGTTCCTGGGCCAGGAAACAAGGTTCTCGTTTCTCAATCTGCTTCGAGGATACATAACTGTGTATACTTGAAAAAAATAAATAATTATTTGATAATGCAAAAAATGTAGTAAAGTCAAAACGAATATATAGTCAGTCATAATAATAATAACTGCTAAGAAAGTGAGAATTAAATAAAGGAAGTTAATCGAGACGTCTTTCGTTACAGATGTGCGTCCCGACCATGTCCCCGATGACGAGTATACCACCCATGTCTACGTTGTCTGTACCAATGAGCCAGCACCACGTGATGGATTACGCTAATACCGGAGTTCATTATCAGCCATACAATCATCAGATATCGAGTCATCATCTACAGACGCCGCAGTCTAGTTATTGGTTTCCTGGTACCGGTAATCATGGCCAGATCGCGGAACCCCTGATGCAACATCACAGTCCTGCCTCCTGGACAACGCAGTCCCAACTGCCGTCAATTCCTCCTGTACAGCATTATCCTCTACCTCCGAGTCCGCCGGAACTGCCGCCGAGTCCTCAGGGTCATTCGTCACCTTATCAGTGGCCACTGACCCCACCGTCGGATCATCTCTTGACCAGTGAGGATGTTAAACCAGGTCGAAAGTGCACTAGGTGTCGTTGCCCTAATTGCCAGAACGATGGTGGAAGTCAACTAGGTCTTGATGGGAAGAGACAACATATTTGCCACGTGCCAGGGTGCGGCAAGGTTTATGGCAAGACTTCCCACCTCAAGGCGCATCTACGTTGGCATACCGGTGAGCGACCGTTTGTCTGCAATTGGTTATTCTGCGGGAAGAGATTCACTAGGAGTGACGAACTTCAGCGACATCTTCGTACGCACACTGGAGAAAAGAGGTTCGCGTGTCCTACGTGTGGCAAACGCTTTATGCGCAGCGACCATTTAACGAAGCACGTTAAGACTCATGAGAATCAAAAGCGGAAGTCTGGTAAGAAGGATGGGAATAAGGAGAATTTGCCGAGACAGGAGGAACATGCCATTCATGGACCACCTCAATATATCATGGGTGGCCATTTCACGGCTATGGTTTAATTGGACGTTTAATCATGGGAAAGTGTAACGGTACTGATCTAGATCGATAACTACAGCGGCGCGAATGCCACTTGGGAATCTGTGATGTCCTATGGAGTGCCTTGTAAATAGTTGTTAATGATGAAAGTTCCTATTGTCCGTTTTGTAAATATCATTGTATATTTTTGTACATTTTAACACCCTGTAATTAAATTATGAAGAGTTATTAAAGATCGGCATTACCGAATGATAAAGGATCCATGTCGTAATTTATGACTTGTGCGAAGACCAAATAGATCTCTGTGAAAAGCTTTTAGCGAAAACTGTTTTTAATTTTAATTGAGAATATATTTATGCGTGCACTAAGGCATAGATATAATGGTTCTATATATCTGGCAACGTTATATTTTACAATATAAAAACGTCACCCTTATTCCCGCACCGCACTGTACGTACATGGTTCGTTGTTACGAACCCCGTGAAAATTCACATAATAACGAATCAGTCCCTTGTCATATATCAGGTTCTCTCTAGCATCTTCCTGTCATACGATACACACTGCCCCGCCCTAGGAGTATAATAATTTGTACTCCGGAAAGCATCCCCGAGGATCCTCAGGATTTTCTACCTGGCAGGTGTTTTCTCGATCTAGCACTAGACGGAGCATCCTGTCTCTGAGAAAAGACATCTGCAAAATTCTCAAAATTGAAAGGATCCACATCGATCGCGGGAGTATATCCAAGACCATCGAAAGATCCTTTTATATCCACAGTATCCGTTAAGTAAAATAGCATAATAGAAACTAGAACACCGTCACACATAAAGTATAAATCTACAGACAATCAACGTACCGCCGTCACTAGCAATGAAGAGATGAACAGCGTGATCTGTCGGCGTTCCTTCCAAGTTTAGCAAAAGATCCGCGAGATGGCAGCAGCGTGAATGGAAAAAGCCTCGAGCGCGCTATTAAAGGGGCGGCGCGCGTTTGCCCCGGCAAAGATTCATGGCTGGCGCGTAGGCAATAGAGAGGGTACAAAAATGGAATAAAATAAAAAGAAGAGTCCGCGGAGTAAATTACAGGGAAAAATTGGAGGGAGAATCGACAGTAAGAGGTGCGGCGCGGTGGGGTATGGTAAGGTGAAGCGAGCACAGAGGCCGGCAAGAGGACGTAGATAGAGGTGGGTAAAGATAGAGAAGCTAAACCAAGGAAACTTGGGAAGGGGTGGCGCCACGGCAATTCCAGAGTCGCGTTCAACCAAGTACGCGGAACCCGCGGATCGCAAAGTTAGTGTGTAAGAGATTGAAAGAGAGTGGTGGTTGCTGGCTCAGAGCCTCGTTCAGCAGGCTCGTACGGTCTTGCCGTTGTTGTAAGAGTACGGGTTGGCTCGTTGCACGGACTTGCCGTTCCTGTCAAGTCGCGGTTACTTCACTCATGTCGTTACGTACGATCGGTGCGTGTTCGCCATAAGGTGCCGCGAGTATGCTCCCTGAACGTCGACTCCACGCAGACGACGACACAGGGTCGACGACAATTCTGACGGACGGATTTAAAAATCCGATGGCCAGTTACGACAAATGGACTATATCCACGTGATCGGTGACAAAGGTGATTGGTGAATAGTAACTTGATGAATGATGCCCTACTCTCTGCCTCCTGGTGATGACCGAAATCGCGAGGAGGGCCGGTGGTTTCAGCTAGAAGTGCGAGTAAAGAAAGTGACGTCAACCCTCTGATAGACCAGAGGGTGGTTGGGAGGTGAGGTTGGCTGTTGTGAGGTTAGGATTCTTAGATAGAGTCAGAGGGGGATTAAAGTGTTGGTTAAGGCGAATCAGGATTGTCCAGGAGAAGACGAAAGGAAGTCGTCGAGCTGGAGGCGGAAGTTGGAGGCGGCGGTGGCCGCAGGGGCGTTAGTTCCCCCACAACATTAAACAACATAAATGTAAGTTTTGATCTGGAGTATCGCATATGGTTATAAATACATGGAATAAGTCATTGATCATGTTTTTTTTCTCCTAAGATTATCGATACAATATCACACGAGTATTCCTCGAGGTGTGTGAAACAGCGTTCGGTCCCTTTACGAGTGAGCCACACGTATCTTAGCCAATATAATAAACGTTACTATGTTACTACGCCCGGTTTACGCCCACCATACATCATGCATCCTCCATGGACCTGTCTAACCTATACACATCGCTTCAGAAACTACAGCTCTGTCGAATCTATTTTAATGTCAATGGTGACTCGCGATGAATATGTACAACGTCATGAGAATTACGCGGTAAAATTTGAAAATTTCATAGCCACCCAAGACTAGCATTGGTATGAAAATTTATTTGACGAATCGCTCTGACAGGTTTAGAGTTATGCTATATAGGAACAGTCTGTAGGTATGCGAACCGAAAAACGGACAAACAGACAGACGGATAGAAACAACGTGCCGGCACTGGGCCGACACACCCCCACACAAATCTAATTAATTTATATCCTGAGAGAGGCGCCACCAGGGACCCACGTCGTGTCCGCCTACAAAAGGAAGTTTTCATGACTGGATTTACCCTCCGGTCTCATTCAGACTTTGCATTCGGCATTGAATCCTATTTTCCGAGTCTGATCCTTGCGAAAAATGAATTATAATTTACCCACGTGATTCCCATTATTTTAACATATACCGTTTAAGCTAATTCACATTTAAAGCGTTTAATCGTGCGCTGCAGCATTTTGCCGTCGGAAGAAAAAGGTCCTGAAACATTGAATAATTTTGTATTGATTTATACCAAAGAAAAATAAAAAGCAATATGATTAATTGTAAACAACAAATTTTTATCTGGTTGAACAATCCATCGAATTAGAAGTTCGTAAAGTTCGAAAAGGTAGAAATTTAATTTAGATACGATTTCAAAGGTGATGACCTTTACACCTGCGAAATTGCCAAGCAGTGTTAACCCCTGAAAACCGCGAAATCAGAGCCTGTACGATCCCCTGAGGGCTTCCTACAAATCACGGCGGGACACCAGATGGAAACTATATTCACGGAGCAGCTGTTGCGAAATACATACGTTCGCGAATGAAGACATCAAGCCGCTGAAGGTTCGTGAGAATAACGCGACACGCGTAACCACCTTTATCTCCACCCCAGTTTCTTTTCTTGTGGCAAATATAAATGCACATCCTATATACGCACAATACAAATAATAGCATAATTACATACAAAGCATAATGAATGAACGTACATCTCCTACGAAGAATGCCGATAACAATGAATCCGCGAAAAGAAAACCATATATGTATTTTCAGTTCACAGGATATCCCTCAGCTTATAAACTATTTACATTCCCCGGCTGAGTGCACTATTAACTAACCTCGCGCTAATATCAACGTTTTCTGCCTCATTATGTTAATTGTGGGACTAGTCGGCCCGAGGCTGCTCTGCGTGTCCTACTCTTACACCGTAGATTATTCAATATAAATATACATATATATATATATATACATTGAAATAGATATATGTCTTGTTTTACTCCTGACCTTAAGTCTCATAACTCATAAAAAAAAATCCATTCAAAATAATGTCCACATAATTAATTATATGATTGTCCTGTAAGAGCTCGAACAATAAAGTGACACCTCGAAGAGAAGAGACAGATTTTTCCACGACGTCTGCGACCCGACGGTAAGAACGTTGCCTTCCGCGCGCCGCGAAACGTCCGACAGCTTTATTATTATCGTATCGAAAAGAACGGTAAAAACAGTGCCGTCGGCGAAGACTGGAAGCCGTTTCGTAATCGCGGCTGGATCATTTTCTGCACGACTGCGCGGGAAATTGGATCACCTCCTCGTCCCGGTAGCAGAGCAAGCGGTTGTATCGCATGCAGGAAGGACTTCTTCTTCTTCTTCTTGGTCTTTGTATTCTTCATTCTGCATGTTTTTAGTGGTCAGTTTCGTTCCTCTTCAAGTTGCGATCTGGTCGCATAGTCCTGACGACATTATCAGAGACGAACTGGTTCAAGACTTATGTGTATATAATATATGAAAAAGCTTTTTTTTTCATCGGTAACGATTCCTCCAGCCCCAACCGTCCCTTCTCATCTCTGCTACTTTGCTACAGCGTCGACGTCTATTAAACGCATTACGTGTCCGAGATAGAGAGTGCGACTAGTTGAAGCGATTCGCGTAGGCAGAGAAATGCTTCTCAGGGCCGCATCCAACCAGGCCAGTCGAGACTAGGTGTGCGGCACTCTTTGGCTCTGGCTCTGCTTTAGTTTGGCTCGGGCCCGGTGTAATCGGTTCCCCGAAGCCAGGGCTCATTATCGACCCGTCGGCCTAGCAATTACCTGCGAAGCCTCGACTTCGTGTGTGCCAGCCAGCCAGCCAACCGACCAACCAACCAGCCACCCAACCAACCAACCAACGAAACATCCAACTCAGCTATCCAGCAACACGCTTTGCCGAGCTGGCCTTCTTCTTCTTCTTCTTCTTCTTCTTCCTCTCCTGGATATCCTACGCCGGCATGGATGGATCCACTCTTCGCCGCAGCTCGCGCAAGGGGCATCCACGATTACACGAACGACGCGAACGATTGCTGATAATTACTGGAGCCTCAGAGTAGTATGGAATAATTGCTGGTCACGCCAGTTCACGCCAGTTTTCAGAAAACATTCTCGCTGCCGCCTTGCGCGTCTCGTTGTTCGACGTGGCGTTTATCCTAGAAAGGCAGAGAAACAAGTCGATAAGATTCAAGGGAAAAGAAGAGGGGTTGAAATATGCCGCTAAAGAAACTCTTGCAATTAACACTACTCCGATCACGTAAAATACTTGTAGAATATAGAATATACATTTTTATTGTATATACTATAATATTAGCTATCTTTGTATTCTGTTCCGCAAAAGGCACCGATATCTTGGGACTCAACGTCCCCATTTCGCCTCGGGGAATAATAATAGGTACATACATACCGATGCGCAAACCTTCTCGGAAATCGCTGATAATTATCTGCCACATTACGTGCGGACGTGCGCGGTAATCGCGAATGAACCTCGTTTCCGCAATGAATTACTAACTATGAAAAGTAAGACATATCTATCGAGGTACACAGGTACACTCGTGTATCTGAGTATACCTACCGGGTAGATAGGTATGTTGTGTGTGTGCGTGTATTCATATGTACACACACACACACACACACACACACACACACACACACACACACACACACACACACACACACATAATTGTCTCCTACCCTCCGATCGTGCCAGATCAAATCTCGTTTTTCGCGCTACGAAAAAAATCTATTATTTATATCTATGCTTATGTGTGAACATTTCAACATATACTAGCGGAATTATCACGATGTCACAATAGGCCTAGATCCTTCAGTGATCGCGGGAAGATCACACCTTCGCGTCAAGAGGAAAAAGTGATTTCGTCCACGGAATAATTGTCTGGTAATTACGCGACAGATAACGACGCGATCACGAAGGACACGTGAGCCCTGGACGAAACAAACAGTCGTAGAGCACGACAACGGTGGCTCGATACCCTTTGCGAATCCTCGGAAGGCATTAAAATAATTACGATTTATCGCGACGCTATGCTGAACTTTGCGTCCTCTAGCGTTTTTATTATCACGACATATGCATATGTATGCAATATACATAATAACTTATTCGTGGAAACTTTGATAATTTTTATATTATCATAACGGTGTCTTTTCTATGAATTTTTATTTGTTATTAATAAACGGATTGTTATTCATTTTATTATTGAATTAGTTATTTTTTATTTTCTCGAGTTATAACGAGACCTGATGTGTTTCTGACAGTTTCAGAAACTTGTGTATTATTATCTATTTCCAGACGGTTGTAGCAAAAAGTGCGTTACGTATGTCGAGTGCCTGTGGTAAATGGAAGGACGTTGACCCTGATACCTTGTAAGAGTTTATGTAAATTACTATTGAAATGTTACGTACAAAGTAAGATAGTCAGAGAGATTTCTATCTTTTGTATCTAGTTGGGTGTACAGGGTCTATCGTACCGATTTAAAAAACTAAGGAAAAATTACTGGGCTGTTTTGGCAGATGGTTAAAGATTGCCCTCTTCCCGTCGTTAGCCTTTCAACCATTTAGAAAGGTCGACTGTCCTTTTACAGATCCTTAGAAAAATACCGGCTACAACCACCATTGTGGAGGGGATAGAAATTTTGATTGGACAGCTGAAGGAAAATTGAAAAAAAACTATATATAGGAGGAAAGTATCTGTGATGTCATAGGAAATAACACGTGAAAGTGTATACCGTATCAATCCCCTTTTCCCTATATATTAAAAAAAAAAATTATTTCTAAACATGTTGAATAAATATTTTTTTATTTTTACTGATCTACGTATGTATTCCGCTCCAATGTAAAGTCTAAAAACCATTTTAAACAATGTATCCCGCACGAAGTATTTTTTTTCGAAAGTCTCGAAAAGTTCAAAAAGGAACTTGCGAAAGTGACCTCGGAGGCACGAAACACGCCAGGACGTGAGATCAGTCACGAAATACGGTCAGGTCATCTAAACTGATCCTACCAATTGGCGAGACATGATAAAGTAAGATCCGGATAAAGAGTCTCTAACGGGTTTACAAATTGTTATGAGCGTAAACACGGTGATGAAATACATGAGGAAGTAACATACATTAAAAGCTGTAAGCGATGAATGGCAAAGGAATAATGAGCGCAAGGAAATTCAGGAAGAAGAAATAAGTTAAAGAAGATGAAGAAAGAAGCTGAGGGTCTCGAATAATGTGGGTGTGCAGTGCTGCCAGCCAGCTGGATCGCGTTTCTCGTACCGGTGAAGGCGCGATACCGGTATCCCCTCATTCCTGAGTAATCGCAGGGCCCAAGGCACCAAGGAGAGCACGAGCGCCATTTTCTAAATGCGAGTCCAGGACACCGGTTTAAGATTTGACCGAGTCACGTTCCGTATCACATTCCACGTGTACAAAAGCTAGTGCATGTCTCTACGGACGAATCAATTATCATTTTATAAAAATCGAAGGTTGTACGTACGATAACAATAGAGATTATATGTATAAGCCATTGGTATTCGAAGTTATTATGAAAAATGTGCAGTCGAGAAATTTTGTATATACATATATCGCAGCTACGCGAATACAGTACACTTTATTTTCATTTCTATTGCCATTAATTGACTCCACGCTCGTTATGCGCCGTTGCATTCTGGGAATATGAGGGTCCCGCGAGATTTCTGGAATCGGCGAGGTTGTCGCTCCGAGTAAATTGGATAATTCACAATACGTCGTACTCCTTATATGAGTCTGCAAGAGACTTAAAAGTTACCGTATTATTCTTATAGCCGTACCAGCGATGCGGCCATTCCTAACGTGATTTCGATCGAACATTACTTGGTATCACGAGTTGGAACTGATACTGTGATATTTTCAAGTAACAGATCCAAAACAGAGCAAGATACAGTCCATTCAGGAAGAACTTAGTTTCTAATAAGACAAACAGTAAGCATTGAATATACATAGCAACCCACAATGGATCCGTATATTGTTGTAATTTTATAGTCTTTCGAAAAGACTCATTTCACTAAATTGACTTGTTCGCTTGGCACGTAGCTTCTTAATTTCATTATTATTTCGCTATTTTTATATATACTGTATATATATTTTTGTTATCCTTCCTTGTACCATTTATAACTTAACATGTTTCCAATCCGCGTTCTCTTTTTTCTTCCTTTTTTTGCCGTTGTTCAACGTCTACGGCTATGAAAATAATAAAATGGCTCCTATGGTCTTAGGCGTATGTACTGGCATGCATATGGTAGAAGAGCGCGAGTGAAAAAAGTATGTACGACAATGGTGAACACGAACAGGAAACGATTAACAGTCGTTTACAAACTGGACGAACCGATTGACTTTAGAATTTACGAGTCGTTAGTGGAAGAAGAGATAGAAGAAGAAATAGATCTGCGTCGTTCTGTTGCACCTGCGTTCCCATGTATAGTAATGCGTTGAGGTTATATTTTCTATATTAATGTACATATATATTTATATGGTAGATACACATTCAAGGATCCATCGGAGCGGGGATAATTACGGTCTCGTAATTACTGCTGATTAATATTCCATGTGCATACGTACAATGTATTCTTACTGCTCGTGCTGCTCGTGCTCCTCACCTTCCGTCAGCGTCCCGATCTCGCTCAGACGCTAATCAAACTGAATCAATTTATTTTGTGAGGCCTCCATATGTCGCTCGATGACTTAATTGCTATCGACAATTAAACTTATCTGATCAATAGCGTCGACTCTTATCTATAGAACATATAGAATATAAAATTTACCTAAATTGTCAATTAATCTCTATGATCCTCTATCGGTCGATTTTATTTTAAAAAATGCCTCCATTCTCAATCTCTCTTCTCATCTCAGTTTTTATCCGTACTTCTTATTATTATCAATTACACCTCGTCGAATCAGTAGACTATGACTGTACAAAATTGACGTCGCTCGATTACCGATTTGATAGCAGTATCCAAAAATCTGTACAGGCTTCAAATACGAGTATCCGTAGAAAAATGATTGTGGGAAAAAGAAAAAATTTGAATTTTCTATTCAATTGCCCAAAATTGATTGTTGTCGAAATTTGAAAATTCAAGGGTAAATCAATTGGCCCGTTTCTTCCTTCTGTTTATTGGTGATGGCGTGAAGTGGATGTGTGGGAGGCATAGGAATGCAAAAAACGTACAGAGGAAGTAAAAAAGATTCTAGTGATCTTCGGGCATACCGTGAGAGAAGAAAGATCGCGAGAAACAACCCAGAGAAAATATCCACGTCCATTATGGCTACACGCTTCGAATTTCTCATTCCAATGAGAAACTTCGAACGTCCAGCACGCGATCTTCTTGGTCGACCTTGGTAGAAGTTTCAGTGGCGACTCCTTTACAATACCACTAGATTGAAAATACATAGCTCTGCATAGGTACACGCCTATAGAACTTAGTGATCCTTTGCAACCTTTTCCTGGAAACGATCCTCCGTCGACTTCTTTTTTCACTGTTGCATAATACCAGCGTGAAAAAGTGAAAAGTTGGAAGTATTGCAAAGGCACTAGTCATTGTAGCCTCAGGATTGGTTACCGATTGAGTTCCGGGAAACAATTTCAATCGATGCCAATAATAATTTGCCATATAGCTATATTGCTACATTGGGAATCGCATACTACATATATGAATATTCATATACATATGTATATGAATACTATACGTATTCATATATGTATTTTGAAACAGATAAATGAATATACTTTCAGCAAGTGATAAATATCGACCTACTTAAATGTTTTTTCCGGCATACCTTTTCGGCTTGAGTTGCATTTGGTTAATTTTCTTTTGGTTTTTTCCTTACCTTTTTTCTCCGTATCGTTTCACGATATGTCGTGTCAGAGACTAGCCCAGCGACTCTTCAGGAAACGCCAAGGATACGCGTCCACAAGATGCGTGAGAAGTGCGTCGAGAAATTTGGACCTGACGTGGCTTTGAGTGACGCACACGCACGTCAGAGGAGTTGCGTGTCGTGTCGCGTGACTGTCGTTGCCTTGGCCTGCCTCGTAGTGAGCCGATAAGCAAATAAGGCTAACCGGGCGCCCGCGAGGAAAGCAATAGTAGTACAGAAAAAAAGAGGAAGAGAAAAAAAGAAATACGTGTCCCGTACAAACTACAACGTGCAACGTAACTTTTCTAGCACTAAAAAAGGTATACTCCGGTATATCTACGTTGAGATGAAAAAAGGAGAAAACGTTTGTAGGTACCCAGACACTTTTTACATTTCCTATACAAGAGTATCGAGAGTGGAAAAAGTCAGGAGTGGTTCTGGTGATATTTAATAGTATTCATACGAGGGTGGCGCGGCGGGGGCATGAAACGGAAATGCACTCCACCGGACATCCACTTGGACCCTCGAGTGGACTTTTATTATTCTACCCCGCTTTTGCTTCCCTTTTTTTTCGATAAAATTTCACCCACCCCCAAAACAGTTGATTTCTTTTTTTATGGGGTTTCAGGATGACTTTATTCAGCCAGTATAGTTACCATTGGAAAGAAACCTTTATGACGCTGTTTGCCTCGAGAGGGGGTCGTTTTCACGTTTTTTTTCTCTTCCTCCCTTTTGCTACTCTTCGCTCTCGCTCTCGAATGTCTGGTCTCTTTCTCGTTTTATCCGCTTTTATTGTCAAGACTCACCCCTCTGTCTCGTGTGGTCCTTTTCTCCTAAGAGGGATGGCCTCCAGCGCTATGCCGAAACGGCCGACGACGAATCAGGTAGCATCGATCCCTCCAATAGGAGAACTAATGTCGCGTGAAGGGCAGCGAATTACGAAAACACACAGTCAGCAGCGCCAGAGCAGTAGCACACATAACCTCAGCTAGTCCTCTCGCTTACCCACTTTATATCTACTCTTACCTTTGTGTATATATATGTATAGTCTCTCTGCAGAATCCTTCAAGATTTTCTATTGCCCTCACGATTTTCCTCGGGAAAGTGGTGTGGGACGTTTCGAAGTCAGGACTTTATTCGACCACTTACGTAGTATTGCCACGCTTATCTAACCTAACATCAAGACTTTCCACCTATAACACAGTCCTATATCTACCAACAGATTGACTCATATCGAAGTGGATTCAACGTAACTGAATACCACATACTTATTTAACAATTCTAGCAGCTCATATAAATAGTTGATAAGAGTTAGTTTCCATACTTGACGAAGAGTTTCAAAGTGACTATTTATTTGATAACATACTATGTCCTGCTGAACTAAATTATACACCTTCGTAGAAAAAAGTATGAGCATAAAGTATAAAAGTATGTGACGTCTTCAAAAGTGTGTCTAAAGGTTAAGTCCCCTACTTTTAGACCTTATAAGCCGTGCTTTTTTTTCATATAAGATTTAATATTTAGCCATACTTTCGAAAATACCACTCTTTTCCCATTATTTTTCTCTTCGCGCACACAATTCGATAAGGCAAGACTTTTTTGTTTCTTTAAGATTAATGAAAAACAATCAAGGGAAGTTACCATGGTGTGATCGTAAGGCAAGTACGCATAAAAAATAAGGATGCTTATCTATAGTGTGTCTATAAATGGAGATACAAATAATTCTGGAGTATACGTTGTGCACGCTATACGTCCAATTAATCCAGCAATCATGGTTGGCCATTTTACTCGATAGTTTATTTGCCCGACTGCGTTCACGGAGCTCAGCATTACCTCTGATTCGGTGTAGGCGCTAGTCAGCCTCTTGGGCTTTGCTCCATTTTGCACAATCTCGCTGTTATTGCGTGCAGATTCTTATTTACCTCTTACTCCTTCTTCTTGATAGCAAGTCGGCCCACAGCTCATCTACCATCCGATATGATTGGCCTCCCTCAGGCCTCATCAGACCCTCTCGATCCGGTCGCTACTCTGGTGGCCATACGCGTTCCACATTATCCAGTACCTAGTACATAGACATGCGTGATATACCACATGTACCTACCATATATATACATTCCATAAAGAAATATCAGGAATCGCAGCCATCTGCCGCGGCAACAGCGTAGCCCAAAGTAGTGCGCCGCAGCTTGCCTGGAAAAAGGAGGGCACGAAAAGGCATTATATTCCAGAAAAAAAAACTAATTTCCCCAAGGCGCCACCGTGTCGGCTAGGTTAGGTTACCGACAGGAATAACCCCCTTGACCTGGCGTTAATTAGTAGCAGCCCGATTACCGATTTAAATAAAGCGATCTATCCAGAGGGGGCGACTTTGTGGATTGATGGGAAGAGGGAAGAGCGTGAGAGGGGGAGAGGGGGTGCTCAAAAGAGAACGAAAGAGGGAAAGGAAGGAAGAGCGCGCGGTTACGACGCGCAATGGTTACGTGGAGGTGGGGACCATGGCGGGAGAGATCTAACCTATCATTACCAGCCGCCGCGGATAATTCAATTTATTTCCCATATTTATGAGACGCGTTTGCGTACACGTTTCTACCTATACGAGTGTATCTGGTTCTCGCCGAGAGAGAAGGTGCAACAGTCGTAAACTACGTTCGGACTATAACCGCTTCATCGTTTAGAATGGGTTTTCACCTTCGATGGTCACTCCTTATGCCATTTCTAAATCCTCCTTCGACCTCTTGTATAAGCGTAGTATATATATATACATATATATCCCTTTGGTATAAGATCCACATTATCATTACCGTTTTGCGTATCGATAGTTACCGCTTTTCCGCGATGCCGATTGGTTGTCGCTATCGTCATTCGCTACGTGTGAGTTGCTGCTCGGCGCGCGAATTCACGGCATGCAGTCAGTTAAAGAGATTTTGGTTACTTTTGAAAAGTAAAGATATTTAAAGTTTGTTTACAATGACATAACTATTGGTATCTACTCTGGATTTTTATACCGGCACTCGTTCGATTTCTCACTCTCTGAATCTCTTCCACCCTCGATGACTAGAATCACTCAACCCCCTATACGTACGTACGTACATAGATATAGTATATGTTCGTATTTTCATTCCCACCGTTTGCCGGGGTGAAAAGGCGTTCACCCCTCATGCAATATTGATGACTAGCCGCGGATCAAATGCCCCATGATAGCCCGACTGATCCTGATTGCAAGAGAGCGCCCGAGCCACTGATTTTCAATGGATGGCACCCGAATTTAAACTATGATTACCCAACGTGCGTCTACCGGGCTGCCCGTTACGAATTAGGAACTCGTGGAAATTAGGCGTACTTTGGTATCGGCTCACTAACGCACTCTATATACGAAATGATCGATTTATCCTGTATAGGGATCAGCCTCGTTAAGCCCCGACGCTTCCATTGTCTCGGCATCGTTTATATATATATGTATATGTATATCGACTACCGTGTTAAGCCTGGTGCGAGAGACGTAGGGACCCTAGAAGGAAGACAAAGCGCAAAGGATAGGGGCCACCAAGAACGTACCCTTCCAGAAAGTCCTTCTCACCCTAAATGGCCTTCGCCGTATATACAGGAACCACGATCCTCTCAAGCCAAGGAGTGAACCTACCATTAAAGGGCATCTTATAGAGCCGCAGAAGTGTCTCTTATGTAATCTCCTGCTAGCGAAACGTCAGGACGATTTCATCCCCTTGTTCATCCAGGGAATGTCCTGTGAGCAAGGATGTAGAATGAACTCCCTGAAATATTTGATCGGACTGTGTCATTCATACTTCACTCACCCCATGGGATAGTAGTAACAGCACCTTCAACCATCGGCAACCACCGCCACAACGTCATCCCCAGAGATCCGCCTTTAATAATTTATTAGCGAGACGCCGGACGACCAACCCCTGATTGTGTCGTGTCGTCTGTCCCTGGCAGAGTATCGCTACGGGTGGTCCTTGACAAGGTCCTCGCCGCACTCTGAATCCTGGGTTGTTCGTTCCTATATACCGAGGAGACTCGGATCAATTATTTACGAGTGATCTCATTGGCAACTACCCCTAAGTAGTACGAGACCGACAGTACTCATCCTTCAAACTAACTTTACGAAGTCACTTCCCACGCTGATACTAATGATTTTTATATGTTCTTAGGTCTCCCTTTTTGAATATATTTCTAGAAGTTTAATCTTTACACTTTACACTTTCAAATCTTTACACTTTACCGTAAGCAAGCGTACATATAGGAATTCCATATAGTACTGAAACAACGCGTAACCACGTAAGTATTTTCAAAAAGTGTCACTATCGTAATCCATAACAATTGTACCTGCCAACCATAGCTTATCGTAACAGATGGAAGTCTCATGTATTTACATAACTAGTATTTCTTATGAAATTCAAAGAAGAAGTCTTCCATTTTTTTTTCTTTCTTTTATATACATATACAAGAGAGACGTAGACAGCCCAAGGGTGTGCATTCACAGAGTATTACAAATCGAGCCAAGCAGACTTAACGCCGGTGCAAGAGAAAGAGGAGAGTGAAGTGAGAGAGATACAGTAAAGCATAAGATAGCCAGACATAAAGAGAGAAAGGGAGAGAGAAAGAGAGTATTAAATCTCATTGACTTATCTCCCACAAATTAATGTTTGCGGGTCTCTTTGGCCGCAGGAATCGCGTATGGTGGCGATGGTATCCCGAGTATACAGGCTGATAAAAAAAACAACAACGCCAAAGGGTTTACAATTAGCGCATACATCACGGTTTGAGAGTCACGGGTGGGGGGCTGTGTTGGCAACCTGTTATTATATGCAGGCCGAAATACGCATGTATCACTCACTCATACTGAAGCACGCACAGACCCCCCCCCGCCTCCGTCCCTTGATGATTAATTCACACGTGTTGCTGCCGCCGTCGTCGTTGGTCAGGATAAGGATTACGATTAGAAGTAGTAAAATCCTCGAGCATAAACCATCTACGTATTAGATAAGTATATATGTATATTTTGTGACCACCTCGAAAAATGCAATTTGTCCACGTCATTTTGTTGAATTGAAGGGGTGGGGGGAGGTTACACTCCCCCAATCCCAGGGACAATACGATCACTCTCAATTTCTGGCTTTAATCAACGTTAACCGGGCCTGATTTAATCTCGGCAACCCCCACAATGCCGGTACACCAGAACTCTCTCGCCACGGAGTAGGTAATATAATCACAACACAGAGGGTGGGCCTGTTATTTATAGGCACTCTATTTGCCGCCGGTGGCGCTAGTGGCGGCGGGGCCGATTCGGGCGACGATATTGACTCCGCGGTGATTAAGGGTAGGTATCACGAACGCAAGAGCCCTGGGGCACCCGTTAATGTCCCCCGGGGGATGTTAACCCCAGGTCTCACTGCCACACTCTCTCTCTCTCTCTCTCTCTCTCTTACTATCAACCCTCGAATATATCCTTTTCCTTTTCCATAACACCCTCTCTCGCTCTCTCTCTCTCTCTCTCTCTCGCTCATTCATCCCCATACCCTTTTTGGCTATTCCACCAAAACCGTAACCGATAGGTTAGTTATTCACCTATATCAATTCATTTATAGGTTATATTTAATTTTTTTTTAATCATTCACCAGATGGTAGATAGCTTTTTCCCCCGTAATAATTTAAACCAACAATATTCCAACGCAAAGTTTGCCTAAGGAATTTCCAAAGATCTCCAGCTATCTAACCTAGAAAATGTTTCGCGCATAACTTCCACCCTGTTATTAATACTTCCATGACATACCCCAACCTCACCCCCAGGCATGTGCGTCCACCCTATGATTTCTATCTACCACGAGACAACTGTCGTTGTCCCACCCAACCCATCGCTGATGACACGTTAGCTTTTCTCTTCTCTTTCGAACTCTAACTCCACACAGAGGATCCCGAGTTTCCAACTATTCGCGATCGTGCCTCCACCCCTTGCCCTTTGATAATACGTCCTGCATTCATCAATATTCAGGGTACTCGGTTTCCTGGTAAAAAAACCGACAAAGTTCGAACCAACCTCGCGAATCGATAGGGCGTCATGCCGAGAAGCTCTACCGCGTTCCTTCGTATCGTCCTTTCTTCCTGTTTAATTTTTTTTTATATTTGGCGCCATTTTTTTCATTCATCGTTTTTACTATGCTCTACTTCCGCCATGTTCATCCTAACCATACGAGTGTTATTATGAAACGTTTATTTTTCGATGTACATATATATTTGATATGTAAATTCGTACTACTTCGAATCTTATATTTTACTCAATTTTACTTAGAATTAGACTTGGTGCAATTGCTATAAGCCATAATAAAAGCATATTAGATGTGCACGTGTAACTGTAATATGTATAAGTACTGAGGTGAAAGAAGTGACAACTGTTTCTACACAGTTTAATAATAATGCAATTGACAGACTTCCTGTTTCTCGCAACAGTTTGCACATCGGCAACCAGCTTAAGTCGCGTTTTTATATCCAGAGCAACAAAGTTACGAGCGCGCGCCTCTTTCCACCCGTGAAATTAGAGTGATCGTTAACGTTCCTTTTTTGTAATTACGGTATTCGCACCATGAGATCGCTCACTCGAATCAAATCGAGTCCGATCGGGCTATCCCGGAATCATACCATTCTTCACGTGGGAATTGTTCATACCGATCGTTCCCTTGCGAAACTAAGGCTTTTTAAATGAAATAACGATCACGCGATAGAAGTCGATCCTCGATCGATAATGAATATAGATTCAGCACGTGTCCAAGAAGATCGATTGATTTTATTAACAGGTATCGAAAATGACTCTCACTAACGTCTCTCATACCAGAAATTCAAAGTGAAACAACTTCACGACGCTCTACGATCAAACCGTCGAAATCCTTCGGGCTAAAATAACAAAGGATCAAAATGGAGTCGTACTTTCGTATCGGATCGGTAAGGGTGGGCTTAATCCTAGTAATCTTCACGTCCGAGCGGCTTCCGATCCCTTGCCGATCTCTGATGCTGAGCTTGCGAACTAACGGACTATCCGGTAGGTACACCGAATAATAATACACGGCTACACGAACCAAGGAGGAGGCTTTGCTCGAGGTGATGGTGGATACTGGAGGCAGTGCAGTTGCCGGAGAGGGTTTCGATAATTACTACCGGGAGTCCTGGAGGCGGCCCTCGGAATCCTCCTTCCGCAACGAGCGCAAACGCGCAATTATACCCCATCGGCATCCAAACCGATCATCTCCGATTCGTTTTTCTTTTAACCTAAAGACTATCGATGTATGTTTCCTCGCATTCTTTATCTCTTTTGACAGCACACTCTATACCATTATCCAAAATTTCGAAAAGTTCGATCAAATCAATCACGCTAACAAAACTTACAAAATTTAGTGCTTTAACTACATGGACAGTTTTGGTTGTACACCTGTTAAGCACTGCAGTCAATCATCACTATACTATAGGTAGTATACCAGTACTCCGAACGCCATACCCTAGTATTATACACTATAAGCTATAAGTTGTACGAACATTGCTGACATTGACTGCAGTGATAAAAATAACATTATTCTATCTATATCACTGACCTTTCACCTAATAGTAAGTAATGAGATGATTATGAACCAAGTGAACATTAGTTTATTATCGATTAACGCAAGGGCGTCAAAATCAAATGTGGATCAATGATGTCAACTCAGTCTCAGTGTCGAAAATTCTCTTAAAAAAAAAAGAGTGCAGAGAACCCCTTTCCACAATCCCATGGAATTCGCGTATTTTCGTCGTGTCTGAACTTTCTTCTCTTTTGGAACAGTCTCGTTCTTCTCTTCTTTCTTGACGATGTCTTTGCTCTCGTCACGAACGAACGAACGTGGTCCCGCGATGGGCGTGGCGGACAGAGTCAGAGAGCCATGACACGCACACGCAACTCGACGCACAGCGCCGCGACGCTATACGCTCACGCAGACACGTATAAAATACCCTCAAGAACTTACAGGGCGATGCTGACACGGGGCACGCTTTATATTGGGCGCGTGCGCCTCGGGCACAACTTCGCTTCGGTAACGTCTTCGAGTACTGAAGCGGATGCTGGGGCGGCGACGCGTGACGAGATTAATAATTCCCGACTGGTATAGGAAACGACGATGGATTCACTTCGGTCTTTGCCTCTCATCTTACTTTGCTTGGTATATACGGACCTCGTTGGTATTTATTCCTATGGACTGTGATTCATCTTAGACGATGACTCTGGGTGCAGATGAAGAAAAATAAATTTGAAGTTCAAATCATTTTTACATATGTGAGAGGAAAGGAGGGTTGGTAAGATTCTGCGCTTAAATGATGTAAAAATTAATTATTTATACGAAACTTGAGTAGCTGATGGATTTAACATGAAATATTGAAAAAGTTACGTAATTATTTGTGGAATGTGTATGAGCTGCATGAAATTATTAAATTTCTCTTATTTGTAAGAATACCGAATTATCGACTGTGTATTCTGCGAAAGTAGCACGCACCCATTCGGCACCTTTGTAATTGCGTAAATTATCGATAATACCCGAGGACTGCTGATTTGGTGCAATTCGAAGGAACTTCGTATACTCGGACATGTGCGTATCTTTGTTGGTTTTATTGTGTATCTTTTTGAAAGGCGTCGAAATGAGAATCTCCTCCAGGTTGTCGGATGAAACTCATGTAACCGGCGAGACTGTCTATAACCGGTCAGAAAAGAATTCGAGCCCACGCGAGAACTCAAGAGAATCGAGATCGTTATCGGAAAGGGTGCGCTGCTAGGTGCAGCGCCCAGTACGCAGCATTCTCTCTCTCTCTATTTTATTCCCTCTTTCCCTCTCTACTCACTCTTTATTTTTCCCTCCTTCAACCTCTGGGGTAAATTAAATTGCGTGGGCGACACCATGACTACGTGGAGACCTACGAGTTCCAAGCACAGGTGTTTGCAATTCGGATACATATATACATAAATATATATATGCATATGCATATAAATATTTATCAGTCAAGAGGATGATGTTACAGAAATCTTGAAAAAAAAGGAAGAGAATAGAAATAAAAATCCAAAAACAAGGAAAAAGAGAAGGAAAGCTACACCGTGTTGTATTCACGCGTAGTTACACTAGAGAGAGAGAGGGGGGGGGAGAGGGAAAGAGAGAGAGAGAGAGGAAGAGAATTCATAAGGGTGTCCGACCCCTGCAGAGCATAAGGACCACTCCTCGAATCAAGTCGAATGACGACTTCGGTGTCCCGAGTAAGTAATGACAGTACGATGACTGGCGGACGCTAAACACCTGCGTTCACCACCTTATCTCGCGGATCCCGCTGTTCGAACAGGACAGGATCTGCTATCGTTATCCCCGTGGAAGAAACGCATTGGGTGGTCTCACAATGGGATGCCATTCTGGACTCTGGCAATCGACGATTCATCCAACCAGTCTTGTTTGTCACCTTCGTCACGATTGCTCCACCTTGTCCTATTCTTCCTCGTCCTTCTCCTCTTCCTGATTTTGGTCCATACGGAGTCTGCGTATCGATAAGACAGATCCTGTAGGATCTTCTGGATCATCGAGAATTTCTTAGGTCTTTCCGTACCATCAGTATAATACCGGAAATAAATCAACGACGAATGTAACGCTGAATTCATCCTAGATCACAGCATCCCTCCTTCTTAATCTCCACTGATCTCAGCCTACACTATAGGTATCCGTTTCTCTCGACGCACTTATCGTTTCCTACGGCTATAGACGCGCACGTCCCCTCTGCCCTGGTGGAGGCCCCGAGCGCACGCACTTTGGTTCTTCTGCCGTCTAAGGGCGTGGTCGAGAGACGCGCGACGTCCATTTGTCTCGGGCGCCTCCCGCACCAGGAACGCCCTCGCATCCCACGGGCATCGATCACGTCTTCCTCTTGGAGGACTTACGACACACTCTTCCGTTGCGTATTCCAATGCGTATATCTCTGAAGGTGGCAGTAACTATCCTCAGTGAAGTCTTCGGATACCTATTATATATAGTATATATATATGTGTGTGTGTAAGAATAATAAAAGTATGCATACATTAAATTGTATTAATACTATATATAGATATAGGCATAGGGGATGTAATTAATTGGCGATTCTCACTCTGAATCATCAATAAAAAAAATTACAATATATTTTCCTGATAATAATTAGTACCTCATCAACTATTAGTTATAATTCAGAAGGCTAAATCAAGATGGATATTTCCGGGATCGTTAGAGCCTCAGGGCGTCGCACGTTAAGGCCAGGTTACAATTAGGTACCGTATGTCAATTACGACCTACAAATAGATTTAACCTTCGATATACATATACTCTACGAAGACGTGAGTCAGGTAGAGGGCGAAGTATTATCACAGTAAACGTGTATAAAATCTGGGGCGTTTGGTATGACTTAAACATAGAAGCACTCTAATGATAAATCAAACGACATTATCCTAATATAGAAATTTCCTATATCTACAACATATAACACTGTTTAAAACTATAAATCTTTGAACTTACAAATTTTTACTTATAATTAATACCTACAAAGGACTAATGACTTGGAACTAATTAGACATTCACATACGTAAGGCAATGTTGCATAATACTGATAAGATTCATTAATAAAATACTCTGTCGCTAAATCATAAAAACAGTAATTCCCATATTCATATAAAATGCAAATTATTTTACTACAAACTAAATAATAATTTTCATATATCTCAGACGTCTATTTCGTAGTGCATTATACATATTCTCTATTGTGTCATTGAGTATTAATTGTAATAAAAAAAAAGAAATTGCAACAGTTTATTATACAACAAAATAAGCGGAGTTAACCAATAGAATAATAGTCACTACATATTAATAGCCGCGAATCAACCACGCAAATCCAAGCACAACAATAACCAGATCAATACGATATAGATATACATTATAGTCATAGAGACAGTGAACCGGCTTCTACTATTAGTAATTTCCTTCAGTCTATCACAATTATACTCGTCCAATATTATAGGATGTATTACGAATAGCCATTAATAGTACTAGGTTTTACAATCCCAACCTAACCTCAGCTCCTTGTTTTTTATCGCAGACCGGTAAATGATAACCTAACCGAATCATTTAACTTGATAAAATAAGATCAAGTCAATCAAACTGGATTGCATAGTTATATACCTATATCTATCGTTTATATACATCGTGTATTTATATATATATATATATATATATATATATACAGGCACGTATTTTAACAGCGACTGAAATCGACTCAGTCATAATTCAAAATGACGTTAAGCATAACGAGCAGAGACGCGCGTAATCGTCTAGATAATTTGACTATAAATAATATTCCTTAGTAAATTCCCCGGCATCCTTCAGACTGTCCACCTTAAAGGAGTTTCGTTGTTGAATTAAAAATGTTATGTAACAAAGCAAAAAATTAGTGCGCTTCGCGTAGCTAGAAAATATCTGATGAGTATACATACATATGCAGACAACGAGATATATGTATGTATAAGGATAATTAATTTTTAAGTAACATTTACGCGGTTTAACAATCTTCATTAAATACTATCAATCACACGATTACGATGATTCTAATTTTTTTGTTCAATACTGTACAAAATTTATGAAATCCGCGGCCAATTACACTTCTCGTCCATGGCGCTATCTCAATTATTAATCTGTAATCTCTGTGCTTAACTATACAGAACGAATTCTACCAAGAGACAATGAATATTCATCGTGTGGAATGATACAGCACGCTTCAAAAAGTATCTACGTTACGTTAACATTTGAATAAACATACAAGCATCCAAGATTAATCTATCTTATCAGATATCAGACGTGAGTATATGGATACATACTAAAATATCTTATCTACTTTGAATCACTCTGTATCCGGTCTCCCTAGATAACCCTTGAATAGAATCTTCTCGAATCTCCTACATAAGCTTGGCCACTCGAGCAGAATAGAGAAGAGGAAACGGATCGATCCTTTCCGGAACGCCCCTGGTTTCTTGTAACATTTCCACCCTATTGACGGCCTTGACCTTTCTTTATTTTTCCTCTTACTTCTCGTCACTCCACGGCTCTCTGTCGACGCCCTATTCCAAGATAGATTTCACTCCAGAAGTTACGTGACATTCGTAGACAGAGAGAGGTGGACTAATGCTATTGTAAAAAGAAATAAAAGTTTATATGTATACATATATAAACTTTATATAAAATTCGTTCTTTTATTAAAAAAAAAAATTTGTAATATATGTACAGGTACCCACTATCATCTTTTGTACACATGAGAATGACCCATATTATTGATCGGTTGCTATACTTAGAATTTAGATATATGCATTTATATATGGTATAAAGATTGATAAGCACAAGGATGGCTATGGTGATACGGTGGTTACGCGTAAACAGCATGATCGTATCATATAAAAGCAATCTAGCTCGATCAAACGTTTTCGATGTGAAGGTAGAAATTAACGATAGCACGGTAACGCATGCCAACGCGCATAAATTTATGCATCGGTGTTTTTCGCACATACTATCTTTGTGTCTCTCTCGCTCTTATTATCTCTTTTCATGGTGTACCCGTTGCATATGCATGTGCCGATTGATATGAATGCATCGCTGCATACTAAACGGGACGCTGCGCTATCTTGATTCCTCATTTTTCTTTCGGCCGCGAAAGCCCTTTCTGTGGCTTTCATGCGGAAACCATACGAATCCCTAATTATTATTATTATTGTTGTTGTTGTTATTATCTGGTAGGCTCATTTACAGACGCACGTATTACTGACATTTTTATAGACCTTTGTCAATCTTACCGCTGGATGACGACGATTTGCTTGTAATGTTGATCGACAGAGTTATCCGTAACACGCGACATGGAACACATAGTGCAAAATGAGAAAATCATCTAATCGGTGATATATTACGAAACGGGTATAATAAATCCTTATATGTATATCTTAGCCGGTTGGATAGCTATGTACAAGAGTATGCATAACGTGAGATGGTGGATAGAAATCTTGTGCATGAGATTTTTTTATGATAACGTTCTTAGCAACGTAAGTTGCCCGTGAAGAATTATAATGATTATGTATGTGTTTATAGATGGATATAACCGTGTAATAATCTGCCGTGAGTCTTAGCATTATAAGCAGACGAGTACAAGGATAGTAGCAATGCATGATGACAATTATATTTAGATACGAATGTGACAAATGAAAGAAATTTAAAAAAGACTGTATAATAGATATGTAATGTATCTCGTAAAATAATTAGAAAGGCATTTATAAAAGTGGTTAAAAAAATATTTTTTTACAAATCTTCAGATCCGCGAATATTATGGGCACGTGTAATTTCACTATGCTTCTCGTGGGTCGAGTATTTTAGAAAATATGCGTAAAGCAGTATATGGCATATAAGGGTCAAGCATATACATGTATCCCATTATGAATATATTGGCTGACCGTGGAGCCGATTTTATCTGGGGAATTTTGAAGGGCCGACCGCGCCGCGTGGGAGGATAATGCCTCTCGTTCCTGAGACTTTTGCCTTTTACTCTTTTGCTCGTATCCTCGCTTGTTCTTTGGTCCACCCCTATCTCCATTCTCGTCGTAAACCAGCATCGCCCTTAGCACTGTAACAGCGCAGCACTGTGGCAACGTATAGCACCGCCTCGCGGCTTCGTCGGCACCCAAAAAGTCCCTAGGTCGTTTTCGAGTGTTCTTTTCAGCGTCTGTATAGGTTAGGTCCTCTTCTGGCAAAATGCTAAGGGTCACCCCCGGCTTGACTACTCCAGGCGAAGAGCACTCAACGGCAGCTGTGCTTCTCGCGATACCATCTAAGAAAAAAAAGGTCTCAAGGTACAACATCTGCCTCCCACCATTTTCTTTCTTATTACCTCATTCCCTACTGACTTTTATTCGCCTACTGGATTTCCACGATATTCTATACGTTTACCTGAAATAGATGTCAATGTACCTTCGTTCCATGCGTTAATGGAGGTTGACTTTTTTTATGATTAACAGCTCTGGACCAGAACCATGTCTGACCAGTAAAGCTACCTCATCCACTGTCCGTTAGATTCTTGGTTATCTTTTATCCTACTTCCTTCAGGTTCTTGGGGTTGGTGCCGCTAGGAATCAAGCAGGCCAAGCACGTTCCTGGCCCATCGTATCTAATTATCAAGGAAATTACTCGATATCTTATTGGGTGACTGACGAAGAAGACTTTACCGGTCCTGATCCAATATGACGGCCTGACGATACTTTAAACCTCAAATACACTCAATTTTGAATGTTATACGATCAGAAGGGTGAATAAGAGTAAAAATGTTGTGTGGGTTAGGGTAAGTTACTTGTGTAATTTCATAGGACGTTCAGCCGTCAAAATATTCACGAAAATATACGACGCCCGGCACCCTCGTCAGCGTCGAGAAACACAGCATCCAACTTCTTCCAACTCGTTTCATCTGGAAATCGTACTTTTTCATCTTGCCCACTAAGAGACTCGCCCATCGCACGTAATGGCTCTACCTTCCTACAAGCCAGTTAATAGGTTATCATTTTTTGTAATGACCTAACCTAAAAAAAAGAAGTCTTACAATTCCATAATAAAATTACGACAGAGTCGTATCACTTGTCCTTTCTTCCATAATGTCCTCGCTGGCCAGCTGATAATGTATCCTTGAAGCCTCGTGGAGTTATTAGAAGTGCATTAGAATTACAAATCCCAGAGGGCAAATGGGGTTCCAATAAAAGCAAATACTATTCGTCCTAGAATTGATCCAATTACTTGGCAACTGGTCGTCCTCGTCCTTCGGAGTCTTGCAAATCCAGAGGAAGCTGTATGCGCCTTCCTCAGCTACGAGGTATCCGCAACGTAAGGTGCAACGAGTGGAATGAGGAGCGACTTAAGCAGTGGTGGGGCGAGGAAGGAATGAATGGACGTGGTAACGTTATACGAGGCCTGGCAATTATGACTCCTCTAATCACCGACAATTACAGGAGTTACCGGGCTCGCGGCGTTATCTTCAACGGTCCATCATCAGACCGGTTGGTATATGGGGAGAGGAGGAACTCTTCACAATTGGCAGGGTGTAGTAGATATATAGATAGAAATAGATTATCGATACACAGCTATACCACCAGGTGTATAAAATAAGGGGTGTAAAAGTGGTAAAGGACTGAGAGTAGAATCAATCAGAAAGAGTAGAGACGAAGAATCTGGATCATAATGATTATCGGTAATTAATAACGATTACTACGTAATGTTGGACCAAAATCAATCATCGTCCGCCAAGCAATCCTTGCTGTAATGAGGGATGCACCTCTTACCCATGGAAACACCGTGAGGAGAAACTCTTTCTTCTTCTGTATCTTCCTCTTCTTTTCTACACAGGGAGAATCTTACCTATATTTCCATTTAGTGGAAGCACCGTGCTCCTCTTATGACGGCTGGCACAACCCAACAATTAAATCCCTCCTGTACAGACGGGCTGCTATTATCGCTGAGTTATCGTTTCGAGACGGGACGACGCCGAGAGGGTTGCTGGAGAACCAGGGCTCTTCGCCACGGCTTTGACATGCGTTTCGATTAATGTCCTAGGCCATTAGTCGGCACTGAAAAATCTCCAGATCCCTCGTATCCAGCGCCAGGCGTATCTCCTTTCTTCTTGTTAAAAGCCTTATCGCTCCATGGTGATTACAGTTGGAAATGAATACAACAAATGTTAACGAGGGTAGTTTTAAGTTTAACAGTTAAAAATACAAATCCACCCGTTTCCTTAAGCACTAAAGTACTTAAGAATCATAGTCGCCACAATAACTACGAACACCATTGAGATTCCAATTTCAAATGACATGTCAAAAATATACGTATAGCAACTAATGGATTCGAAATTTTTAACACGAATTTTACCTGTCAAAGATTCAATTAAAAAAAAGTCTCAGCAGCTAATCGTCAGAGAAGCTCGTAGGTCGTCACGGCCGATAATAGATGTAGCGTCCCCTCTCTCGTGCCGTCGGCAAATTCCCAATTGAATAAACGTAACGAGAACGTACTGATTATAAAACCGGCGTACAATGCGCCTTGACGAGGCCACTTTTCCAAAGTAGTATGAGTCTGCCTGCAGAGACGTACATACACATGTTACCCATAGACCAGCATATACCACATCGCCTTTTAACAGCGTGGGCTACTTTGTATATATTTCTACTCACCCCTATCTGACCAGAATGGATCGTAGTGGTGCGTGGATGTAGCCGCTGATGACAGAGCCGCGACAATAATTATTACAGCGTGCGATTCGCAATTACAGGGCAGAGCGACGAAGTCGTACTCGCATGAACTTGGTTACACTAGGTATAGATAAATATATAGACATATAGTTACACATGAAAATATGTATAGGGGTGGACATAGTATAGCGGACGCAAATGTATTAGTAACGCATACCTAGCTCGTTTACGTTCGATATCAACCCCCGTTTTGCGCCACCACGATTCCTCTCTACGAATGCCATCTAGAGCCGAATTTGAACCCCTAGCCGCTGCCAGTGCTACTGCAGCCACGGTTGATGCTACTACGGGTTGGTCCATGCCTGCTACTACCCTGGGCGAACTCGAGCGCAACCCCTGCTGCAACCGGGCAGCGGACATGTCCGCTAATTGTATGAATTATGTATGTGCTCTCTTACTTGCACGCGGCCAGACGTACACGTTGACTCTCACACACAGGTCCATTTAAGTATTTCGCTCTCGTATGTATATAGCATTCGAGAGAGAGAGAGAGAGATGGAGAGAAGTTAGGGATGCAGAGTTAACAGGGGGGATGCTGAAGAGATGTCGTAATAGAGGGTGGCTTCGGGCTAGAAAGCGCGAGGACCGATTTACGGCTTTGGACTTCCGCTCTGCGCGAGCATTATTGAGATTAACCACCCCCTCGTCGAAATGGCTTTTCGATCGACCTCCGATGGGGGATTGAAAAGACGGGAAAAAAAAGTACTCGTGAATCAAGTCAACCCCTCTAAATATTCCTGGGAGAGAGTCTGTATGTTGTGACGCAAATATATTTTTTTTATTCTGAACTTCAAGGACACTATATCCGATAGTACTTATCATGAAACTATACTCAAGACTATTTGCAACCTTTACCGAATATCGTTATACGACACGAAAGTTCGTGTCGAGGACTAATTGCTAATGGTTCGCATACCTACCGCGCGACAGTGGCGCCAGGCTATGATTACCATTGTTAATGTTTCTCATTTGACAACACTAAATCTTATCGCACACGAGCTATTAGTAATTTCGACGATTGGACGAGGTAAAGATTTTATCAGTGTTCTTGATGACGGAGCGTCGCACACTATTCGTAATATACGCTGACTTGCCATATAAGTGGCCAATGAAGTTTATAAAATGACATAACGACAGTGAAATCATTAAGGCGCCACAGTGTATAACGTGTTGTTATAAAATTCTGAGCTTGCTAAATAACAACGTCAAGTACCGTATGGAGGGGGTTAGGTCAAATTTATCCAGAAAATTACACCGTGGTATATAGTGCACCTCGCTACACTATATTCCACGTGCATAAAAGCCGTGGGATGATTTCGAACGACAGGACTTCCATTCAAGCGAGTGATTTATCAGGGTTGCGCGTGTGCCGAAAAAATGATACAAAATGATGCGGCAATCAGACTGCGACTGGTAGACGCCCGATGATTGGTCATCCGATTGTAACGCAGCGCGCTATTGGTTAGTGATTTTTATGGATTCCTCGAGATCCTGTTATCTTAATGGCCTGGTATTTTCCGTAACACGACGGGAAGTGTACCTATCGACGTATAATAAATGCATAACAAAAGACAATAAAGAGAAAGATAAAAGAACGAAGCACAAGGATGAAGTATAAAAAAAGTATACAGATTAGGCGGAAGCAGCTCGAACAGAGCAATGCAAATGGGGGTCGAACGAGTCAAGATTTACGGATCGCGTTTATGCAAACAATAATGCGCGCCGTACGTATAGAGCGACGCGTACATAGATACGTTAGCTCGACCCTGCACGAGTAAAAAGGGATATTGGACCTGGTTTACTCGTAAGGTTAGCTCGTTCCCTCAATGATTCACCAAGTAATGGAGACGAATGCGGCCATAACTCCAACGTCCACGCAACGTGCAAGATGCTTACGTTCCTCTCTCATTTCTCTTCTTTCAGTTTCGTATTCTCGATCTCTCTCCTCTTCGCAACCATCCACCACCGGACTGTACGAGCAAGTGCAATTTATATGACATCCGACGTTTATGATTTATTTAATTGAATATCCCGGCCGCCCTCCCGTACGACTATTTTTTCCCCCTGTTTTTACAGCCCACCGGGTATATATATTTAATACGACAGAACACTACAGAATGTAAAATAATAAAGACAATCTTTCTCACCGGCGAGTCACAACTTCAAATTCTTAACGCATCTAACCTCCAAATTTGATCGGCACATTTTACACAGCTTTTCCGAACCCTCTGGCAGAATTTGCACTCTAGCAACATTAACCCGACAGTAGGCGCGTGAGGAGTCTGATTGTGAGACATCCCAACTCAATGCTTTCCTAATGGTGAACAAAATCGCGCGAACATTCCCGGATTAAAGGTATATAAAAAGAATTATTGAAGCTATATATACAGTACATACCGTATATTCTAAGGAGGCATCGGATACAATACGATCGCAAAACGTATTACCGGATAATGGAACGCAATTTCCCCTTACGCTCTGCTCTCGAGCGGTTTCACACCTCGGTCGAGCCACGACCAAAAGGTTAACTTGATAACCACTCAGTAACGTCGTTCCTCGTTTCGCTACTTATCGTAAGATTGCGGTTACGTTTCAAGACAAGTACTCACGTCCTTCTCACTCTTCCTTTCGCTTGACTCTTTGGTCGGCCTATTTGTAAGGACTCAACCACCCGTGGTCAGGACAAGGGCCGGGAGGTGTGCCGAGAGGTTATCTCACAGCGTGCGATCGCAGCTGGCGACCACTTTTCTTCACTCCTCTCTTTTATCCTTCGCTCTCTCTCAGTCACTCGTTACTTTATCCACCAATCGCACTCGTATCACCCTAACCTCACCTCACTTTGTACTGTACGTCATACACAGGTATTATATCTCATGCAGCTTTCGCATACGACCAATTCTTTTCTTCCGCTATAACGACAAACGATCCGCGCGCCTTCTGGTGTATAATGACGCGAAACAAACGGTCGGTATGAAAGTATAGTAGGAATCTTTATGTAGGTATGAAAACTTCGACGCGAATAACTCAGGCTCAACAACCCAATCGCCTTTCTCTCTGTTACAAACTCCCAACAAGGCCCTATTTCCATGACACCAACCGCACTTGTAATCTTCTGAGGTTACTCTATCATCGTTGCTCTTACTTCTTGCCGTCATTCACCGCTTTTCATATTAATCAATTAATTAACCGCAATTCAGCCACCTCCGGCTTCACCTTCACGTGTACAACAACATCGACTCCATAGGTACCAGCTTCACACTGTTCGCCACGTTATTTTCCTCAAGCGATAATGGCTTTTGTGGTTACTAGGTAATTGGTCAGCATGAAGGGTACTATATGTGATATACCATAACCCTTCTTACAGACACCAAGCATGGTTAAAGCTAAAGTATAGAGTTTTTAATGGACGAAAGTAACCGCCCTTAGTTTACGCGCATAAATTCAGTGATCAGCAATGCTTATCTCACAGCTGATAATTTACATCGAAGCACCGAACACTCGGAATGTATCGTCTATTGGCAAACACGTCCCTGCGATTTGTGATGTATTTGACGGACGTTATGTCGGCACTGTTATAAATGATAAATCAGCATAGCAATCCACGGCGGATACGCCAGTTATGAATCTCATGTGGAAAGTTAGTGGTAATAATTCAGTAAACGTGCGTCGTGGGACATTCTATAGTTACTCCTGCGTAAAATGGTGTTCTTACACGGTACACGTGTAGTCTGTATATGGAGAAACGAAATTTTTAGTGCTTCTATAACGACTTGGGACGTGCTGTCTTTCGGTAACTGTAGTGGTTATTAACCAGGGTTAAGAGAACTTCATTAATTTATAGTACATCGGCAATATAGACCTAGTAATATAATAGTACATTATAGTTCTGTTCTTTGGATATCTTAGAGTAATATCCTAGATGGGATTGATTTAATGCTCGGTACCTGGTTGGCCGTTGCAAGCGTGAATTGCAAAGTGGAGACTACTGATATTTTAATACCAGCGGGAAAGCGTGATGTTCGGCCATCCATCTTTTCGTGGTTCGAATCTCTTTGCATACGGAAATCAGAATGCGCCAGAATCGCGCACCACGATATGTCGGACCCCACGTCGTCGTTCTGTTCAGGAAGGAAGACTGTTTGTTAGTCCTATCTGCGATCGCGCTGGTCTTCTCGATTGGGTTCCCACATTATTACACTGGCGAACCACCCTCGCTCGCTCGGAGAACGCGCGCAGTCTTATTTTCTCTCCTTCTCTCCCCCCGTTGCATGTGAGCATACACCACCAATGCATACGACTGTGCACCAGCACTACGGGGGCCAAGGAGCATTTGGTCGTCGTTTTTTGTGTCTGGCAGGCCCTTCACTGCCTGGGTCCAGGGCCCGCCACGATTTAGTGGCCCTAATTGCAGGGTTCAGCTATTTAATTACCGGGTTCGGCCACTCCATCCCCCGTCCACGCTCCTACGCGTCGACCGTACGCGAGTACGCTGTAAGAGAATCGGTACGTGGATTGCTGCTACAATTTTTATTTTTTTCTTTCCCTTTTATTCTCAATTTTTGTTACATTAGATAGCGTTGAGATGATAACTGGGGGATGATATCAAGACCACGTAACATCCTCAAAAGATGGAAGATCTTCCACCCTTCCGAATATACCTAGTACCATAACCATTTTGTACCTTTTTTTCCAGTGGGGTTGAAAAAGCGGCTAACCCTCCTCTCTCTTCCCCTCCATAGTCGTTACTTTTTATTAAGCTCACCGCCATTTTACTTCGCACCCACGCAATATTTCACGCTGCCATCTCTCCTACCGCGAGGCACGAAACAGGCATATATCACCTTCAACTCACGGCCTGGCCCTCCTTCTCCTTCCCTCTGGTCCCTCCAACCGAGGACGCCATATTGGTACCGTCCCGGAACAGTACAAGAGCTGCTGGAGGTTATTGTCATGGCTTCTAGTTGGCGACGTAGATGGTCTACACTTATCATCGACACCCCCAAAAGGATTCGAGAGATCGATAAATCTCGGTGAAAGAAGGGAAATCAGTGAAACATATGAAATCTTTTAATCGTCCCTAATAAACGGTTCGTGCGGTGGGCATTCGTAATAACTCCGAGCGTGCTGCTACCAAATGATTGATACGTCCATAAAGCGTTCGTGGGTCCGTTTCGGTGCCGGTGGCCGCGGGTGACAGGACGATTTGACGAGATGATGAGGATCCTCATGAGGCCCCAAGAATCATCGTGATTAACTAAGGGCTGCGATTATATCCACCGTGAAAATAGCACTGCCACCGGTGTCTACGTCCTGTCTAGAATAAGGATCGTATACCTAACCTATATCAGGTACGCATTTCAGCAGGGATGATATCGCGGAGTCCCAGGACGACGGTGGATGGATATAAGGATACAGGAATAAGCGCGGGCCTCTCGATTAGTCGGGACGTCAAAGCTGCGGGAACTTTGGTGTTTTAATTGTAGCCTGTGTAGGGGGAGACCATTATTCTTCCTCGAAGGCGAACCACGAAGAAGAAGCGCGTAACGCTCTCTCTCTCTTTTTATCTTTTTTCTTCGAAAAGTTCCACCGAGAAAAAGAGAGTTATAATAACAGAGTGCGTCCGTCCACTTGGAAGAAACGTCCGTCCGTTATAGTTGTGTTCTATCGTTCCTAACGTTCCATCGCTTGTTCCATCATCCACGCGTCCTTCGGTTCGCGTCTTCCATAGTCTCGCCGAGATACCTCTTTTCTCAGCGTCTATACGATTTTTCATTGTGTATCCGCCTTTTTCTACTCAACGCTCTCGGATCATGGAGATTCATCGTTAATCTCGGCGCTAACGCGACGCACGCGCTTTCGCGGTCTTTCTTGACCTTTTTTTTTTCATTGGACGTCGGGGTAAAAACAACGCGGCGCCACCTGGCCGGATGCGAACCTCGTTTTCGAGTCGTCCGATCAATTTTAGTCCTCTGTGTATGTACCTTTACTGTCTCTGTCTCTCGTTAAATGAATATATATATATATATATACACACACACACATATATTTATATATATGGTACTTGGTAAGACCCTTGAGATCCTGTGGGAAGAAGCTAAGACATAGGGTGCTCACCCTGTATACCCACAAAGTAATCCTTTCGGTGGTTCCTTAAGGCGCTCTTCTATGTATGAATGAAGACCACATGGTTCCCACTGTATCAAATTACATCCTAATAAAAAGCGTCTATTATCGTACTCTTAAGAATAGCCACTCCATTCACGAGAAAACAGTACCCGATCGTACCAAAAACTCGAGTACCTCTCGAACGACCTCCTAACCCACGACGAGGTGAAGATTCCTCACCTTAGAAAGTAATAACATTCCGGTATAAATGTCACTCCATAAAGTTCAAGTACCTATACGCTCAGTACCCAGCAATCCGAGTAATCTTGACGCAATGATAAAAATCCAAAGAAAAATTTTACTATCCAATCATAATAAAATGAGTACAGTCCCGTCAAAAATCGAGTAAGCAATCTTTCTGCAAACATCAACTTCTACGCGTACTGCTATCTGTACCGGAATGCTCTCTCCCACGCCAAGCATCCTTAAAAAAAAAGCTACCTTAGGAAAAAGAAATGCGGAATCCCAAAGGACTTCCTCACGTGACCCCGAAAGAGATGAAACCACGTGACGTGAGCAGAGTTTTAATTGGTCGAGAGCTCACCTCCTTGTGGGGGTTCGGAGGATGTGCCAAGAGGACTGAAGAGAGGAGAACGCGAGGGGGTGTACTAGGGTTACCGTGTGGATTAGAGGATACTGGAAGACGAGAAGGCGGACCCCACCAACCCAGCAACACCTTCCCCGATGGTAAAACTCACTGGCGCGCCTTCTACAAGGAGTATAGGAACGCGCACTCCTATACGGACCTATACCACTCTCTGTATAACAGCATGTATTTTTATATACAGATATATATACTCATGTGTTATACGCATACGGTCGCACAGAGTGAGACCCACCAGTCCTCTCAGGAGAACCGCCTTCTTGAGCTCCGCCAAAAACTTCAGTAATAATTGTCTCTCGACAGGAGTCGGATCGTCCTTTGATAATTGTATTGAATTCCTAAAGTGATAACCGGATAGACCCTTATTGATACCAGGGTCTGTAGTGCAGGTAGTGTAGAATCGAGTGGACGAAGAGTGAGCAGTGTAACATTAAATTTTTGTATTTTTCAAAATTAATGTGGTCACTTTGAAATATTTCATATTTTGATAACCGAATGATTTGTGAATACCATACTGTACGGTTTGGTTACCACTATCGTCGCCTGGTGAAACTTTGGCACGTGGGATAATCTGTGACAGTATGAACTGTGCTTATCAGTATCCACATGCTGCGCATCCTCAGGGTGCTGTCACAATGCCGCCTAATACTACTCAACAGACTCTTCACCCTGGGATGGATACGGAATTTCTTGAGGTAATTTTTTTTCGACGAGAATATTTGTAATTTTGGGTATTTGGTCTTGCGACGTCTTTGAAAATTTTTTATTTAATTCTTTTTATCACTTTTAACGGATCCATCTTGGCTTCTTTGATTAACTGGTGTAATAATTTTCCAATGACAAATGGGGGAGTTCATGGGAAAATCGAATGGAGTACACCCTCGTGATCGTCATCCTGGGCGGATTACTTGGTCCCGACCCTCTGTCGTTAATTGTTCATCTCCCAGCACCTATACTAGAGGCCAATGTCGGAAGTGCTGGAGACGCACTACCAATTTCCAGGATAAAATTGAATTTGTACGATTGCCAATTGATCAACGTGGTGTCTGTTCGTCAGGGGATGCTTGGAAATTTAAAAAATTTTTTTATTATATATATATTTATTGGTGCCTGTCTGATAAATGCCTCAGGATATATTTTATATCTGTAGCATGTACATCTATCCAGATACCAGTGGAATCTAATGAAATCGACGAATTCCTTGCCATATAGAACGAAAGGGAAAGAAAGACGTAGATGTTGCTGGGGGATATTAATATAAGGGCTCGATACGTAATTATAGTGATTACCGTATTGCCAAGAGGCGGACTAAGGCGTCCCTCAGTTTGCACGTCATTTTGCAATCTCGACTCGCGGGCGAACATGCGCTGCGCCATTTTATATAGACGCACGTACCGAGTTGGTACACAGTGATTTCATCCGAGCAATGATATAAAAATAAAAAAAAATAATTGAAACAGAAAATTCATATTTTTCATCGACTCCTCGTCATCCGCATAGATAAATATTAAATATTACATAAATAAATAAAAATATTGTCTAAAAAAATAATATATTCAACTTCTATAGCAGAATTGAAGTTTTGTATTTCAAGTATAATAAACATTAAGGGATCCTTAATCAAACTTCCTATTTTGTCCAACAGACGTCACTGTCTTATTTATATGCTATTATAACATCCGTCCTTGACCTCTTACCAGTAAAATATCTGAATACCTTCCACAGCATGAGAACTAGTTAAGCACAAGTTTTAAAAGAAACCAACCAGCAATTTCCCGCGAGCTCTAACAATTAGCCTTACTGCCACGTTATCTCGTATGTATACGATACAGTGCGGTTAATTGTCGTTACGAGCCTCTTATTGCCAGTACGCTGTTATTATCACTATTATCGGTAATTATAGCGGCTCGTGCACATAGTCATCCTACCAATAAGGATACAGTAAAGTAACGCAGTCCGCTTAATGGAAAATTAAAAGTTAACGAGATAAAGCGAGATGAATACAGAATAAGATAAATAAGTATCTAGATAATAGATCAAGATAATGTAAGATAAGATAACCAAACATAACTATAGATATACGTGTATATATATACACATCGGTAATGTCTATATCTTCTTTAACACGTTCTATATACGGCCATATAGTATAGGGTCATCGCGACGTCCGAAAATGCACTGGACCGAGGAGACGAGGGAGAATCGGTGAAGCTCGTAAACTCTCTCTCTACGGAACACCCCATAAATCTGTGAACGCGTCTCCACGTCGTAGCCCTGGGTTTGGTACCGGCGTAAACGGCACGGCTTGGCCGCATACTCGCGGTACTGTTGTACTCCGTGGCAACGGGGAGGTTCGTAAATCAGTCGTGCTCGACTTCTCCTCGCCTTGTTTCGGTCCAGCAATAAGTCTTGCCATTACTCCTCGCACTTTCCGAGAATAGAGATAGCGTGTTCCGAAGGTAGAGCAATTGGCGCCTTGGAAGGATGTTGGAATAGAGAAAAAAAAGAATGTAGCCGTATATAGATATAGATATACGGACGAGGTAAATTTTTTTGGATTAACGTAGAAATGAAAAAAAATCAAAATTTTCTCTGTCAATTTTATTATTCTTTTCTCTGGGTTAATTCCAAATATCTATATACCCATCCTCCCCATGAGAGACTCCATGACCAAAAAGCAAAGATGCTGTGGTCCCGAGTAATTATTAGTCCATCAGCATCTCTCGATGGCCACATGGCAAACTGAACCAAGAGAAGCCGTAGTGCCGAGTCGGACCATCTTCGCCCAAGGTAGACCGCCCTGTTATTATCCGCCCCCATTGCCCATTGCCCATTTCCCTTTCAACCCAGCGCACTCTGCCAATCAAGGATCCATCGTTTCTGAGTCGATCGGCGCGTCGTAACGGCGTCCCGATGCGACCGATCGAGTCTATTCATATACGTTGGTAGACAAGAAAATTGTATAGGAACGAAGTATATAGCAGCTTCCGCGGCTCCCTCTTTCTCTAGCCGTGAAATAAATACCACCCTATATACTGTTTTTGTACGTAAAAAATAAATATATATTACATATCATGTATATGTAAAAAAAAGTATTCGCGAGCACGTGTTAGATATATTGCATAATACACGTAGAATTCGTGGGATGGTTCGCCTGCGGCACGAGCGTTAAGATCCATCCCTCTGTCGGTGATTGTAAAACATCCCTTTTCTGGCGCTGCCGAGTCGCCCTTCATTGACGCCCGTCTCTACGTGGTGGTCAGGGGCGTATCACACCTTTTGTGTAGGGGGTGGCACGCGATACAAGCATCATCGCTTTTCCGAATCGTTGAGCCCTGTTACTCGAGATGTACAAATGTATACCCACTGGCGAAATTGTTTTTCTTTATTATTATTATTTCTTCTTTTTTCTTCTTTCATATCTGTGCACGCTTTTACCTTCTGTCTTCCATGTTCATTCCACGGTTCGCTCCATCTACTTCCTTTGTACTTCTTGTTCAAGGCGAAAAGGTCCACGTGGAGGTCGTTCCACCCCTCATCCATCTACTACTCCGCGTAGACTATGAATCCTCTTCTTGTGGCGATGGAGAAGGTTATGAATGGTGCACGATTAGACGGTCGAGTCGCCACAGTGGCGCCGCAGTCTCTTTCCATTATGAGGAAATTAGGTCCTAATGCAAGTTGAGGCGAGTCCCCATAGGCGTCTGTATCTTGTAGGAGTAAAACAGATCGTTTCCAGCTTTCTCGCCAGGATGTAAAATCCTTTTGAACACTTTGAGAAATTAGGTTGCGACTACGCCTATGAGATGGAGAGATTCGTAATTGACCCCTTCTTCCTTCTTCTTTCCTCCTACCGAGTGTTTCGCTCTATACGACCCAGTCGATAACATTTTAAATTCAAACTGTCCGATTAAAATCACATTAGAACCTTGTGGGAAACGGGCTACGGGCAATTCTTGATTATATTAAGATACACGAGATTTTAATAGATTCGCATGGAAAAGAGACGATGAGATCCTAGATACGACTAGAATTCATTTATGTAGCAACGTTTTGGAATATAATGATACGTTTTTATTTATGTGTATAGTTTGTTTTACGTTTTACAACATCAAGTACTTTAATTTTCCCGACAAAACAGTCTGCTAGCACATTTACACTTTCGCCGATGAAATTTATATTCTCACCTGTAAGATTCCTTGATGCAACGTGTCTGCCAAGCTTGGGCCGTGTAATTAGACACATGAGGGCCCGACGTCGGTAATACAGCACATTAGGAACGTGCTGCACGACGCATTATCGCCGTGTAATACGGCAAGTTAAATAATAGCAGTTGCGCCGGTTCTCTTTAACGAGAGTAGTAGAGTCTAAAGAGACACCGTGGCAAGGAAAAGGTTAATTAAAAAAAATAAAGAATTAAAGAAAAATAGACGCTCGAACGCACACTGATCGTGCGCAGTTATGAAAGATACAAGCTATGAGAAAGTTGAGATAGCAAGAGAGATGAAGGATAACGAGAATTCTTAGGCAGTTTGTGCAATGTCAAATTTTACCGTTAATCCGTATCCAAACGCGTGTCTCCTTCCAGACATTTTGGTTCGCTTAAAATGTTCTATCTCTCTCGCAACTATAGCGTACCGCCTTTTATCTCTCCTTTTCTTTTATCTCCCATTCTGTTCCCATCTCTATCCCCCCTCCCTCACGGACCCCGTGACACCCTCCCCCCTCCACTATCACCTACTACCCGTTGCGCGCGCATTTCACGGTTAAATTACAGATTGCGTATCGTATAGTGGGGGTAGGTTGCCGAGGGCCTCACTTGGGGGCGGTCGTGGGCGGGGTTCGGACACAGCTCACTCCGCCCACTACGGTCGGCCCCTTTTTTGCCTGGAGGCCTCCGAAGCTCTTAACTTCTATCCCCTCTCTGTCCTAGTTTCTCTGTAATTCACGTTTCGTCAGCGCTGCGCCCGATCGCTCAGCTCCGGCAGTCTGTCACGGGGCGAACTACGGGAACCACGTTAACCGGTTCCCACGTTTGCGCTTCTTTCGAGCCGACCTTTTCGCGAGGGATATCCGTACTGGTTATCCCGGTGAATCGAGCGCGACGCGAAGCGTCGGGTAACGTTCCACCGGGGACGCGAGTGACTTGACGATCGAGCGTCGGCGAATCAGCTCGCGCACTGTGTCGAGAGACCTTCTCTCGGCTCTGTTGTTGCTGTCTCGTGAATGTTGATCGTTAGGAACGTGACACTTGATAAGAACGTGATAACGACGATAGCCAAAGTCTCCCGAAGGCTGTCCCGAGGGAGCGGTGGCTCGTCGAAATAGAAAAAAACGCGAAAGAACGGACACGAACGAGATGTTGACGGACATGACACCAGCTGCAGCTGGTCAACTTTACCCTCAGCTACAATCCATTGGCAAATCAGCCGCGAGTCATGTGGTGAGTGTCGTCAGGAGATTCGTTTGACGCCTTCGAGTGCGACTATTGATTTATGACTGTCAAACGAAAGAGTAAAGTAGTGTGCCGTTGACGAGGCTCTCGGATAAGGTACTGGAAATGAAGATCTTTGCGGATTTGGTGTCGTCTCTCCTGACATTCAGGCCTGTTAATCTTTTCGGATAAGATCTAAAGAGATGAGAGATGCTGAAAGGCCCAGGAATTGAGAATTAGCAGTGCCAATGGGGGCCCAGTAAGGAACTCGAGGTTATTCTTGGACCTATTGGCTGCTTCCGGTTCTTCAGTCAGTATGGTGCGTCCTCGTGCACTCCTTTTGGATCTCTTGCTTCCTACTCTATTGTCCGCTTGATCAGGATTATCGGGAGATCATCCGGGATTATTTTTTCTGTTTTGACAGAAACGGTCGGTAGTGGGTCTGACGTCGGTATTTCGTCTCTTCGGCTTGAACGATAGGAATAAAAAGTCGGTGTCGGTGTCTCTTATTATTTACCGGCATGAAGAAACACGTGTTCCCTCGAGAGTCGATCTACCAGAATGTTATCCTATGACTTGGCAGAAGGACCTGGCACTGCTGCGTTGTCGGTTGTTCCGAGCGAATGATTTACGAGTAGACGTAAAAAAAAGTAATTAAATTCGTGACATTAAAAAGAAGCGTACGAGTATTAATTAAGTGCGCAAGGGGAGGAGAATAGAAAGAGCGGGAGCAAAGGGGGCATGTACAACGCCAAAATTAATCATCGTGAAAAGTCCGGACACGTACTCAACGTTCGTTACAAGTTTTTCAATACTTTTTATGAAACTGTGAATCTTTGAGTCGTCAAGAGAGTACATCATCCGCCGTGTTGAGAGCTGACAAGTACACTGGAATGTATCAAATATCCCTGGTTACAATAGTCCCATTGCGTAAGGTAGTCCCAGGTTGAAAAGAGCTCCCTGAGTTCTACTACCTGCAATCCAGAGAACCAATTATTTATCTGATCTTCTATTGTATCTTGAGGATCCACTTGACAGGATGCGTGGGATAAAATGCGATACCTACTTCCTCTCGTCACCTGATCCAGCCAATCTCTAGTCTCAATTTTCTCTCTCATATTTCTATTATTTTCATTACTTTTCTCCAGCTCCTTTCTCCTAACGCAACCCTTAGAAAAACCTGGCCGAGGGTTTGCCACGCTTTTTCCAACGATGTCATATACATACGTAGATACCTATAGACAGAGGCAGTATACCTACCTCTGACTGGGGCCTTATCAATACTTTAACAGTCTCATCGACTAACTGGCATTACCTAGGAGAAAATCATTGATGCTCATTGATAATTTAATACACCCGAGAATCCAGGCAGCCGAGTTCCCAAGCCTCGACCAATAAAAGCCAAGCAGGATTCTCTTTAGACATCTTCTAACAATTCTCATGACTTGTTCAGCCAAGAGTTTCTAACGTAGTTATAACCAACGGGGCACCTACGTATGTGATCCAACAATCTACATTATGGTATTTAGAGAGTAGTCTGGTCTCTGATAGACGCAACATGGAACCACCTAGTCTTTAGTTACGTAACTTGAAAATAGCGAAACTTTCGCTTCGCTTGAAGAGGCTTCATTGGAAGTGGTGTAGTGGCATTTAGTATAGAGTAGCAACGGGGAGTATCCAGGAGTAGGCCAGGTAATCCGATAATCGGATTCAAGAGAGGAAAGAAGTGTCCCCTCGATACTGCTGACATTTTCGAGTATCCCAATGACAATGTACCAGAAAAGGTTCCAAGGGTATTTTTCAGCCGGTCTTTACTGGCGGACCCATGCTGCTCGTTGGGTCCATCACGGGACCCCGAGAGGATGACGCGGGGCCTTTTTATGTCACCTAAGCGGATTTGTCCAGAGTGTACCGGATGTTGGAAGGATGTTCTTTTAATTTGTCCTCGTTCCTCTCGACCACAGTGGCTTGTCTTCCATTTCGTAAAAGCATGACAGTTTCTTCGTCCAGGATGCATTTCTCTATGGGTCTGTAAGACCCAAAGTATATGTATACACTATCTTGTCCATGTTGCCAGCTACTTAATTTGTACGTACAATTCGGAAATCTAATTCGCCTCGCACACCTAGCACGTAAACATCCCTTCCGCATAGATCAGCAATACATTTTACTCTTCGGCTGGGCTCAGAAATCGGACCCCTGACATTCTGGCAGATGTTTCATACTGACAACATGGCTGCCATTAACTCGCGACCCGAGCCGTTTGCAAGTATGATCGATCGCTATGTTCACTTATATATATATATAAGATATATAAAGGTAGAATCGTTAGGGGGGCGGTGGGGGGGGGGGTATCAGCAAGATGCAACTGCTTCGTTGAGGCCTGGCAGGATAATTGAAAGAGAAGAAAATCGGGCCTGATCCCTGAACCAGAGTAAAGGATGTTCCTGACGCGCCAGATAAGTCGAATTAGAAGCGCGCTGTTATCGCTAGTTATAATCGCTACGTCATTGGGCCCACTCGCGGACTCTTACAAAAGAGAGAACAATGCCCCAGGGGCCCGACACCTTTCAAGTGATATCGAACTGCTGAGCCGCTAAGAATGTCAGAAAGGGAAGCGAGCAACGTGCCGAAGGGAAAATCACGGGGGGTCTTAAACCCCCCGTGGCGCGAGCCAAAACACCAAACACCCTAATACCCCCCCGTTAGCACTCTATGGTTATTTATCAAGATAGATCCAATCGAGTCTGACGGCTCTGAAGAGCTAGTAAGAAAAACTTGAGAAATCAAAAATTTCTCTTTCAATAACTTGTACGGAAAATTCAATAGAACGACAAAACCTTTAGACTATGCCGGAATACGTAGTCCAACATCAGTCTCACATACAGGGTTCTTATCGTTCTTATCTTATCATTTATTCCATAATAGTCCCCCTATACTTGCATTACGCCAGTCAACAATTACCTTTAGATATCTTAAAATCTAATCTTCACTATTGAAATGCAATTTCTTGTAATAAAATAATTTTAATTTAACTGAAAAAAAAATCTAAAAGGACAATTGTTCTCTTCAATCAGGTGAAAATAATTTTGACAGACTCCGATTGAAATTTATTCTTCAAATAGAAATTTACACTCACTCGTTAATCGGAAAGTCTATGGAAACTACGTTAGTCAAACGACCAACTGTCTTATCTCACTCATATCTGCATCCTGCATTTGAGGTAAACGAGTCTGCGGTAATTGCACCAGCAGCATGCCTATAACCAAGCAGTACTCAGGTATATCATTACCTTTCCTACGGCATACCCGGCTATACCCACCGATTAAGAAACCGATATAA
This sequence comes from Trachelus troglodyta, assembly GCA_030142635.1. Lineage (NCBI taxonomy): Eukaryota > Metazoa > Arthropoda > Insecta > Hymenoptera > Cephidae > Trachelus > Trachelus troglodyta. The sequence goes on along the minus strand of JARQTJ010000423.1, from coordinate 241,455 downwards.
AGAAGCAAAGCCAGTACCAAATTCGATGAATTGCATGATAAATTTTCTCACCGATTCCTGGAGCCGAGATGAATATATACAAAAAACAAAATAAAAACGTACGGATACTCGTATCGTTAATTGCGGCCAGATTCCACAGTCTTTCAGAAGCTAATAAATGACGGAGAGCAAAAAGGGCGGCGGAGAGAAAAAATTCAAAAAAGAAAATATTTAAGAAATACAAGATGGAATACCGGCAATCGCTCATTGCCATCAACTTTCGCGGAATATATATCGCACCCTGCAATATTTATACAGTTTGGCGAGATCGCGTGTCTCACGATGAAAATGTTACCAATTGCATTACGCGTTTCAGAGTAATGGGGATAATTGCAAAGGACATTTATATACTGGTATCGATAAGTATTCGCTTGACTATTAATATTATAATTTATATGCATTGGCCTATGCAAAATAATATCCAACACTTCCTGTGAGTTATTCTTGTCTCGAGTTTTCTTTACATTTCGTGATACAATGACTTGACGATATATGTCAAAGAATAGGCGTAAGCTGCTCTTAAATTAGTACTGTGTTATACTATAAAGTGAATGAAAAAATATTTACGTTTTATAATTATTACGTATGTACTATAAAAAAGAGGATGTTACTGACTGCTGAAAAGTTCCATAAAATTTAATAAAATTCATGGGGTATAAAAGCCATAGAAGTACAATAAACATGAGTTGTATTCAGCTGTAAGATAAAACGGTGAATGATTCAAAGAGCAGAAATAATATGACGTACAAGTATTTCGAGAAAAGGGAGAAAATATATTTCAAGGGCCGTTTTTCGCAGGTATATATATATACATACACACACATGTATACACACGTATATAGGCCTGCGAGAAGTTCATGAATTTTGATGAACATCCCTCTTGTAAATACTCACCCTCGGTGCTTCGATGACCTCGATGAATTTTCCGATAAATTTCGTGAATCGTGAAACCATCAGTCACACAGGGGTCGACAGACACCTGCCACAAAAGCGGATGTGTAACCACATGGAAGGGCTGATAATTAATACAATAATATTAATAACCTATAGCTGGAAAATTATACAAGGTCCACTATTGCGATCAAAGTCATTATTCACTTGTTCATTTATACGTGGCACCAACTGCAAACACTTAACCCTCAAATCTGCAGTCTAGTGTCACATCTTCCCACGAGAGCCACTCACTCGTTATAACTTTCTCTCTCGACCACTAAATAGCAAAACAATAAATCTGCAAGAGACACAGTACCGTACAAAGCCCTCTGGCGTATACGGTTGGGGCTCTTATATGGGGACAATGTCGTCGAGAGAGGGTGGCCTAATATGTCACAGTCTGTTGCAGTGATCTCGAGCGAAAGGACCCGGACCCCATAGCAGAGACTCCTTTAGGGGTGGCTTATGGGATATTTGCTTCTAATGGAGTGATTCAATAGCGATGATCTGATAAACCGTAAATGCGTGCCCACCCACGCCGCTTCACTTTAGTTGTTCCTCCAGTAATACCAAGTAATACCGTCAACAACTAGCGCTATCTAGCGGGAGAGAAATCAGTTAAACGTCGCAGATCAATCTCCATCTATATCTCTGTCAGAGTACTTCGTTGTACCTTTACGACGCATTAGTCAATTTTGCTTCCGCTTGTTACCGTGAACCAGGCTTTAATATTGACGTGTCTACGGTTGTCTAGTACAGGCTAGAATCGATAATTAAATGCAGTTTAAAACTCTTTTTAATAATACTTATCTTTGATTTACTTTTATGGTACGTTCAATTTCATTATATACGTCAATGTGTTCACGCGTTACTGGATATGATGTATGAAACAAGAAACCTATGTACGTACATGTAAAACGAATCAGCCAACGTGCAGAGAACGAATCGTATAAGAAGCACGCGAGACAATTTGTAGAAAGTCAAGGAGATGAAAGGATAGTGTAGTCAGGTTAGTGGTCTGGCAAACCGGTACAAGTGTTCTACAAGATAACCTAAAAAGAAGAAAAATTTTCTAAAACTCCAATAAATTATACAACCGTCCAACAGTCTTACCGAGATGCATTTGTTTGAAGAGTATGAATTTGTTGTTCTTTTTTAATCTTGGAAAATTCAAACAGAAACGTACTTACCAGCCACCGAGTGTTTGCACAGGATCGTTCGTGAATCTAAAAGCACAGAATCCTGCCTATCGCTCTCGTTGATTTAATGGCAGTTTGCGGCAACAAACGCCGCCATTTGTAACACTCGGCTAGAGTCAGGACGTGTCATTATGGCTTCGCATGGAAATTTTGCAGCGCGCTGCCCGTTATGCTCATCTCAGCAAATTGCTTTGCTCACTTACTTAACCTGAAACGTCGGGGCACGCGCGGACCCTACTTGCCTTACGTTACACGGATATACATACAGTATATACGCACTTCTGTAGCACTTAATGCTCATTGCAGCGTAATGCATTTAGTATATATTACAACATGAACATATACTAGTATTTTTTTGCATTTTGTAAAACGTACCGAGCAACAAACTGCCATGTTGACGAATGGGTTCGGACGGTACCGTTAAAAGCGGTAAATTTGAATAATGAACCTTTTGTCACTGCTTAAATTCAAATCGTGCAATTTTAATGAGCACGAGTATCATTGCTCTGAAGACGAAGCGTCAATGGCCGGCTCTGCAAATATAATAAATAATAACTAATGCAGTAATAGCAGCTGAAACTTGTTTGTCTGCGTATGCGTGATTACTCTGCGTAGAAGGCCTAGGGGATTAATATTCGCAAACTTCTTTTTCTTTATCGTGTACAAGTAATATTGCCTCCTGCGTGCTGATCAGAAACATACTCGTTTGTTTTCATATTTTTTTATCTTATTTGCTCATTTTTTTTTCTTCAACACCGATAACACGACTATCGAGTAATTGCAATTGTGCGAAGAATCGCTGACGAGCTGAGAATCTTTTGGTAATAGGAAAATGGCTGCATCGCGTGTCGAACTCGCATCGCGTTTACTCTAGCATTCTCTATCGAATTCTTGTTTTCGTGTTTATTCGTTATGTGTCATATTCTAGGGACATTTCGCGTGTTTGGTAATCTAGGGATTTTATAATTACTTAAATCCTCATCAAGCTCGTACAACTAGAATCTAGCGAGTTGCAAAGGGTCATTTGCTCTTTTTTTAAGTTCTTCTCTCTAAGGGTTGCAATGTAAATAAGTCCCTTATGTAAAACCATACTCTAACTGTTGGTAAAACAGAGAATAGAAAATCGTGGGTGGTCCTGTCGATAAATATGAATATTTTTTCGTTTTTGATGGTTCGTAAAAGTTACGTCGTAGCATACAGTGAGACAAAAGATAGTATATCAACGCATCCCAGTCCGGGATCGGGAGGTTAATGCGTGAGGTATAAAGTGTGGTTCGTCGTGGCAGATGTTGCGTGACGACTTCACGGAATTACGACACAGAAATGGCGATCGAGTGTTTAATTTAAATACCAACACCCGTGTGCGCCCTTTTCGATGTTACGTCCTTCTTAATTTATCTCGTTGTAATTACCACGTCTTTGGCAATGTTCATCTTGTATTGATTTACATATCAATTTTCGCGGGAATTAATTGAAAGGATGTTCGATAGTCGTTAATTTGATCGAGAATGACTCTCATAGTCACTATATATGGACTCTGCAAAGAAACAATTTTTCCAATCCTTAATTGTAATTGTTAAAAAAAATTATTTTCTTATTTTTCTTGACTGAATTCACTAGTTTTTGTACAGTGACGAAAAAAAATTTTATTACAACTCACCGTCATAAAACATGTGACCTACTAGGAATATCGTGTCTGCCATGTTTGCCGTGTTCCAAGAAAACCCAATATAGTTGACTCTTGCGAGAATTCATCCTGTTCCATGCAACTAACAAGAACGGAGGACTAAACACACGTAGTATCCCTGAGAACTAGTTCGTTAATAAATTGAAGGGCTTCGCTGCTACCACCACAAGGGCAATAAAGGACCGCCGGAAGGCAACTCCGTCTATATGCTAATGCGGAGCTTCTGATATACACTTTATTCTCAGAGACTTTGGAATATTTTGTATTATCCGTAAGAGCAAAGTCGGTCTACCGTTTTGGAAATTTCGAAAAAAAAAAGAATGACAAGGGAAAAAATAACTGTCACAGGGCGAATAGCGTAAAGTTGTGTTTCTTATTTTGACCTCAGTAGTTTCTGGTCACTAAGGACGATTGATGAAACACTCGTCTGCTAATTGACCGAAGGATTTTATGCTGCACTAAATTACTCGATGCAAATGCACCGCTTCCGTCCCTCGGAGCTCGTAGCTATTTCCACGGAGGGAGGGCCCGCGCCACGCTTCTTTCCTTCTCGAGATTTACTGCACTTTCATTACCTTAATGAAGACGTGACGCTGAGAAATGGTCAGGTATTTTTGGCAAAAACAAAAAGTAGCAACAGTAATAACGCTTGTGGGAATATCACGTTACTCCATTTGTTTGGAATAACCGTCTCGATAGTGTGTTGTTAAAAAAAATTCGAAAAATTTTTATTTTTTTGTGTATATTTTTCAGTTGTACATTTCATACTATAGGCATAAGCCTTTATTCACAACTCGCTCTTAAAGTCACTAACAGAGTCGCTTGTAGTTAAAAGTCATTAAGAAAAAATTTAAAAGCGCGCTATTGGCACTAAAAGCGACTTCTGAATACGGGCTAAGTCTTTTTGGATTTTTCAATAATAATTATTATTTGGCCGGTCGGAGAATATTGATAATATGTTAAGAAAATTTATTTAGATAAAGGGGTGGTACCGTTATACATTCGAAAGATCAGCATACAAGCGTGGCGAGTAACAGCGTTAACTGGCCAGGAGTTATAGCCAGACTGTTAAGGCCCGCTTAATATTCAACGCTGGCAACGTGACAGATTTACGAGTGCTAATGAATTGGCACTCTTGTCTCTCTCGGTATTCTCATCCTTTCCTACCATCTTCTTCGCACTTTATTCCTAAACCGCACTCGAATAACCTGGCACCACTTGGTCATTGTTCCATCGGTTGCCATTTTTGTATCTTTCATTTTCCTTATTTTGCAAAAAAATTACCATGGACTATCTGCTATGCAGTACCAGGAATGACTGGGAACTCGACAATTTACTCCGTACAAGAAATAAAAACGTAACTGGCTCCCTGTTGGCCTCAGGCCACCGAAGACGCCACGAGAATAGGTTTAGGTTACCTACCTTGCTCCAAGAGGGCACCACGAAAAATAGTAGTGTGCTCTCACGATGGATTTAATTAAAAAACGTAATTTAGAAGGGGATATAACAGGTAGCCACAGCGTTCTCTCAGCCGAAAACTAACGGGGACTTTTGGGACCAAGAGCTTGGGTTGCCGGTTAGATCATGGTGATGGCGCGTGATGACGGTGCCCCGTTTTATCAGACCCTGAAGTAACTCATGAATAAGATCATTAAAACTCATGGTCCTACGAAAATATTAGTCCATATAAAATTACGTAAATCGCACTTGATACCAGGTACCAACTTATGTACCCGAGTACCCTGGTACCCGCACGGAGATAACAGCTACAATGACACGTCAATTGTTCCCTGAAATTCTTCCTTTATAAGTGAAATAAAAAAAACATATAAGTTTTCAACATCATATATCGTGCCTGGTATAGTATGCATAACCTGACAAGGACTATTAGTTTTGTAACAAACTGTATTTTCATTATCACACTTCGTCATTATCGGCACCTCGTAGTCACCGTAGATTCGTCTACCCTTATACGAAGATGTTTCCTTTGTTCAGAAATGTTCCTTAGGGTGCGCGTCGGACCTCGAAGAGTTCAGGACACGCTATATGCCATTTTGCAAGGAAGCATCCCTCGAGGGCCAGCTGTAGAATATTGCGTAAAGTCTCTTAAATAGCAGGTGCAACGATGCACACGGTGACTCCAATAGGGTTTTTACTCGGAAGCAGAAAATAATTGCCAACTGCTCAATCGGACGCGCTATCAATCTGGTGCAAGTGGACAGTGTCGCGCGAAAGTCGCATTAGTGCCATCCTAAGAAATGACATCGAATCAGTATGTTAATACAGGGTAGCGGGCTTTGCCGTGTAAATAATTAAAGAATGAAGTACGAGTAGATGGCTTCAAAAATATATATACATATATGTAGCGTCAAAGTGCGTGGGGCATTTCGCCGCCATTTGACATAGTCGTCAGCTGCGGTTCGCCACAAGGTGGTGGTGGTGGTGGTGGTTGGTACCCCTTCCGTTTACCAGAACGCCTTTCGCACCCTCCCTGTCCATTCGTTCGTCAGTCTGTCAGTGGCTGTCAACTATCCTTACGAAAAACCACCACGTACAACCCCCCTCTTGGCAGCTGTCACGCTTGGGCGACCGGTCGTAAATGTACACAAAAGCGTGGCCTATCAACAACCTGACGACGACTTCACGACCCTGGACTATTTAATATCGGCGGGCAAAGAAAGTGTCTTTCGGGGCTTGAAAATTCCTGGAAAACACTCCATCGGACCTCCGGGGCCTTAGTCAGAATTTTAATTTATGCGTGGCACATAACCCTGCCTGTTATTAGTCCTAGCTGGGTCTGGATGGGCGTGACGTCACGCGGCTAAAACAAAGGATCGAACCCGTGCCCATATTCCCAACACTATACGGTGACTCCTTTCAAGCCTGCCGACACGAGAGTAAAGTGTAGAACTAGACCACTTCGGCTACCGAGTGATCTTTAAAGTTACTCCGTTAAACACAAGGCTCAAAATCCACACTAGGTCTAGGATACATTTTCCAAGAGTATAATTTTACAAGGTTTCGTTCTCATTCGATTTTCATTCAGTTTCTGTGTACTTGAAAGTCAATGTCTGATTATCGGCTTCTTCGTCAGAGATGATGTATGGTCGCGCAAAAGAACAGCGTACAAGGGTGGGTACGCGTAGCCCATCGAGAAGTCTAGGGGTCAGGATAATTGAGGGTTGTGGTTCTGGCAGTAGGTAAAGAAGCCTATAGGTTGTTAAGCAGAATGCGATCGGCGACTTTAAGGCGCCTTCGCTCGTGCCACGGTAACGAGTGATTTTCCTTGAGTGCGAAATAATTATAGAGTATCCACTCTTCTGTCTCTATTGCTCGTTCATGGTTTCACTCTCTATCGCCGTCCTTCTCTCACCTATAATCTCATTAGAGATGGTCAGATCGCATTGACCGAAGTCACGTAGTTTAGCGCTTACAGAGAGGGTATGTATGTATGTATGTATGTATGTATGTATGTGTGTATGTATGTATGTATGTATGTATGTATGTATGTATGTATGTATGTATGTATGTATATATGTATATATGTATGTATGTATGTATGTATGCATGTATGTATGTATGTATGTATGTATGTATATACCGGGCTTAGGTGGCTGCTTCGAGTCTATAAGCTTTCGAGGAGCTAATTGGAAGAGATGTCCCTGTCTCCGGAGGGTTCATCCTATTGTTCGACTGGATCAATACCTAGCCTAGGTATAACCTGCAACCGGCGAGCTTGAAGAGGGCGTGGCTCGTACACCGGAGAAATACGCTCCCTCTCATTGCCTTTCAACCCCTGGCGCACCCACGCTCGGTACTCTGGGGTGGCTTTCGCTTTCCCGGTTTGCTTCCGTTCCTCAGGGTGTTAGCTTGTTTTAGGTATGACCCAATAGGTACGAGGGTGGAGGAGAGTAGCCATAGAGTGCCCGTGGAGGTTAGGCTAGATTTGCTTCTTGTTATTGATATTTTCACGTGTAAGTTGACTGGATTTCTCGTATTCAGCTCTTTGTCGGGTTATCTTCGAAGTGGCGCTGTATGAGTCTCCGAGGTCCTCGGGTGTTGGAGCAGGTTGCAGGACCTCAGTGGGGGCGTGTCGCCTCGATGGCGCCGGCTGCTAATGGCCGCGGGCCGCCAGACTTTAATTTCCTGCTGCTTCCGCGGACCCTTTGCTTTACCTTTCCGTCCGAATCGGCTCGTCGGCCCTCTGGACCCTTCCAGCCTCCCGAGGCGCCTGCCTTTCGGTAGCCGCTGACAGAGAGTCCGGAGTCCTCCGAGCATGATTTGCATGAAACTGCCCCTGATGAGCTCGCTCGATTCGCCCCGGGCCTCATTACGTCTGGGGACCTTGAACCGCTGCCATCAACCCCCATTACTACCACTACAAGTGCAGCGCTATTAAGAGTATTATATGTGTAACAGCATGCAGTCGTTCCTAACTTGATGTAACGTTTATCTTATAGCTTTGAGGTGAATGCAAAGAAAAAACGTAATATGGCATATGACTGTGTCTCTAATAGCACCATTTTCATTTTGAATGTTTCAGGATCATCCTGGTCTAAGAGGCACGCCACTGGCCATGTTGGCCGCGCAATGCAACAAACTGAGCAGCAAGAGTCCACCGCCGCTGGCCGACGCGGCCGTGGGCAAGGGTTTTCATCCTTGGAAGAAGAGCCCCCAGAGCAGCGGTAGCTCACCCCAGCACAGTACAGGGAGTGGCGGCGGTGGTTGCACGACGACGGGAGTGACGCAAAGACCGACGGCGACTAGCAGCGCCGGAAGTACTGGAGGTGGCTACGCCAGGGCGCCGGTAACCTCATGTGCCTCTACAGCGCCGCAGTACGGTAGCGATCTGTACTTTCCCGGGACAGCTAGTGCTCAACCAGCTGGTGATCCCCATCATCCCCATCAGAGCAGTATTCTTGGCAAGGTCGAGGGCGCAGCAAGTCTTGGTTCCGTATATGGAAGACATCCATACGAGTCGTGGCCTTTCAATGCGATGCCAGGAGCCGCGCATGGCGGGATCAAGGCCAGCGATGGCTGGTGGGATGTTCACGGTGCCGCCACGGCGGGGGGATGGCTCGACGTGAGCGGTACCGTCGGCGTTGGCGTTCATGCTGCTCAAATGGCGAACTATTCCGCCGCCGCCGCTGATTATTCTACGAGTCTCGCTCTTGCTGGTAACCACCTGCTAACTTCGACGACTGCCGGGCATAATCTCCTGCAAGACACGTACAAGTCCATGTTGCCCGGTGGGCCGCCCGGTTTCGGGCTTCATCATCACGCCAGCTCCGCTGGCGGTGGAGCTGGCAGCCCCCAGGCCGGGGGTGCCGTCGGCGGTGTCGTCGCGGGTCAGGCGCCCTCGCCCAGGTCACAGAGACGATACACGGGCAGGGCGACCTGCGACTGCCCGAATTGCCAAGAGGCCGAGAGATTGGGTCCCGCGGGAGTCCATCTCAGGAAGAAGAACATCCATAGCTGCCACATACCCGGCTGCGGCAAGGTGTACGGGAAGACGTCTCATCTGAAGGCCCACTTGCGGTGGCACACTGGTGAGCGACCGTTTGTTTGCAACTGGCTTTTCTGTGGCAAGCGGTTCACACGTTCGGATGAGTTGCAGCGGCACCTTCGAACCCACACCGGCGAAAAGAGATTCGCCTGCCCGGTCTGCAACAAGCGGTTCATGCGCAGCGACCATCTCGCGAAGCACGTCAAGACGCACAGCAGCAGCAGCAGCACCACCAGCACAGGCAGCAAAGGCAAGGGAGCAGCGAGCTCCTCGGCCGAGTCCTGCTCAGACAGCGAGGACAACGCGAGCCAGCAGAGTCCCACTTCCAGCTCGTCCTCGGCGGCGGCGGCGGCGGCAGCGGCAACGGCGGCAGCCTCACTTCCACCTCATCCTCAGGCGCCACAGCCAACCCCACACCATCACCTTCACAACCATCACAACCACCACCACCATCACCATCATCATCATCAACCTCAATCACAAACAACCCACGACTCCAGCACCAACAGCAGCACCACCACCAACACCAGCCACAATCCCAACAATCACAATCCCAACAACAACACCAACACCACCAACAACACCTCCACCAACACCAACAACACGGGCAATCCCTCCCAGAACAGCCAACCCCCGGCAACTCCCATGACCCCGATGCAGATGACTCCTCCGCCCCTGACGCCCTCACACCATCCCCATCACCCACATCTCCCTCCTCTAATGCACCATCCTCATCATCACGCAACCTCCGTCCCGGCGCACCATCATCCTCACGCAGGGATGAGTATGCACTGAGTCCAGTGGGACCCGGAGCCGCAGCAGCGGCGGCCGTGGTCGCCGCGGCCGCAGCAGAAGCCGCCGCCGTCGCAGCCGCTGCCGCCGCCTCGACGACCATCGACGCCACCGCCACTACTAGTACCACAAGCACCTCCTGTAATAACGGCACCACGGCTCTGGGCTCTCCCACACTTTCCTACCCACTCAACTTGAACTTGATACAGCATCATGGGGGTGGCGGTGCTAATGGAAGTGGTTCTACCACTTCCGGTCTTATGACACACCAGCAATCTCATCATCACCATCACCATCATCAGCAGCTCCATCACCACCCCCATCAGCATCAGCATCACCAGCAGCAGCAGCAGCAGCAACAGCACCATCATCACCAGCAGCAGCAGCAACAGCATCATCTTCACCAACAACAGCAACAATCACAGCACCATCACCAGGCTCAGAACTCTTATACGGTTACCCAGAATCCTGGTACACCGGGAAATGCACAGACACCATCACCCTCGTCCCCGTCACCTGTACATAGTATGTAGGCTCATGAGCCTTAAAGTCCTCCCCCCACCCTCACCCCTTCCTCAGCCCCTACTCCCAAGTCCGTGTCGCCGGAAGCGCTTTTATCACCGAGGACATTGGATGCCACCACTCTAACTTACTACCGATCTTATGTGTAAATATTATACATAGTGCGCGAGAGATGATATTATATTTAATGCGATATAATATTGTATAAAACTCACAGAGGACACACACCCACGCACATACACGGCTGTACCATACACCAAATGAAGCACTCACATCCCCTACATAATTCTCTAGGATCCACGGGGCCACATCTGACTGCCGTACCTGAGCTGTCGGCAAACCTCGGGATCGGTATTGCGATTTCCTTGTACGTAATAATTGCACAGCGATTCAATTTCGAGCCCATCTTATCGCAAATCTGATAATCCTCCGTGAAGATGTACGTAGTCGCGGTGTGTGTATTAATATGGAACTAATGCAGAGAGGACTGTAAGTAGTAAGAAAATGCTTAGCTCGAAATAAAAAAAGGTCCATGACACTCGAGAAAAAAAAAGTTCATCGCCGAAGAAGTAACGGTGAGGTCCCCTTTCCATATCATGCCCGGTTTTCCCCCTTTTAACAGCTAGTATCTTACTACTGCTATTATTGCGAATAATTATTAATGAGATATTTACTTATTACGAACAATTAATTAATTATTAATTATTATTATAGTATTATTATAAATATTATGAATTCAGTTTAAAGAGAGATCCTGAGGAAAAATAAACGATGCTTTTGTGAGTAAACGTGCCAATCTCACTCTTATACGTCTACACGCTGGTCACTATATTTTCCTACTCGAATTTTATCCCTTCTTTCACTTAATCCCTTAAAACATTCTTTTTTCTTTCGTTTCCCAGTAAAAAGCACTTACAGATCGCCCTTTCTCTCTTCCACGTCCTCCCACAATTTGAATTCCTTAAAAAGAAGTCAGCGCATACCCAACCAAGAGTATATATGTAAGTTCGCAAGGGTAATAAAGGCAAAAAGCCAGGGGTTGGTACCAATGCGGCAGCAATATCGTACGGGCCGTTAGGTTCCAGATTCTCCGAGCCATGAAATGTCCCGTCATAACATCAACCCCCGTTTTTCTACCACTACAACGATCAGCCACCAGCAGTAACTGCCAACCAGGAGCAGTAAGCAGTACAACCCCAAAGAGGAGAACTCACCCCATCATCCTCATATCCCATATCGACGAAAAAGTCTTCACAGGCTGCCTTATTAAGAATTCTAGTCAAAAATACCTATAAATAAGTATGTAAGATGGCCGCTATGTTATTTGTCAAACTTATAAAATCAACTGTATCGCTGCGATTTATTACCAGTGTCTAATCAACTGTTTGTATTAGGATGGCCGTGCACGTTTCGTTACAAACTGATTACTTTAATTTGCCTTGGAGGATGAATTCGGTGGGACAAATATAATTTTAATACGGCGTCTGCCAAGTCATCCTCGACTCAGTGGGCTGACTTTGAGGTTCACCAGGACTCACCAAGATAATCGAGTGCTCTGCATTATTAGCGGGAATGACTCGGCTCGTCATCGTCCCTTTTTATCCCCCCGACATTCGATAACCCATGGCCTTGCTAGGGCCAACGCGCCACCTTTCGTATACCTAGCTGTTGATACATGCCCACCTTCCAGGAGGTGCATCACTACGTGTACATACGTAATACACAGAGAGCTACTGACAGCGGCACCTACGTTGCGCCTTCTACGGGAATAAATAATTTCCCAGAATTGCGCTGGCACCGTAAAGCGGATCAATATGGCTGAGATTACGAAATAAGATCGTTATGCAAAGCAACGGTCTTTTGGGGATGGCACTGGGACGGGATAGGACGGGGTGGTTTGCAGGGGTCGTCCCCAAGAGTCGAGCCAATTCGTGGGGGGTGCGGTTAATGTCAGGACTCTCGATCCCGCATACGGTAGTAGAACCGTTCCAGGGTGGCTTCTCGGTGATTTAACCAAGGAGGGTGAAACGTTTGTTATTCAATTTGCAACCCCCAAGCCACCGTACCAGCCACTGTTCGCAAATGCTCACCCTCTACATTTGCCTATCGGCGATTTCAACTACCCTTAACATTCTCGTCCCATAAGCCGGGACTAACTCACCGTACTTATCTGCTTCGCGAGAGAATCTTTCCAGTTGTTTATTATATCCAATTGATATTATCTCATTTAAATCAAGCGTAATGATTTTATTGGTCTATTGGAATGCTGTGGATAGATTTTTCTTTATCCTCTTTCTCATTTTCCAGAAATATGATATATTGTATTTCTCACAAGCTATGTGTCACTGAGTATAATTATTTTAAATTGATGCTTCAATTTTAAGATTCATTTTCTAACTTTTATCCGCCTGAAAGAAAAGCTTATCATTTTTGAAATACTGGGTCATCGCTCGTGAGATTCTCAAGGATCTTCTCATAGATTCTCTTGGTTTTCAATCTTGGCAGAGTGGCAGGTCTGGTCGCGAGACCTATCGCCATGACAAAAGGCCCTAACAAGCCGGTAGGCATATGGTTAGCAGCACTCACACGTCCTATTTCTAACATGCGTAGGCGTATACGTTCCTATAACACATATGTGTATATCGAAGAGTGACGTGAACATACATGGAACGCGGCACGCGTCCAGTTACCAAAGCACCGCCCTCTAGAGAAGGACCTCCACGAGTAACCACGTCGGCTCCTTCAGAGGTTACACTGGGGCCTGTTCAGGATAGAGCCTCATGACTCCTCCAGACCAACTGCCTAGATTAGGCAGCTTCTGCTAAGAGAGGACTCGAGTGCGCACTCGAGTCGAGAGTTTCTAGAATGAGAAACTCGCGTAAATTATCCTCGAATTAGCCACGCCGTCTATGGAGAGAGCCTTTAAAAAGAAATTTTTAAATTTTTGCCAATCATGTAACGAGGAACGATGGCTTGTTAAAATAATGATAATATATATCGTAATTAAAAGAGATATAAAAGTCAATAAATTAGTTGGAAAATTTTATTTTATTACACTAGCAATTATTGTATACTGACCCCACTTTCTGGTGTCACATAAGCATGTATAAAATTGCCATAAGGGTCAGAAAACACCGTTCGGACACTGGTCATATCCCTATGTAACCTGACACTATGATCCCATTACTGACTATTCGCGCTAATTGCTCGTTGTTAAAGGTCATCAAAGTATCTGGTTGGTCGATACGAGACTCGGAGAGGGTGTCAACGCTATCCTGAATGACGCCAGCGCATATTTCACCGTCGGCCAATCGACTTTAGCCACAATAACTTCGTTATCAGAGTTTACCCTAATTGAGTTCAGTCTCGGACTGGCTTACCTAGCAGGATCGTTAAGCGCGCCGCCGATTGTTAATAATTGAACTGCATTAATTAGAATGACCCCAGTAAAGGGCTGTTGACAATATATTGTAAGTTAATAAAAAAAAAGATGCGCGCAGTGATAAAGGTTCAAATTTTAATTTAATACCAGTTATCTGTCCTCTAAGACTTCAACAAAGTCTTATAACCTATGATGAAGAAACATCAAAGGAGACTATTTATTATACCAATTATTAGACAAAATGAGCAAAAAAGTCCACATTAAAAAATACATCGGTACAAGACTAAACAGTGACAAATCACGTCGGTAAACTCCAGGATTAATTTTAACCAGTTTTGACGTACCCAGCCCGAGTCCCACGACGTGTTAACGTCCTCTCGTCATATTGCGGCGTAGTACCGACGCCTGTCGCAAGACGTCGATTTATCGTCGACGTTCCCGCACGCAAACATCTTTAAAGAAAAACTTACTCAAACATTCAACCAAAGACCCCAGACCCGCACAACCCATCAGCCACATAATATCTCCCAACGATGACTCGTAAAAGTCAATTCGATTGAACGTCAAGGATGACGTTGACGAAATCGCATCACGTATAATAAAGAGTAAAGGAGAGTCTATATAAAGTAGAGGGAGATATAAAAAAATATATAAAAAAAAATAAAAGAAAGACAAAGATCCTAAAGAAACTATCGGCGAGTAGAAAACCCGAATCTCTCCCCTTATCTCACGACCCCGAAAAACTCGAACGATAAACTGCGCATGCGCACGTACGATCGACCGATAATTTTACGGAACATTGACTAGGAATTCTGAGAATGTATGGAAATTAGTCCAGGATCTCTTTCGAGTTCCTTTGGTTAATTGATACGTCTAAACACTACGACTTATTGAGAATAACGTATCGCGCCTGAGAAATCTTTCTCACGTGTCATCAGCGCTCTTTCTTCGTATGGTCTGTTCCAGTGCTCTTGCGTATGTGGCAATGTATATATATATACACACACACACGTTACTGTACATCTGTCACGTGGTGTGTCTCGTGTGATTTAGCGGCCCTGCTTCCTGGCGATCTAGTTAACACCAACGTTCCTTTCAACCACGGGCCATCGCAACATGACTAATACCTTCTTGCACGTATTTTTATCCAGATTCTTTAGAATGCTCACCCGATATATACTAAAATTACGCTATGTACCAAAGTGCTAAGGTGACAAATAAAAACCCTTTGACAATCTCATGTCATCTACGTCATTCATTTTCTTTAAGGTTAACCATGTCAGAATATTTTGAAGACGTAAGGTTATGTATACAGTATATATAAGGATAAATATTATTTATCGATTGTCTCACATTTTGATAATTGACACAATGCTTTCGATTGGTGAGACAGTAAGAATTTATTTCATTGAAAGAATTTGGGTGAATACAAATAATGTAGGAGTTCGTTAAAAAATAATTTAGGTGCCGGTTAAAATTGACTTTTAAAAGTTTTTTTTCTATGTCTAGTCGAAGGATTTTATTGGTTTAGAATTTTTGTATTTTTTTTTATTAATGCAGAGTTTTTGCTTTATTCAGGGTAACAAAGTAGCTTCTCGAAAATCTTCAGAGAATACCCAGGCTGATTTAACCGGACGCGAAGAAGAAGTTTAATTGAATGGAATCACAAGGTACGAGGCGATGATAAAGACGTCACTTTTGAATCGTACTAATTATATTGCTTGATGAAATATTTCGTTCCTGGAACCTTCCTCGTATCCTTCCTCATCCGAAAGTAATAATAAAATTAAGATGGCGTCTATCGACTTTTCGCTTTTAAATCAAGTGTCAATACAATTTGAAAAATCCCGCCAATAACGATAAAAGTTTTTTTTACGATAAAATCCAAAATATTTTAACTATCAAATCCACCGAGTCATTGATTTCTAGATATGGACCACAAGGAGGATGAAAGTATCACGTAAATATATCAAGTATCCTACTGATGCGCGAACACGCGTGTAATGTAGCTAGTTAGGGGTTGACACGCTGTGGATGATCCGATGTCACGGTGAAATCCGATAGTACCAGGGTGATGGGATGCTGCGCTG
Organism: Trachelus troglodyta; assembly: GCA_030142635.1. Classification (NCBI taxonomy): domain Eukaryota; kingdom Metazoa; phylum Arthropoda; class Insecta; order Hymenoptera; family Cephidae; genus Trachelus; species Trachelus troglodyta. The sequence continues at coordinate 225,305 of JARQTJ010000423.1, read as the reverse complement.
TATTAAAAAAAAATTTTTTAACCAGGGTGGTTGAAATTCCCGAGACACCTCAGCTTGTACGCCGTATATAAGACAGCGTCGAAAGAGTTCCTGTCGAGCTAATAATCCACTCCTCTTCCACCTCCTCTTCTACTTCCTCTTCTCATCTCAGCATCTCCCGTTTCCTCTCCTTTCATCCTATGGACCAAACAAGAACAGTGTAGGCATCTCAAACCGAGCATTACGCACATTACGCATTCTCCGCGTCGTTTCGTGATCCTCTAAGCACGTGTCTGGCGTCGAATATCACAGAGGGCCAATCCGCCCCCCCCTCCCGCCCTTGGGAGACTTAACGATCGTCGTTATTGAATATCTATGGCGTTGTGTTCCATCTCGTAGCGTCACCCTTGCCACGCCACGTCGTCGTGTCAACCTCGAGGACCTCCTCCACGGGGTGTCACACGCCATACGCCCACGGCAAGACTGATCGATCCTAATAGATGCCTGCATAATGAGAAGACGTGTATAATAAGCTGGCTTAAAGGTATACAGAGACACAAAGAATCACAGTCGATTCACTCTAGAGTTTGTAGATTGCATTGTATCATTAAAAAAAACGTACTGCGATCGCCACTCATAAAGTTAACAAATAATAAAACTTCATTTAACGGTAGACACAAGTAATCGCAAACCTGTATCAGGTGATTTGAAGATTTTTCGTAATCTCAAAATACTATTTTATCTAGCTAGTACGAATGAGTATAAGACACGAATGTGAAGTTGGTTACGTGGCGTTAGGCAAGTCTCTTTCTCATTCGTACTAGCTAGATAAACAGTTTTTGTAACAATGTGTCGGCAGAGGGCGCCTTAAAATATTATTTTTTGGGCAAATGACTATAAAATTACCTAAAAATTTATGATAGTGGCGTCATAGGCATCTAAAATATTTTCAAGGAAGGGGAAACCTATTAAAAAATATTTTTTAAGCAATTTAACAGTGCCGCCTCGTGTGGAAAAAAGGTCAGACGACGTTTACTTTGAGCATCTGTTACAAAAACTGTTGTATCTAGCTGTTAACGAATGAGTATAAGACTCGTGCGATTGGTGCAAACTTCACACTCGTGTATTATACTCATTCGTACTAGATAGATAAAATACTATTTAAGGTACCCTCTGGCGACACATTGCGGGGTACTTTTTGAGTACTTATTTGGTGTTTGTTGTAAAAAAAAACTATATATTTATTTTTTATTTAATGCAAAAAATTCTTTGTCACTTAAAATCAGTTGGTCGAACTTTATATCGTGTTCAGTTGCTAATATTAGGTTCGTGAAATAATGTACGCTTTTGTGAAAAATTCTTGCAAACATTTTTAGAACGTTTACCGAAAAATTCCATTGGAACTCGTCTGTGCAGTTGTCGATCGAAAGTATAACGGGTCGCTGGACAAGTACGAAGGAATAGAAAAAAGAGAGGGAAAAAGGAGAAAACGCATGGTACAAACGACAAACACGTCGGCATCGCCACATGCGAAACATCTGGCATTTTCGCGTGAAAGAACCAAAGACGAATTTCTGCAATGGAACACGCCCCCCTGTCAAGTTTCTGGGGGTAGCTCGCGCTGCCGTCACATACTACGTATATATATGTATAGATATCTATTGTCAAGCATTGTTGGTATACAAGCAATTATATCGCGATTGTTCGTCAATCTAGACGTTAATTAAGAATCAATGTGATCAGTGGTGCGAACGACGGTGAAGCTGCGAAGCTTCGAAGCCCCGTGCCGGTTTGTTGGGCCAACGATTTTTATGTGTGCATATTTTTTTCTCGTCTTTTTCCTTCTTCATCTCGTTCTACTCTCTCCCTCTTTCTCTCTACCTTTATTTACGAACGCAAATTGCTCCCTCGCCGAGAGAAATAACGCCTCTGAACGGGATCGCGCGAGCGTGAGTAAAACGCCTCGCAAAAGATAGGACAATACCGCAAGGTGTGGCTTTGGACGCGGGACCTCTTTGTTTAGCAATTAAAAGGAGTTTCGCGTTTGTCCTAACGTCACCTGCTGCCAGCCTTAGTGCGCTGCGAGGACTCGCGAACGCGTTTTTGTTTTCGACAGGACGTTTTGCGACTCGCTGGACACGTCGGGACAATTTAGTTATGAACCTAAATGATTTCTGACTCTACCTACACCACACGTCACGTACTGTCTCTATACCAGCCGTTTTATTGTCCTTGTCCAATTGTCAAATAACAGAAGGAATTATATCCCGAACGATTAATTACGTAACTGTCAATAAAGACATTTGATAAATTTAAATTCATTAATTTTCAAAAATTTTAATATTACTTACCGTGAAATTTTATTAGCAAAAAAAAAATAGAAATTATAATATAATTTCAATTTATAGTATCGTTAATATCAACGAATTTTTCGAAAATATTCAATACTGTACAATGTTCCCATATAGTGATGCAGGCATATATTTTGAGTACTTTTGGGTAAAATCCCAAAATCACACGCCCATCGATGGCGGTAAATAATGTCGAATGGCTCCCTCGTGGCAATGACTACAGAAGTCCCATACACCCCTGTCAATGCGTATCCGACAAATTACTGTGTTTTTCGGCTTGGCTGGGGTGTGCCTATCCCGAGTCCCATGGCGATACCAGATCATTCAACTAGTCCTGTGGGACTCGTTGCTTAGACCAGTTTCGTAACGTTCAAATAGACCACAGCTTTGCGTTAAACATACAGGGACTTATGGTTAAGGTATCCCATAAAAGTAGCAAGGTTCAAATGCGTGAGCAATCCATCTAGATGACTCCTTAAATATTGACTTTCTCTCAGTTACCAAATAGCCCAAGTAGCTCCTTGTAAACGTAACGTTATTTACCGAGTGGATATATAACCACGAGTATCAGAAAACATTCCCATTCACAAAATCCCCATTCAGTTGGGCCTGTCGAGTCCCGAAAACTTGTAGTCAAATAAAACCACAAAGAAAACCATTCCACTAGAACGTCCAATTGTTACAAGTAAACAGAAGTCCTCTACCGTGTATACATATAGCCAATGGCTATCTTTTATTTCTCGAAGATCCTTTTATCACGAAGCAGACCCACCAGGTCGATCCCGATGACAAATAGCTCTCGGGTCCTCCTGCCGATTCCATGGAGGAGGAGGATCGTTGAAACGTACACGGAAGCGTGTCGAATATAAAATCCCGTGAAATATACAGGGCAGATCCTTCGCACGGTATTAGACGACGCGTTCCGTTTGACTGGAAAACAAGGAAGTGACGTTGTAAATCGATGATTGTAATTAACGAACTGATACCGGAACAGGAACGACTGATTACGGTAATCAGTGGCACGCAGCCGCGGTATGATTCATATGGACGAGGTGAAGGAGGAAGAGGAGATGAGAGAGAGAGAGATTCCAAAGAAGAGAGAAAAAGGAAAACGATCCTGAAGAACCACGAGGAAAGAGGAGGTCCTCCACGCATGCGCGTGCACAACTCTTTCCGTGCGCGACTGTTATTATGGCGGACAAAGGGTCCCCATATGGCGACCCGCGTTCCTAATGTATGTTATTAGACATTACTCTATGATAATTAAACGTCTATACGGCATTGTTACGCTCGTACTTACGTTACATTACTACAATGACACGTTGCGCTACAATGCTTCGGATGTCGTGAACAAACCGCGAACATTTCACGAATGGTACTCGTGAAAATAAGTATATATATATATATATATATATATATATATATATATATATAAAGGTTCTGCAAGTCTCTCATCCCTCTGGTTCTTTTCGCTTCCTAGATATTCTCTCTGTCTCTCTCACACTCATCATTTGCTCTAAGAAGTTTCTCGAGCTCGGCCGCAGCGTTTTCTTCCATACTAAGAAATCTCCGAGCCAAATGGAATCGCCTTGTCGCCGGTACAATTTACGAGGAAACTTTAACTTCTCCCATGGTACACACAGTACGATAAATAATAGCGCATAAAGCACAGAGAGACGTGGTACCAAAGTTCAACTGACTTCCATACACAATGCCGGCTCTCGCACGATGGAATACGAAATTTTCTGCATTGCGCCAAGGAAGCATCATGGACCCGGTTCCTATCTTGTCTTTATATAGGATCCAAGAAGGATCTATCTTAAGACACGAACACGGTAGAACTGGGTCATTCTGTTCGTGCTACTCTTCGTGGCCCTTAGGTGCACTTGCGGTCGCACACGTGTGCCACAACATTAATACCCATCAATGGAATATATTGTACAATAGAGGTCTGATAAGTTTTTAGTACGTAGGTAAATTCTTCTTTGGATTCTTCACATCCGCGAGTCATATGGTAACCAAAACCACAAAACTCCCTACGACATGTGGCGCATTCGCGGCGTCGCGACGCCTTGGCATCCGTTCCCATTTGGTTGCAGCTCGTTTATCCTGTATTACCTTTGCAAATGAATTGATCGGGTCTTGGTTGTATACTGTATGCTATAACTGTATGTAGATACCAGCTATATCTATTTTTGGGGTATAAATAAGGGGGGTTCAGACAGGGTCCAGGGGATTCTGAATGAAGGGGTGCGCAGGGGTGTCAGTCGCGAGTGAATATATATTGGGGCACGCGGATCAGGGCGTGGCAGAGGTGTCCTTTCTACGGAGCATTGTCCCAGGACGAGACACACCTGGGAGTGAGAGGGGTACCACGCCTCTCTACAACGTGCCCATGTAAGAGTGGAACGGTACCCCGTTTCTACCCTACTTCTCCTCTTGCCAACGCAAGCTATGACATACGGGATCATGCGAGCAGCGAGACACAATACGGTGCCCCGGTCATTACGTGTCTATAGGCATTGTTCGTGAACATGCCGGATGTGCCAAGACCGAGGAAAAGTAATAGCGAGACGACTGAACCGGTTGCTTGGTACATTGTACGTACTATATGTTATAACTTCTACCATAGCTATAGCCTGACGTGGTGAATTCATTTTGCAAACGAGTACTCCTGTAGACGGTGTCCAATGGTAAAAGGGGTTGCCCGAGGTATCCAGTTACATCGTCGTAGACGTGGAAGAACGTGCGCAGCCCCCATCCGCCTGGGGGCGGCCAGGGCGGGGGCGATTCCGCCTCCAGGTGGGTCAGGGTGGCACCAGACATTTCTCATTCTGCCACGCGTGCATAAATAACGCAAAGCAAAGACTCCGGATACGAATTGAGAAAAGTACTGGTGTGAGGTCTACCGCAAACGTTAATTTTCGTACGAAAATCAACCCTCGACGGTATTTTTAAAAATATCAAAAAAAAATAGAGAAAAAGCCATGCTAAATGATACTTCGATTTAATACAACGTTATCTACACGATCGAATGCCTAATGAAATTTTTAGAAAAATAAACGATTTTAGCAATATATTTTATATTTATAATATTGCAGACAAAAAAGATCCAATTCAAGAACCTGTCAAGGTTTTTTTTTGTTTTCATATGGCTTCCGGAATTCAGATGAGGTCATCTGGGACTCTCACGCGAATGAAAGAGGCTGTAAATGGAGAGCGGCGTTTAACCCTTTTAGTGCCGGGCGAAATGGAGGTGCCTATGCGAGAAAAACCGGCCGAATTTCACAGTTTTACAAGGG